>JAVLUX010000163.1:11185000-11577500 GCA_032164185.1 Moxostoma hubbsi
CTTTTCTATCTGTCTGTCTGACAATATCTATCTATCTGTCTGTCTGTCTGTCTGTCTGACAATATCTATCTATCTGTTTGTCTATCTGTATGTCTGACTGTCATAATATCTACAGAATCCATCCATCACCTTTGTTTTAAACATTTCAAAATCATTAAACTTTAAAATAGATTTTGTATTCATGATTTACAGTGTGGCAACTGTGTATGTGTGGGTGTGTTTAGGTTTTACTATTCTTGTAGGAACAGTATTTCTGATGACATAAGGGGTCATTTAGAATACATTTGTTTCCAGGCAACTTATTTAAAAAAAAATTTGAGCATAAATCTAACAAACCTTAGTAAGATATTTTAAAAATGTTAAAGATAGACTTAAAGATAGATTCCCCTGAAAACAAGTCTTATTATCTTACAATTTTGCTTCTCAAGTAAATTGATGTTGTTTTAAGGGTTCTAATTGAATGGTGCTTGATATTTTTACTAGAAAACAAAAATAGTGAATTATGAAAATATATTTTTTACACTACAATATGAATGCACAGTAATTGTACAGCAATTGTAATTGGCTCACAATAACAATCCCCAACGTATAGTAGTATATGTAAAATTTTGTGTTTATCTTTATGTTTCTGTCACCACCATACAATGACATAAACAAAATCAAGCTCCATGTGTACACATTCCCCATAAAAGCATTTTCCAGGAATTTAAACAGGAATTTTAGTTGTTTAACACTCTTTTGGCAGACACACCTGTATGTCGACTGAATTTTGGATGCGGTTTGCCTGGCAGGCTGCCATTGCAGACACCAAAATGATTCTCTGCACATCCCTCTCAAGGGTAATGGAGGATTCTCTACCGAGCTGACATATGCAGATTAACTCGTTCAGCTCCAGCGCCCAAACCCCAGATCTGTCAATCATTCGCCGTGATTAATGTGCAGAATTTGAGGTGTAACATCGCTTTGTGTCTTCCTCTGCCAGGTCAGGCGCTGAGTGATGGCCAGTGGCACACCATGTCCGTTAGCGTGGGTGGACTGCAGGTGTCTCTTTCGGTAGATGACGAGCCACCGTCGACCTTGCTGCTGAAAGAGACGGCACAGCCTGGGAAGAGTGTGTTAATTGGAGGTATGGTCGTTTTTTATAATTAAATGCATTGATTGTGAAAATTAGCCAGTGGTGTGAGGTGATGTGGATTGTTTATGTAAAACTGCATTGTGTGGGCTGCTTAATCACCATATCTTGTCTTTATGATGAAGGCGTAATCACTAGCATTGGGTTATAATCTATATTTAAATGTAAAGAACAATGCTATGTAATGTTGAATGTTACAGAACTAGAGTACAGAACAAAAGAAAAGCAGTTTTTTTTTTTAATGTTTATCTATTTAAGTCTATTAAACTGCAAAAGAAGTCCTTTGTAAATATTTTAACAGGCTGCCCACCAACATCAGCCAATCAGGGATGTCGGAATCCAACGCTGGCCTATCAAGGCTGCATTCGCTCTGTTGTCATAAACAACCACCCAATCAACTTTTATCTGGTGCAACAAGGCTTGCTTGGAAACTACAGCAAAATCCAGTTTGACATCTGTGACATTCGTGACAGGTATAACTGTTTAATATTCTTTTTGATATACAAATAACAAGTACATTTTTAAACAACTTTTATTCACTCATTATGAGATAATGTGACACAAACAAGCAACAGCTGCAAAATTAGTGCAGTGTTAAAATACATGCTAGTGATTTTCAAGCTAATTGGCCTTCACCATTTAAACATAACCTCAAATGTGCATAATGTCTTTGCCTAAGAGGACTGATGTTATTGTGTTGTTTATGTGACTAAAAACAAACCTTATACAGCTGAAGTTTATTTAACAGTGGTATATTCTGGGTGAGCGCAAAAGCCGTGGGCATAATTTTGAATAGCATTAGCATCTGACAAGGACACAACCTTTGTTACACTCTTGTTCAGTGTTTGGAAGATTGCAATAAATTAGAAGTAATTATCAAGCTTGGGAAAGAGAGATTCCGGATCTTGTTGAAAGAGAGAGCTGCTGCTTTTAAAGGTGGTATTTACATATGTGTGTGTGATCTGGGTAACATATTGCTTTGTCTTGCTACAGTGCATTTGTGTGCGTGTTCTCCTTGTGCTCATGACACCACAACGCTCGACACTGTTGCTTGCACTGTGAGCAATATAATGACAGATTTGAATGGATAGAGGGAATGAGCAGATGAGACAGTTTCTCCATTATCCTCCATCCCTCAGCCTCCTGGCCTGTTTTCTGCGGTCTACTTTACAGCACACATGCACACACAAGTGGGAGATAAACACGGAGGAATAAAGATGAGATAGAGTGACCAAGAGAGAAAGAGAGAGCTAGATAGGTTAGAGTAAGAGTTTTAGAGAAAAGAACGCTAGTCAAAGGAAGGAAGGATGAAAGGAAGGAAGGATAGATGGAGGAATGGATGAAAGGAAAGATAAAGGACGGAAAGATGAAATAAAAGATGATCGAAGGATTAAAGGAAGGAAGGATGAATGGAAAAATGTATAGATGAAAGTTAGATAAGAAGGAAAAATGAAAGGATGGAAGGACGGAAAGTTTAGATGAGATTGAGGAAGGAAGGAAAGTAAGGAGGAATGGAAGGAAGTAGGGATGGACAAAAGGAAGGTAGGAAAACTGAATGGGAGGAAGGAAGCAATGCAAGATGAAAAGAAGGATAGATGGGAAGAGGGAAGGAAGAAAGGATAGATTGATGGATGGACAGATGGAAGGACGAAAGGATGGATGGAAGCAAGGAGGGATGAATGGAAGGAAGGTAGGAAGGAAGGAATGGAATAAGTGATAAAAGGAAGGGATAAAGGATGGATGGATGGATGGATGAATGGAAGATTAGCTGGATGGATGGAAGGAATGAAGGAAAGATGAAAAGAAGGATGGAAGGAAATATAGTTAGGCAAGAAAGAAAATTGAAAGAAAGAAAGAAAAGGAGGGATGAATGGATGGAAGGAAGAAAATATCAAAGAAAAAAGGCAAGATGAAAAGAAGGATAGATGGGAAGAGGGAAGGAAGAAAGGATAGATTGATGGATGGACAGATGGAAGGATGAAAGGATGAATGGATAGATGGAAGGAAGGTAGGAAGGAAGGAATGGAAGAAGTGATAAAAGGAAGGGATAAAGGATGGATGGATGATTGGATGGATGTATGGATGGATGGATGGAAGATTAGCTGGATGGATGGAAGGAAGGAAGGAAAGATGAAAAAAGGATGGAAGGAAGGAAATATAGTTAGGCAAGAAAGAAAAATGAAAGAAAGAAAGAAAAGGAGGGATGGATGGATGGAAGGCAGAAAAGATAAAAGAAAAAAGGCAAGATGAAAAGAAGGATGGATGGATGAATGGAAAGAAGGATTAATGGATGGAGCAGAGAATGGAAGGAACAAAGGAAGGAATAAAGGATGGATGGATAGATGGAAGAAAGAAGGGATTGAATGAAAGAAAGAAATATGAAAAGAAGGATGTAGGAAGGATAAAAGAAAGGAAATCTAGATGGATGAGAAAGAAAGAAAGAAAGAAAGAAAGAACAAATGGATTGATGACACTTAAGGAAGGAAGAAATCTGGCGTAAGAGCATTAGACAAAGAGAAAGCTAGAAAGAAAGTTAGCCATGTGTGGGTAAGAGTGTTACAGAATCTAGCCAGGGAAAAAGAGAGAGAGAGAGAGAGAGAGCGAGGGTGAGAGATGGTAAATTCCTGTCAATCTCGTCTCTGCGGGTCTTTCTGGCAACATACGGCCCATTCTTCAATGAGCAAATGCTCAGACCTGGCACCTGGGCAAATGAGTGCTGGCAGAGCCGGCGTGGGATGAATTGTGATTTTAGCTCTGCCAACACGCTGGGAAAGGTCCAGGGGAAACGACATTTCCAGGCACGCTTTCATGACCCACTCAGTCTGATGCATCCTTGTCAAACAATATTTGAGATGCTTTTTTGACCAACCGTCACCACAGAATCAAAACTGGCCAAAACTGTGTTGACAAATTTAACACTCACCCATACAGTGGTCTAAGTTCAATTGAAACATACTTGGCACGTTTAAATTTAAGGGGTCTTCTCATTAGCTAATACCTTTTGTTGAGTAGTAGTACCCAATCTTAGCCAATCAAAAGCCAATTTATTTAGTTTGCAAGAGCCGCAATTTTAAGACATTCATGCCTTACATTGAAAAAAAACTTGTCATCTGAGCCACGGTTTGAGTACCAAAGCTGTAGAAATGTGTTTCTGTTTTCGGTTCGGTAAAGCTTATCAGATGTAGAAAATCAAGATAACCAAGGCCAGTTATGGGTTTTGGCTGTCCTCTAGAATAAGTGCCAAAGTCATAAGAAGGTGCAGTCCTCCGTGATGACCTTTGATCACTATCCTAAATCATTTCTGAAGAGCTAGCCTAGTGTACTTCACCTCTTATCGCTCTATATCTTGTTTCTTTGTTGTTGTTTTTTTCAACTTTCTTCATCTCTTTATCACTCTGTCTAACCTATAGCTAGACCCCAAGTCCCTGGCGTGAGCCAGCTGAGTTCAGTTTGATACATCCAGGAAGACAAATAGAGATTTGGAAAGCGGCCACTGGGCCAAGAAGCCAAGGCTCCTGCCAACAGCGCCCCCCCCCCCCCCCCCTCCCATTGCCCTGAATAGAGCCCGCAGAGAGGAGGTGGTTTGTGGGCGAAAATATGTTACTATCCTCCTTGATCCAGAAATGTGAATCATTTTTACACGTACCTAGCCTTTAGAGCGTGGGATTTGAACAAACCTCTTACAATTTTTACCTAGCAGCAGATTAAATAAGTACAAAATCTCAGACATTCAATGATGGAGGAATCTGAGCCATTTCTAGGGACCAGAATATCATAGAGACTTAAAGGCTAAGGTACACTTTTCAAAGGTGGACAGCGGGACAAAGTTGTGAAATTTTCAGTCAGATGATTCTAATGTTTCTAGGAGTGTTGGTTATTCATGTTTACACATTACAGAAGATACATAATAAATTAGCATAATTAATTCAGTTTCAAGGTAATGGTCAGCATCATCCAATCACTGTCAACCATTTAAAAAAATGAATTATACATTATAAGTTCTGAATCTATGTACTGATTATAATTGTCCCATGTCTGTCAAACATGTCGAGTGGTCCAAACATCATCTGCAGCCTGAAACTGAACTTTTGGTCTGATTTTAGGAGTGAATGCACTTAACTGCATAGAGAGCTATAAGATGCTCCCTTGCTCCCTATTTATTGAATGACTTAAACTCCAGTGTGCTGTCTGTCTGCACTGGTCTCAGAACAGTTCGAAATGCACCCATGCACTCCATATAAAACCTCGAAAGCGACATTTTCAACTTTTGGATGAACCCATTCAGTACCGCCACTCCCTATAACAGACTACGCAGTCTGCGTAGGGCACCAACTCCCTAGGGGAGCACCAGAAAGTCCACCGGCTGCCCTTACTCGCACATTATACGTTATTCAAGGACCCGAAAGCAGTTGCGGAACACAGATGGTCGCTTTGCGCTCATATCACGCAAATCTCTGCGTAGGGCATCGATTTGGCCAACGCTGGCCCTGAACCCATTGATTCTCAATGTGATAATGCACAATAATATAGGATTTTTAAGGAAAAAATGAGTTCTAATGTAAACATTCGTGTACGTTGTGTTTAGCAGCGTGGTTGTAAAGGGATTGATGGAAAGGAAGAGGCGAGAACCGTCTTGACAATATAAATAATAGTTTAATTATAAACTGAACCAAAAAGACGCAAACACACACTGGTGTCAGGCAGCTGCCCGTAAATCTCTCTCTCTCTGTCGCACCTCCATCTCCGGTCAGCCCTTATCCCTCTCGGAGGCTTGATTAGCCTGATTAGGGGCCGGGTGTGCAGAATCACGACCCGGACCCGCCCTCCGCCCTGCCACAGTGGTGTTTCACAATAAATTGCTGAAATTTTAAAAATGGCATATTGGATGACCAATATGACTCTTCTCTTTTGACTTAAACAGGTTTCAATGTAAAACTTATTTAGGTTTCTTGCCAGATGTAGTTTTGTTGGCGTTCCTCCCAAAGGCAAACTCCGCTGTGATCGGCACTATGTTGTTTTGTCACATTAACTGAACTGAACTGAGATCAGTAGGCTTAAATGTATTTAAATAATTAATTAGCCCAAACTACAATGTCCACGCAAGTGTACATGGAGTTGCACAAGGTTTATTGTGGGCTCTTTTTGACTTTTGCCAATAAGCAGCCTCCTAGGAAACCCTCGCAACCTCCAAGCAATGCCCGGGATATCACCCAAACATCAAGCTTTATCAGGCTCCTCACATGTTTTTCCATGTAAAAATCTGTTTTTAATCAGACTGAACATAGGGTAGGCTGAATAATCTTAACACTGCACTTTATATATCCCTTATATTTCCATTCATAGTGCCTTTCTTTAAACATTTCCGTATCAAGCACGTTTTTCCAAAAGAATGGCCTTTGTGCTGTTGTGCTTAACGTAGCAGAAACAACACAATTAGAGAAGTATTTAAACGTATTTTGTGACTTGAACTTCAGTCCAGATTCATCTTGCAGTGTGGGATGCCCGTTAGCGCTGAGATCAGCTCGTATTGGTTTAGAATCATCCTCTGTTGAGCCTCAGATCTGGCCGCAATCCCCTGGCCCACAAGGCGAGATGATTGTTATTTCTCTACTCCCTTCCCTCATCACATGCTACATGGAGATGAGTTATTTCTGTCGAGATGGAGCCTGACAGCTGTGTTTTCGTCATCTCATTATACTGATCTTTTGTTCCCGCAAAATTAATCAAAGTACAGTCAAGCATTGTACGGTTGTTTGAAGTCCTTTTCCCCACACCTCTGCAGGTATTAATATTTGGTACAGTATTTGATTAGTTGATTCAATTATTCAATTTCATCTAGTGACAGAAACTATTATGACATTAACGCACCTTTCAGATCTGACAGTCTTTAATGTTTAGCCGGTGGAGAGGTACTTCAAAAGAGGTTGTACGTACCCAGATGGTTTTGTTGAATAATATTTTAACAAGGGAGTGCAACTGTGTTTCTGTTTTAATAAGCATTTTTACACACAGGTATTTAGCATATGTTTTGCATTAAATTGTTTCTCATTTTCAAAGCACCAGAACACTTGTTTATTGTTGTCTTTCGGAAAAAACATAAATTTCAGGGCAAGATCCCTTTTGAAGTCATTTGTTGTTGTCGTTAAGGATTTGTTCGATGTTTTTTATGAGTTTCGTAATGTATTATGCTGTGTAAATTGTTTACCTGATGATTAGAGAGATCAAACTCTAAATAAATGAGAAATGTAACCTGTTTACAGTCAACAAACCGAATTGCGAATTAACAAAGTCGTCACTCATTTCAACAGTCACTAATAGTCGCTATATCCCGGTTTGACAATAAAATACATCTAGCACAGAGAGCAAGAGAGAGTTCTTGACTTGACTTCATCACAATTTCAATGCTTCAGCACTTGTCTACCGTTCTCATCCTTGAGTGCGCATTAAGTCTGTCGCAAAATTGATGCAGCCTTTGTGAGCTTTCAGCCTTGCACATCTATTTCCTAATAGTCACTTATTGTTATTGATTGATGCCATGTCCTCACATGAAATTCTCCCAAGCACGAAATGCATTACCGATCGCTATTGTACCTTATGTCAGTCACAGTGTGTCATTTGCGTGATTTGTGTAATTTGGTAATGTATTTGCCATACCCCTGTAAGTACTGTGAAAGTTGTACGTTTGATCAGTAATCTTATTTTCCCCGTAGATGTCTTCCTAACTACTGCGAGCATGACGGGGAATGTTCTCAGTTGTGGAATACATTCTTCTGTGACTGCTCGGGAACCGGGTACACGGGAGCAACTTGTCATAACTGTGAGTTGACAAGAACAACAATGATCACAATTAGAACACCGGCACAAACAACAATGGTAATGAGAACATATTTAACAAATTTTGTATTTTTTTTTAAGTAGCTACAAACGTTCTACTCCTTTGGGTTTTGTGATTGAAAAAGAACAAGCTATAAATCATGTATTTTGTCAGTTCTGTTTTTTTTTTTGTTTTTTTTTGTTGTAAGCATTAGCATGGTTGTGGGAGAAAGAGAAAACCAGAGAAATCAAGAAATACACTGTAACTAGGTGGAAAAAGAAAAATGTTCACTATTTTTGTCTTCTTTAACAGTAAAATTTTTAATAAAGATACTTTTTAGTATACTAATTAATAAACAATGTTAATATACTTTTCATATATTAATTATTTTTGCCTTCTTTTCCAGTACAAATATAAAATTATCCTTGAAACATAAAATACACATTTAAAAGATAAGGCTTCTTTTCAGAGTATATATCTAGAATAAAGTTTATTTTAATAACTTATTAATCAGCTTATTTTTAATGTACTTTTAATATACTAATTATTTTTTGTCTTCTTTTCAAGTTAAAACGTAAAATATACATTTAAAAGATAAGGCTTGTTTTCAGAGAATATTTAGAGTTATGTTTATTTTAATAAACTAACTTATTATTATTATTATTATTACACTATATTATAAATTATTTTAATGTACTTTTCATTTAATAATTTATTTTTACACTAAAAAGATATAAACATCCTTAAAACTTAAAAGATACATTTAAAAGACTTGTTTTCAGAGAAATTGTTTTTATAAATAAATATAGTATGATTTTATTAATATAATTTTTATGTTGTTAATGTTAATAAACTCAAACCACTTGGGTTTGTTGTTTTTAAACATAACTAAATGGAGTAATATAAATGACAAAGATACATGTTTAAGATAATATAAAAATTAAGTTCACAAAGTAGTCTTAATATCATAAACAACTGTTTTTCTAAATTAAATGTATCTTGTTTTAAGGATGTTTTGATATTTTAATGGAAAACGTCAAAAATGCTGATTAAAAATTATGAAAAAACAAACAATCCAAAGCAAATGAAAAAAAAAAACAATCCAAAGCAAATGAAAAAACAAACAATCCAAAGTAAATGAAAAAAACAAACAATGCAAAGCAAATGAAAAAACAAACAATCCAAAGCAAATGAAAAAACAAACAATACAAAGCAAATGAAAAAACAAACAATACAAAGCAAATGAAAAAACAAACAATCCAAAGCAAATGAAAAAACAAACAATCTAAAGCAAATGAAAAAAAACAAACAGGTATCTTCCCTACAAATGCCAAATAAGCACTAGGTTTGTTTGATGAAGCTGAACATGAACTGATTTGATATTTTGTTGCTGTTTTCTGGTCAGCTATCTTTGAACCCTCCTGTGAGGCCCACCGGCTCACAGGAAGTGCCTCAGGCTTTTTCTCAATCGATCCTGATGGAAGCGGACCGCTCAAATCCACCATCGTCTACTGCAACATAACCGGTGAGACCTCCGAGGGGAAAAAAAACATGAGCGTTAACATTAATACTGGAGGTGTGGGATAAAAATAGAGACAAATATATGCAGGGCTTTTTTATGTTAAATACATAAAGAATATTACGTGATGTGAATGCAGTCCAGCATACTCAGTGTTATCTTAATAAAGTGCTGGGCTAGAACTTAAAACTATGTTCTTTTTTATTTTACTCCACATATTGTGCCAACCTAAGTAATTAAGTATAACTTAAGTAGAACCTTTCAAAACAGTGTCTACAAAGTGCTTTATCCTACACCGATCAGCCACAATATTAAAACCACCTGCCAAATATTGTATCCCTCTCATGCCGCCAAAACCCAAATAGCATTCTGAGATTCTGTCGTGCCAGACGGGCTGGTTTGAGTATTCAGGAGCTTTAGTTAATGTTCACATCAACCATCAGAATGGGCAAAAATATGTGATCTCAGTGACATGGCATGATTGTTGGTGCCAGATGGGCTGGTTTGAGTATTTCTGGGATTTTCACACACAACAGACTCTAGAATTTACTCCGAATGGTGCCAAAAACAAAAAACATCCAGCGAGCGGCAGTTCTGTGGACTGAAACGCCTTGTTGATGAGAGAGTTCAACAGAGAATGGCCAGACGAGATCAAACCGACAAAGTCTACAGTAACTCGGATAACAGCTCTGTACAATTGTGTTGAGAAGAATATCATCTCTGAATGCTAATCTGAGATGCGGGTTTGGGCTGTTTTGGCGACACAAGGTCTTAACGTTGTGGCTGATCGGTGTATATGTACATAAAGATTCACGAACATACATATGGAAGGAGATACAAGAAAATTAAATCAAAGATACGTAAGATACATTTTATAAATGTTTTATTCCTTTCTGGTCTCAACTTCCTGATTATTTGTGTTTTGGGAGTTACCGAAGGGAAGTTTAAGCCAGGGGAAATCTGTTTGAATCAACAGGAAGTCGGAGTCATTATTCAGAACATGTCCAGTCGCTGATGGATGTGTCCCAAGGTGGAGATTGACAGGCCTACCAGGGCGTTATACATCCTGCTTTTCCAATGAAATATTACCCATCTCCTGCAAAACTGAGATAAAACATTCCCCTCTCTCTTGCACACATATTCACTGGTTCAACATCCACTAGAATTGAGTGCCATTGACTTTGGCTAACCGCAATTAGAAATGCCGCAGGAAATGTAAATTACAATAAGGTCTGGCACAAACAGGCTTAAGTGCCAGCTGGCTGGGTAAACACAACCTCCCTGGTGAGGTGTTTGCAGCATAAAGGAGAGCTGACGTCAGAGGTGTCACAAAGATTGGCCTTAGCGCAGGAAGAGACTTGCCTCGCGGCTTTATTTATTTTCAAGCTAATTGAAGTCGTGCTCTCACTCATTTGTGTTTGTGTACGCTGTTATCTGGATTACCATACAGAGGTGTGGGTTCTGCTTTTGCACATTAAATTTAGTAAAAGATCGACTTTGAAACTGACAGTACAGATAAAAAACAAGCAAGGCTGTGATTGAAAAGGTATAATATAGTGTGTAGTATATACTGCATGATGCCTACTAAATATTGTTAAATTATACGGAGTATGCAACTATTAATGTGTCAAACAGCAGTATGCTGACCACATGACCTCACTTCAAGTTACTGACTCACTGAGTGTATTCAAGTTACTATTTTTATGCAGTTTGATGCAGTTTTCATTCCAGTATTTCAATCAGACAAAAAATCGTGATACATTATGTACATGCTGTATACTAAATTCTTTCATAAATATTAGTATTTTGTTAAAAGTAGTATGCCATTCCAATATGACATATCCACTGACTGATGTGCACAGTACTGTGCACAGTATACATGCTGCTGTCAAGAACAAGAGAGGCTCAGGACCCAAATGCTGAGTTAAAATAAGTGAATTTATTAATACAAATGTGACGAGGAGGGGGGCAGGGCCATGGCCTAGCCCCGCCATCCTCCTCGTCACAACCGACAAAAAGGGCAAAAATCGAACCAAAACTCCCACAAGGGGGAAAAACAATCCAGGCTGGGAAAGAAGGTAAACAGGGCACAGGACCGACCAGACCGAACAGGATCATGGTAGGGGAACAGGACCAACAAGGAACGTGATGCAAAAACACATACTGGACCGACTGGATCACAAGACGAACTGGCACTGGACAGCACACACAATGAGCGAAATCAAATGAATTGAAAATTCCAGGACGTCCCTGGAAAAGATGGTGCTGGATAGCAGTATATGCTGCTCCAAAATGTTTACATATCTGTCTGCATTAATGGTGCCCTCACAGATGTGTGAGTTACCCATGCTATGGGCACTGACACACCCCTGGCCTATACAGACACTGGCTTTTGGACCTGCCGCTTATAACAGCTTGGATGGTCCTTTTCCTCTTTGGTCCGGAGAACACGACAGCTGTGCTTTTCAAAAACTATTTGAAATGTGGAGTCATCAGACCAAAAAAATCATGGCTCTACTGTTCTACTTTCCATCTAAGATGAGACCGAGCCCAGAGAAGTCAGCAGCCCTTCTGGACAGTGTTGATGTACGGCTTCTCCTTTACATAGGAAAGTCTTAACTTGCATCTGTGGATGCAGCGGCGAGTGGAGTTGACTAACAAAGGTTTACTAAAGTTATCCCAAGCCCATGTTCATGATATCCATTACTGATTTGAAATGACCGTACATAAAAAAAATAAAAAACAATTCAGAAGGTAAACCATCATATAATGGGAAGTTCTAGTGTTTTCAATTGACTCCTTTTTGTTTTTATTAGCATTTTTCATACTGTCACAACTTTTCTGAAATTGGGGTTGTAGTACTTTGTAGTAAAAAGTAGTAATAGTAGTAAAAGTAGTATGCCATTCCAATACGACCCATTGATTGATGTGCAACTGTGCACAGTATACATGCGGCATACTTCTTTTAAATAAAGTAGTATTTAGTTAAAAGTAGTAATGGTAGTAAAGAGTAGCTATTATGCCATTCCAATATGACATGTCCTGATGTGCGTTATGCACAGTATACGTGGTGCATATTATTGTCTTTCAAATATATTAGTATGTAGTGAATAGTAGTAATAGTAGTAAGAAGAAGTTTGCCATTCCAAGATGACACATCCATTGACTGATGAACTTCACGGTGCACAGAATACTGTACATGCTGCTTACTCTCTTTCAAATAGAGTAGTATTTTGTTACAGTATTAAAAATGTGTATGCTCTTCCACTATGACAAATCCATTGACTGATGTGCATGGTAAATTTATAGTCGTTTGGATATATTGTAAATTCAGTTAGGTTGTCACCTTTTTGGTATAACACCAAAAGTAGTAGTGGAAGTAATGTCCCTATGTTGGTAGTCCATACACTTAAAATTAGGTGACATCTCATTGTAATTGCATTTCAAATTAGTTAGAGTGTATTTGTGTGTGTGTTTTCACCAGAGGATAAGGTTTGGACCGTAGTGACCCATAACAGCACAGAGATGGTGAGAGTTCAAGGGTCGTCCCTTCAGAAGCCTCATGTGATGAGGTTTAATTACAGCGTGTCTCTGGAACAACTGCGGACGCTTGTGGGCAGATCTGAACAGTGTCAACAGGAACTGCTTTATCTCTGCAGGAAGTCCCGCCTCTTCAACACATGGGGTGGGTATTATACAGTCTTTGAATGTCAACTAGTACATTTTTATGCATCTCGTTTGTATTTACACTGACACCTAGGGGCCTGGATGCTGCATTAATAAAACAATCATTTTCAGTTACCAATGCCGTGTTTCATTTAATCCATGAGTAAAATTGTCCAATAATAGGATGGTTACTGAACTTAAGCAAGTACTATTCAGCTGGTGATGTGATCATAACATGGCAGGACCCGTGGGAAGACCCTCTCCATGTAGAATAAAACGGCTTTCATAAGGTAACTGATATGGCTGGAGTCTTCAGCTCATGATTTTATAGTTACAGTATGTTTAAAAATTACAATTAATTTCTTTAGGAGTAAAACTATTTAAAATGAGGAAGAATTACTGAGTGCACCTTTAAACTAGTTAAATTATTCAATTAAATTGCTGTTAAATAAGTAGTGATATAATAGGCTTAGGGCGGCACGGTGGTGCAGTGGTTAGCACTGTCGCCTCACAGCAAGAAGGTCATGGGTTCAAACCCCGGTTGCCCCGGCCTTTCTGTGTGGAGTTTGCATGTTCTCCCCGTGTCTGCGTGGGTTCTCTCCGGGTGCTCCGGCTTCCTCCCACCATCCAAAGACATGCAGGCTAGGTTAATTGGTGTCTCCAAAAAATTGCCCTAGGTGTGGATGTGAGTATGAGTGTGTGTCTGTATATGTGTGGCCCTGCGATGGACTGGCGACCTGTCCAGGGTGTACCCCGCCTTTCGCCCAATGTTAGCTGGGATAGGCTCCAGCCCCCCGTGACCCTGTACAGGATAAGCGGTTGAAGATGAATGAATGAATGAATAATAGGCTTAAATTGTCACAGTCACCGTGTTTCCTACGATTCTTAATTTGAAGTCGTTTTCATCCTCTGTCTTGTTTCCCCTGGACTACGTTTCCCAGAATACAATGCCCTCATCACTGCCATCTGTTCCTCATCACAGCCACCTGTTCTCCATTCCCCAATCAGCACCTTGTGTGTGTATATATATATATATATATATATATATATATATATATATATATATAGAGAGGCATATATAGTTGTATAGCACATTGGTCAACTACCATTGTTTTTAATTGTGGTTTATAAATAAACTGACATTAAATTATACTGTATATGCAACAATCAGCCACAACATTAAAACTACCTGCCTAAAATTGTGTAGGTCTCTCTCATGCCACCATAACAGTGCCAACCTGCATCTCAGAATAGCATTCTCCATTGATCTCTCTCTCATCAACAAGGCATTTGAACTGCCTTGAACTGCCGCTCACTGGATGTTTTTTTGTTTTAGGCACTATCCATGAGTAAATTCTAGAAACTGTTGTGTGTAAAAATCCCAGAAATACTCAAACCAGCCCATCTGGCACCAACAATCATACCATGGTCCAAATCACTGAGATTATTTTTTTTTACCCATTCTGATGGTTGATGTGAACATTAACTGAAGCTCCTGACCCATATCTGAATGATTTTATGCACTGCACTGCTGCCACACGATTGGCTGATTAGATACTTGCATGGATGATTGTTGGTATCAGACTGGCTGGTTTGAGTATTTCTGGGATTTTCACACACAACAGTTTCTAGAATTTACTCATGAATAGTACCTAAAACAAAAAAACATGTCCGTAAATGATCTCTCTCTCGTCGCACCACCATCTGCCATCGGCCTTTATCCTTCTCAGGGGCTTGATTAGCCTGATACGGGACCGGGTGTGCATAATCACGACACAGCTCGCCCTCCACCCTGCCACATACAATAACTCAGATAACCACTCTGTACAATTGTGCTGAGAATAATATCATCATTAATATCAAGTGTCCAGATACTTTTGGATATAAAATTATTAATTTTAGATTTCTGACAACTTTTGTGACATTTATAACATTCAACAAAATGTGTTCACACTTAAACAATTACAGAACTTGTCTTGAACAATCATCTTTTCATGAACAATATCACATTTTATTGTACATTAAGAAATTATCTAAGCATTCTCTTATTTAATAAAATGTTATGATATATATTAATGAAATATTCATTGATAATTTTTATTTCAGGGATAACAGTCACTTTTTAGTCGCTTTCACTATCAGTACAATTGCGTCTTTTCCAAGTCCTTGTCCCTTGATTAAAACGTCTCACCTCATCAGATGATTTACCCAAAGTGGAGTTTGTTCAGATCTATAATCTGACATGACCCCAATCTAATTACAATATTAATTTATGGGAAATGGAGACATTTATGAACTAGGCGTCCCTTGAAATTGTTCATCAGTTTGTGCCGGGCTCAGAGAATTTACATAATGAGATCTGAATTTGGGTCCAGATTGTAGCGCTCTGGTGGCTGTAGAGCAGTGGAACAGTGATTGACCAGATTTTACCTGGGGGAATATGGAGTATAAATGCTAAATGTGTGAGAACAAAAACATTGCCGGATCTGGTGGTGGGAGAATTCATAATGAATCTTGACTGGCTCCATTTCATCTGTTAACCTTGATGCTAATTGTTAACGTTATCCACATCTTACGGTCAGCTTGTGTTGTACTTCTATTCTACAATGTTTAGTTATGTGCAAATATTAATGCAAGAGATGTACGATATATCAGCTGTCATATATATGTACATACAATATATACACTGGCGGCCAAAAATATGGAATAATGGACAGATTTTGCTGTTTTGGAAGGAAATTGGTACTTTAATTCACCAAAGTGGCATTCAACTGATCACAAAGTATAGTCAGGACATTACTGATGTAAAAAACAGCACCAGGCCCCATTTCCAGCAGCCATCACTCCAACAATTATCCTTGAGTAATCATGCTAAATTGATCATTTGGTTCTAGAAAATCACTTGCCATTATATCGAACACAGTTGAAAGATATTTGGTTCGTTAAATGAAGCTTAACATTGTCTTTGTGTTTGTTTTAAGTTGCTACAGTATGCAACAGACTGGCATGTCTTAAGGTCAATATTAGGTCAAAAATGGCAAAAAAGAAATAGTATTTTCTAAAAACTCGTCAATTATTGTTTTGAGGAATTAAGTTATATACAATAATTGAAATTGTCTAAAAACTGAAGATTTCATACAAAGTTGTTTCAAACAGTCTTCAAAGACAAAGCACAACTGTCTTTAACAAGGACAGAAAGAGATGTGGAAGACCAGATGTACAACTAAACAAGAGGATAAGTACATCAGAGTCTCTAGTTTGAGAAATAGACGCCTCACATGTCCTCCGCTGACAGCTTCATTGAATTCTACCCGCTAAACACCAGTTTCATGTACAACAGTAAAGAGAAGACTCAGGGGTGCAGGACTTATGGGAAGAATTGCAAAGAAAAAGACACTTTTGAAACAGAAAAACAAAAAGAAAAGGTTCGAGTGGGCAAAGAAACACAGACATTGGACAACAGATAATTGGAAAAGAGTGTTATGGATCTTAACCCCATTGAACTTTTGTGGGATCAGCTAGACTGTAAGGTGCGTGAGAAGTGCCCGACAAGACAGCCACATCTATGGCAAGTGCTACAGGAAGTGTGAGGTGAAAGGTCACTGGAGTATCTGGACAAACTGACAGCTAGAATAACAAGGATCTGCAAAGCTGTCATTGCTGCATGTGGAGGATTTTTTTGATGAGATGTTTGAAGTAGTTTAAGAAGTTCAATTTTGGTTTGTTTTTCAAATTGTAATAGTATTTTTTCATTTGATTATCTAATTTATTTATATAATCATTTAAATAAATACATTTATTATTATTTTTTTATATTATCAAGGCATATTTTTTGTAACATTCTTTATAGTATAAATGTTGATTTACTTATTTTTTGTTACATATCAAGGCTTAATTTAGCAGAATTCTACATTCTAGATAGTGTATGTGTTGTTTTTCTTAACTTATTTTTAAATATTATCAGCACTTATTTTTATGAAACTTATATTATACAGTATAAATGTTATTTATTAATTGAAATGTATCAGCAGCATCGATTTTAGAAAATGTTATATTCTAAATAGTGAAATGTTTTTATTTTAAAAACTTATCAGTGCTTATTTGTTTTAAAATTCAACATTCTAGTTAGCATAAATGTTTATTTATTCTTCAATATTATTAGTGCTTTTTTGTACAATTCTACATTCTATAGTACACGTTATTTGTATTTATTTAAAAATATTATTAGTGCTTATTTTTTGTAAAAATGTTATATTCTAGATGGTCAGTTTTTTATTGATTCACTCATTTATTAATTCCTTTATTCCTTTATATTTTAATATTAACAAGGGTTTTTTTATTGTTTGTATTTATTTATCTATTTATTTTATAAATATAGATCTTAACCCCATAACATATAAATATGGATCTTAATCTTAGATAAGAAAATATTTATTTTCGTATCTATATATTTTTATCTATTTATTTATTCATTAATTTTCTGTATTCATTCGATCATTCATTTATTTTTAAATGTTAATAAAATTCTACTTTATATTGTAAATGTGGTTTTTATTTATTCATTTTTGAATATTAGGATTTATTTTTATTTTTTTATCTCTTAAAATAACAACAACAGACTAAACAGTGTAGATGTATAACTAGCAGTCACACAGAATTGCTATATATATATATATATATATATATATATATATATATATATATATATTATAATTATTATTCTTTTTTCCTGTGCTCAAGTGGTTGTATATGTAACAATCATTGACAAAATGAAAAGATGTGTTGTGTTGTTTGTTCCAGATGGAACGCCTTTGTCCTGGTGGCTTGACCGGGCAGGAGAGAGAAGGACGTACTGGGGTGGATTTCTCCCCGGGGTGCAGCAATGCGCCTGCAGCCTTGATGAGAACTGCATCGATATGAACCACTTCTGCAACTGTGATGCTGACAGCAGCTCATGGTAAACACACGTATACTTCAATCGCCATTCATCATTGCATGTGCCTATTATTAGTGAACTTTTGCATCAAATGCTTGATTTACCTGCTAAAAAAAAAAAAACACACCTAAACAAACCTATGCTTGTATATTGGTCTTAGCTGGTCTAGCTTGTCTCACAGCCTGGTCAAGCTGGGTTTAGATGGTCTAGCTGGATTTCAGCTGGTCTTCTGGCATGAAGTGCCCTCAAAAACAAGCAAACAGTCCAGCCTGACCAGGCTTGGAGACCAGCTAAGACCATCTTTTTTCAGCATGGTTTTTTTTTAAATAATCTAACTAGCTGTTTAATGATTAATAACCATAGAGAATGTTGCCCAGCCTCATATATCGTATACAAACATAGTTCTTGTTCGTATGTGAACAGGGAGAATGACACTGGAGTATTGTCCTACAAAGAACACTTACCAGTGACCGAGATCTTGGTAGGCGATACAAACCGAACGGGGTCAGAGGCAATCTACAGAGTGGGATCTCTCCACTGCTATGGGGACAGTACGTAAGGCCGTAATGATAATCATTCAACGATATGTCATAATAAAATGTGTGAATTCATTGAATTGCAAAATGAATGCAATGAATAATATAAATGGAAAAAAAAAACAAGGTTTCCTCTGACTTCAGGGTTTCTGTGGAACGCCGCCTCCTTTTACCAGGAGTCGTCCTACCTGCACTTCCCAACGCTGCAGGCCGAACTGAGCATTGACATCTCCCTCTACTTCAAAACCACAGCTCCCTCCGGAGTCTTCCTGGAAAATCTGGGTGCGAAAGACTTCATCAGAGTGGAGCTAAGTGGTGAGTCTTCATAATGATAGCCAGACCTTCATAAAACTGAGATTCCCACTGTAGGTTGGCCACAATCTACAGATGCAGATAGAAAAAAACGGCAGAATCTGTAAAGATCAATATCAAGACCAATGTTCTCGACAGGTTTCGTGAGATTCACCCATCTAGCAATTGCTCGAGCATCACAAATGTGCAAAAAAAATGGTAAAATGAGCTCATACTCACACCATGTCATTAGTCATTGCTGCAAAGAGGAGCAGACGCAGCCAGTTTGACTCAAAAGAGCAGTTTAACTGAACTGTGCCGCTGTGTTCAGTAGCCGCTGAAATCATCAACTGTGTAATTACTGCGGAGTTCACAGAGGCCGTTCGTCTTCATCATAATGCCTGTCTTCATCTTTTCTTTCTTTATAATATTTCCAAGAAGTGTAAGGGTTGGTTTTCCACTGAGTGTTCTCAGATTCTATTGGCTGCATATAAAAGAGGTAATTACACTAATGTTAACATGAAAATTGAAACGTTGGCCCAACTTACCTTCAGAGCGTGCCCATTTTCAATAGTTTCAGGCTGCGTTGAGTCTTCAGTTCCTCTGTTTCAATGGCATCAGTAACTTAAAACTATAGTGTTTGAATGATGCTTCATCCATGCCCCTAGGTGTCAGTGTAAATTCAAGATGACATGCAAAGCACATTTCTGAGTGCACCTTTAAAGGAGCAGTTCACTCAAAAATGAAAATTCTCTCATTATTTACTCACCCTCATGCCATCCCAGATGTGTATGACTTTCTTTCATCTGCTGAAGACAAATGAAGATTTTTAGAAGAATATCTCAGCTCTGTAGGTCCAAACAATGCAAGTGAATGGTGACTGAGCTAAAAGAGTACATAAATGTAGCATAAAAGTGGTTTAATCCATGTCCTCTGAAGCGATATGATAGATGGGGGCGAGAAACAGATCGATATATAAGTCCTTTTCTACTATAAATTCTCCTACCTGCCCAGTAGGTGGTGATATGCATGAAGAATGCGAATCGCTAAACAAAGGATAAGAATGTGGAAGTGACAGTGGACATTTATAGTCAAAAAGGACTTAAATATTGAGCTTTTTCTCACCCACACACATCGTATCACTTCTGAAGACATGGATTTAACCACTGGAGTCGAATTTATTACATTTATGCTGCCTTTATGTGCTTTTTTGGGCTTCAAAGTTTACTTGCATTGAATGAAGCTACAGATCTGAGATATTGTTCTAAAAAACTATGTTTGTGTTCTGCTGAAGAAAGAAAGCTCTACATTTCTGGGATGGCATGAGGGTGAGTATATGATAAGAGAATTTTCATTTTTGGGTGATTTATCCCTTTAACACTTTCCCTAAGGTCATAGGTTTGATTCACAGGGAACATGCATACTGATAAAAGATGTACCTTGAATGCACCTTTATGTGAGTTGCCTTGAATTAAAGCATCTACCAAATGCATAAATGTAATTTTGTGCAATTTTTTTCTTTTCACTGCAATCTGATTCACCTAGCGCCATCTATCGTGACCTTCACGTTTGATATTGGGAACGGGCCGGTGGTTCTGACGGTAAAATCTCACATGCCGTTGAATGACAAGCAGTGGCATTACGTAGGAGCAGAGAGAAACGTAAAGGAGGCATCGCTGCAGGTGGACCAGCTGCCTTTGCGCTTCCTGGAGGCCCCCTCCGAAGGCCACACCCACCTCCAGCTTAACAGCCAGCTGTTTATTGGTAGGCATAGCCATGAGTGACAGCCCCGTGCCAGCAGGGTGCAAGAGAATAATATCCATGTACCTTTACACAGATGTTGTAAATATACTTTAAAAGCAAATTATTTGAATATTCATTTTTATTAGTTTATCCGTTTTAGATTCCTTTCAAAATGTAATGTACCGTTTTTTTTAAAGGGATAGTTCACCCTAAAATAAAAGTAGCTTTCTTTTGTGGAACAAAAATACCCGAGGCGCTCTAATTTACATACGATGAAAGCAGATGGTGATTTATACAGAGGATGCTCCAAAGAGGCAAAATAAAATAAAACCCATTAAAGCACAATTTATTTATTTTTTTCTATTTCTGTTTTGTCTTTTACTAGAAGATCTATCAAAACGGTCAACTTTAATCATGTAGATTACTATTAAAATGCGGTGATCTATATGGCTACCAATTACTAGAAGCTTCTGTAGTAATATTGTATATATTGTCAACAGGAGGAACAGCATCCAGGCAGAGAGGGTTTCTTGGATGTATCAGGTCATTAAACATCAACGGAATGACGCTTGACCTTATGGAACGAGCTAAAATGACCCCTGGGGTCAGCTCAGGATGCCCGGGTCACTGCAGCAGCCAGAACAGCTTGTGCCACAACAGGGGGAAGTGTATCGAGAAGAGCAGCGGTTACGTTTGCGACTGCACACACTCTGCTTATGGGGGACCCAACTGCAAGAAAGGTATGTTATTAAAAATCATAATATCACCATATTTGTGAACAAAATGTTGCTTTGTTTGTTTGTGCATCATGACCAGCCCGACACAGGAACATTTTGCTCGACCAATGGTGTGAGTTTGGACCTTGCTTGCATCCGCGTGTGTGTTTGAAGGCGTTGTTACCAGCTTTTGTTTATTTTTGGCATGGAAACAAAAGCTTTTTGCATTTCTGTAATGAGCCTTTTTTATTTTTTTACTTTGGTATGCTCACTATGCTTCTACAAGGTATCAAAGAGTGCTCCAGAAGGAGCAAGTTTTAGAGCTCGGTAACCTCAATTTCTGCAGACGGCAACGTGCCCACAGATTGCACCTGATCAAAGCCGAGAAGGATAAAACATGAGATATTCACTGCAGTTCTGCTATTCTCTATCCCTCTTACTCTCCCTCTGTCTGTATGGCTTTAGTTCATGACCGTGAACTGCCACTGTTTGGGTAAATTTCCTCAAAGGGCTGCAACCTGACCCAACCCCAAGGGACCCTCCCTGCCAATCACATTCAATGCTAAACATCTCCACCGTTAAAACACCCTTTGTCACATTTGATCCTCCAATAGGCCAGACAGCAGGGCCATTGAATGCTCAGTGAATGAGACACCGTTCTTGGCTTTGCTTGTTCTTTTTTTGGACTCTTGAGAATTGGTGTTTCTATCAGATAATATTATGAGTAAATGAACACTCCAAGATGCATAGGGTCACTCGCAGTCCAAGCATAATTATGCATTAATTTAAAAGTAAAATCTGTCGTTAATCTGTTTTTGGAATCTTTCCATTCAGTATTGTGTCCTTGAAATTCAACAGCACACAATTTATGTAAGAATGGTTTTACAATCAAATTATGCTGAAATTCAATTAATGATGTGCCAGATTCATGCCACATTTTGTGTAAGAATGGTTTTACAAACATTTTATAGAGAAATTTGATTGCAAGGATACTGTAGGTTGCATTCATGTAACAATTACGTAAAAATTTTTTACCAAAAATTCACAAAGAAATCTGATTACAGATGTGAGTTGTATTTATGTGACAGCTATGTACGAATAGTTTTGCGAACTATTTACTATTTAAGGTTTGCAAGAATGGTTTTACCAAAAATTTTACACACAAGTTTGTTTATTGGTTTGAGTCGCATTTATGCGACAATTTACGAAAGAATGGATTTACAAACAATTTACACTGAAATGTTGTTAAAAAGTTGTTGGGTTATATGCATGCGCAAAAATGGTTACACTGAAATTTTACAAAGGAATTTGTTTACTGGTAAAAATAGTTTTACCGAACATTTTACACAAAAATGTGTTTACTGATGTGTCGCATTAATGCGACAATTTACGCAAAAATGGTTTTACCGAACATTTTACACAAAAATGTGTTTACTGATGTGTCGCATTAATGCGACAATTTACGCAAAAATGGTTTTACCGAACATTTTACACAAAAATGTGTTTACTGATGTGTCGCATTAATGCGACAATTTACGCAAAAATGGTTTTACCGAACATTTTACACAAAAATGTGTTTACTGATGTGTTGCATTAATGCGACAATTTACGCAAAAATGGTTTTACCGAACATTTTACACAAAAATGTGTTTACTGATGTGTCGCATTAATGCGACAATTTACGCAAAAATAGTTTTACCGAACATTTTACAGAAAAATGTGTTTACTGATGTGTCGCATTAATGCGACAATTTACGCAAAAATAGTTTTACCGAACATTTTACAGAAAAATGTGTTTACTGATGTGTCGCATTAATGCGACAATTTACGCAAAAATAGTTTTACCGAACATTTTACACAAAAATGTGTTTACTGATGTGTCGCATTAATGCGACAATATACGTAAACATAATTTTAACGAACATTTCACACAAAAAATATGTTTACTGGTGTGTCGCTTTAATGCAACAATTTACGCAAAAATGGTTTTACAGGACGTTTTACACAAAAATGTGTTTATTGGCATGTGGCATTAATGCAACAATTTACGCAAAAAATTGATTTACAGAAGATTTTACACAAAAATGTGTTTACTGGTGTGAGTCACATCAACATGACAAGTTGCACAAGAATGGTTTTACCAAAACATTTACACAGAAAATTGATTTCACACAGGTGTGAGTGGCATTTATTGGACAATTTACGCAAGAATGGATTTAATGAAATGTCGTGTTTGCTGGTGTGAGTTGCATTTATGCGACCATTTACATAAGAATTGCTTTACAAACAATTTACACAGAAAATTAGGTAAAACGTTAAAGGTTATATGCATGTGACCATTTGAGCAATAATGGTATCAACAAAATTTTACACAGAAATTAAATTACATGTGTGAGTTACTTTTATGCGACAACTACAAACAAATTGTTTTGTGAAAAATGTATACAGAAATGTAATTGCAGTTTAAGGTATGGGTCGCATTCATGTGACAATCAAAAATTACGACAGATTAAACAGAAATTTGATCGCATGTGTGAGACGCATTTATGTGAAACATGCATAAAAATGGTTTCGCACAGAAATGAAGTTAAATGTTGCATTCATGTGACAATTTACTGAAGAGGGTTTTACCTCAATTTTCAACAGAAATTCTATTGCAGGTGTGAATTGCATTTATGCGACAATTAACGCAAGAATGGTTTTACCTGAAAATTTGACACAAAATTTGGTGTTTGGTATTTGCAGGTGTGAGCTAAATTTATGTGACAATTTACATAAAAATGGTTTTATAAACAATTTACGCAGATTTTTTTTTGGGACTTTCCATTCAGTATTGTGTCCTTGATGTTCAATAGCTCATAAATATGCTGACAGGGGACTGAAAACACAGCCAATGAGTATCTGAAATCTAGCTGCCAGCGTTTGCTTCAACTTTTTCCCACTTTTTGTGTTTTCCCACTTTGCAGAAGTTTCTGTGTCTTTTGAAAGCGGGTCTTCTGTGACCTACACCTTCCAGGAACCTTATTCTGTGATGCGTAACCACAGTCGCCAGTCCTCAGCCATCTATGCCCAAAGCACCAATTCAAGAGAGAGCATCACCTTCAGTTTCCTTACGAAACAGACGCCCGCAATGCTTTTGACTGTAAACACCTACCATCAACAGTACATGGCTGTAATACTGGCTAACAATGGTATTCTGCTGATTATTTTTGTTATATTGTTATATAACATATACTGTATATTGTTATATTGGTAATACAGGTCATATTTCACTCCAAATTCAAAAGAAAAAAAGGAAGTATATTTTGTTTAAATGAAATGTGATCCAGACATGTTTTCTTGAAATTCACCCATTAATGTTAATAAAAAAGTAAAATAGTGCACTCTTAATTAATGTAGGGTTCAATTTACCCTTTTTATAATACTGATATTAATATAGTTTTAAGAAGCTAATGGCTATACAGTAGACAAATGATTTTTTTTTTTTTTTTTTGATGCTTTTGTCCTGTTATGATAATCACATTGTTGGATCAGCCAGAACTGTTTTTTGATTACCTTCAAGCTGTAGATGATTATTACAATGATGATGATGATTGGATAGGAGCATCTTTTCCTGCATTTCTCACATTTCAAAACAGTAGTCAAGCTAGCAATTACCCTCCTCAGAGGGAAAGGAAATAAACCAGTTGTGTGTTTTGCTGTCTTGATTTTGTCTCATGTCTCAAAATGCCTGTCTTTCTCATGTCTCATTGGTTTCCTGAAGGGAGTTTGCAGATATGGTATCGGCTGAACAGAGAGAAAGAGCCTGATGTCTTCATGCCATCATCTCTTAATCTGGCCAATGGACAGCTCCATAGAGTCCAGATCCATAGAGAGGGACGGGACATGTACGTCCAGGTGAGTTAGAGTTAACTGACGAATATGGGGCGCTATTGTAAAAATCAGGTTAATTTCAAATTAACACATTTCAAATAAACAACATTGAGACAATGTCTTAAATTTCATGGCAACATATGAAGTCTGAGAATAGTAAATATTTGTGCAGTTTAAAACATTATTGCGCATGTCTAAAACAATCCTTACGAATATCGAGTGTTCATGGCAAATTTGCCGCAAATTCGCTACTGATCATGTTCACATGCAAATGTGCTTTGCTTCAAACTTGTGGCAAACTGTCCATTGTTGTCAATGGTTCACCACTACCGGCGTAGTGCTGCAAACTTCTGGCAAAAGTATTTGAGATGAATCAAAAGCTCAACACACAACATTTTTTTTAATAAATGTGAGGGTTGCATTAATGTGACAAATTATACAAGAATGGTTTTATGAACAATTTACACTGAAATTTGATAAAAGGTGTGAATTGCATTAATTTGACAATTTATGCAAAAACGTTTTTACGAACAATTTACCCAGATATTTGATTAAAGGTGTGGACTATGCTTGGTATTGATGCCATTTTCATATATTGATTATCGGATGATTGAACTGATGTTTATTGATATACACTGGCGGCCAAATGTTTGGAATAATGTACTTTAATTCACCAAAGTGGCATTCAACTGATCACAAAGTATAGCCAGGACATTACTTATGTAAAAAACAGCACCATCACTATTTGAAAAAAGTAATTTTTGATCAAATCTGGACAGCAGCATCACTCCAACACCTTACCCTTGAGTATTCATGCTAAATTGCTCATTTGGTACTAGAAAATCACTTGCCATTATATCAAACTCAGTTGAAAACTATTTGGTTTATTAAATTAAATTAACATTGTCTTTGTGTTTGAGTTGCCACAGTATGCAATAGACTGGCATGTCTTAAGGTCAATATTTGGTCAAAAATGGCAAAAAATAAACCACTTTCTCTAGAAACTCATCAGTCAATCATTGTTTTGAGGAATGAAGGCTATACGATGCTTGAAATTGCCAAAAAAAATGAAGATTTCATACAAAGTTGTTTCAAACAGTCTTCAAAGACAAAGGACAACTGTCTCTAACAAGGACAGAAAGAGATGTGGAAGACCAGATGTACAACAGAGTCTCTAGTTTGAGAAATAGATGCCTCACATGTCCTCCGCTGACAGCTTCATTGAATTCTACCCGCTCAACACCAGTTTCATGTAGAACAGTAAAGTGAAGAATCAGGGGTGCCTTATGGGAATAATTGCAAAGAAAAAGACACTTTTGAAACAGAAAAACAAAAAGAAAAGGTTCGAGTGGGCAAAGAGAAACAGATATTGGACAACAGATAATTGGAAAAGAGTGTTATGGATTTTAACCCCATTGGACTTTTGTGGGATCAGCTAGACTGTAAGGTGCGTGAGAAGTGCCCGACAATACAGCCACATCTATGGCAACTGTTACAGGAAGTGTGGGGTGAAAGGTCACCTGAGTATCTGGACAAACTGACAACTAGAATAACAAGGATCTGCAAAGCTGTCATTGCTGCACGTGGAGGCCAAGTAGTTTAAGAAGTTCTGAAATAATTTTTTTTTCAAATTGTAATAGTAATTTTTCATGTTATTAATGTCCTGACTATTGGTAAAAGTACCAATTTCTTTTCATAAGAGCAAAATCTGTACATTATTTCAAACTTTGGGCTGCCAGTGTATATTTGCAAAGAAAGAAATTCGTTTCATGAAGCATGTCTATTATCCTGCAAATTTTGGAATTCATGTGACTGTTTATGCAAGAATAATTTGACGAACAATTTACACATAAATTGTATTAAAGGTGTGAACTAGGCTTGGGATTGATGCTGTTTTTACATAGCGATAATCGCAAAATTGTCTCGATAATTATCGATATGTCGGGATATTTTCAGATATAAATAGGGCTGCTTCTTTGGTAAAGTGTGGGCGGCTGGTTAAATTAAAGTGGGTCATGCACCGGAGGAGTCTGGAATATGATATGGTGCATTCTAAAATTCGAAACAATTATTTTCTATGAAGGTACATATGCACACACCACGGGCTCACAGTCTCCGAAGTCCGAAGGCTGTTAAAAATGTTGTAGTGCCATGGAACTCAACTTGCATAGTTTTCCATTACATTCGACACATATTATTATAAATGGACATTGATTATTTACTCAATATCGCCATTTCTACTCGTTCAGTTTGCGCAGTTATACCAGTTTCATACACTAACCTGCAAACTCATCAACGTCACTGTTAATATTTGAAGAAGTACAAAAACTTTCACAACTTTGGCATCAGCTCATAATGTGTGAGATATCATGACTTGTTCATGCTGCAAATAGCTTCAGTAAATGTCATGTCACCCCATTGTGGTCTTCCAATACTATTGCATCAGACTATGGATTGGACAGTGAATTTAAATTATGCTTCTAATTTAAAGGCCTCAAAAATGTATCAATAAAACAAAGTGCCAATCAATAATCGATATATCAATATTTTATGACATCCATAGTTTGGACCACATTCAGTTAATACACAAAAGTTAATAAAGTTTTATAAACGACTAAGGAAAGAAATTTGCTTTGCTTTTGATTAATGAATAAGACAATTATTGCACAAATTGTGGCAATTTACGTAAGAATGTTTTTATGAACAATTTACACAGAAATATTTAATAAATAAGGTCTGATGTTGCCATGTGAAAAGTTGCTGTGTGTATTATTTATCATATTCCTTCCAATAATTCCGACTGGATTTGATTTCGGGCTGAAGTAAAATTATGAGTTTAATAAACTGGCCTGATGTGCATGGCTGATCATATGTTGAAGTCTTCATTCAGCCCCCATTGAACAGACTTGAGCAGTGGATAAACTGAAGGATGTTATCAGCATTCTCTACACAGCATTGTGAATTAACCCACAACCAATTTTGTTTTGCTCCATCAAAAAATATCAGAGTATTTTTAGAATCTCATGACAGAATGTTATGTTGCACAAGTAATACATGAGTCATGCCACATGACTTTCTCTTTCTCTTCTGTATCCTTGTCCTTCTTAGATTGATAAAGATACCAATCTGAAATACAGCCTGTCCACGGACAAAGAGCTGATCACGATAAGGTCTTTGACACTGGGAAAAGTCACAGGTAGGCAGTTTAATTAAACTCCTAGATTTAAGGTGTGGGTGTGGAAGATTGTGCTTAACTGACTCATTTCACCACTCTAATCCACCTTGGGATAGTTTGATGTGCAAAACTACATTTTTTTTTTTTTTATTGACTATTTGGGTTGTCTGAATGACTACCGTAGTATGTCTTAAGGAATCCTTCAATAATGAGTTTTTTTAGGTTCATGTTGTCTAGATCCAGATCAGCTGTCTTGGGCATTCACATTGGACAAGTGTTTAAAAACAGCAAGTTTAAGAGCATCAAAATGGAAAGAATGCAGGGTCTCAAACATTTTAAAAAGTTGATGTCTTAAAATGAATAAAAAATGCAACACTCATGGTGCAAGACACTGAAGAAACAGCAAGACAACACAATGCCCACAACTGCCTGCATGTGAAGACCACCAAGACAAACCATTTTGAAAATGTAGCACAGACTGAATGCAATCGTCCTTGCAACCCACCTATAGGGTTGTAATGATGACAAATGCAGCTTTTCAATAGGGTAAATCACATATGAACATATAAATATGGTAAATATCTATACCTTTTATACATTTAAAGCTATATAAACAAAGAAATTCAACCTCACTAGTTGACCTCACTAACCAACTTGCCCACTGTTGGAAAACTAGTCGACCATCTCTAGTATTATAGGACAAATATGAAAGTCATTGTGTAAAAGAGCATAGAACTTTCTGTCCACCTTTAAAGTACCACCTCCTTGTCTCCCATAGGCCGAGCTGGAGTAGACGAGGAGGTGCTCCAGGCCGGATCACGAGGTTTCATTGGCTGTCTTTCTTCTGTTCAGTTCAACCATTTGGCTCCTCTTAAGGCGGCCATACTGAATCGAGGAAGCTCATTGGTTAGTGTGCTCGGCAATTTGGTTGAGTCCAATTGCGGTGAGCTGGCAGATAAATCTTCATCCAGATCTTTATCAGGTTGGTATGAAGTCAAAAATTGAACTCAAGGCACATTTAAATACCATTACCATATCTCTTATTTAGTTGATTTATTCTCAGATAATGCAGACACAGGAAGTAGAGGGAAGAAGCTTATGAACGCTTCCCAAAACGACTCTGCCGTAATTGGAGGTACGTACTGCTCTTCTGTACCTTTATACTCCCAGGGCTTTTCAAAATCAAACAAGATGTAAAATCAAAACTCAGAGGCCAATTTTGCCTGGATGCACGCAATTGTGTGGTGTCATCATTCATTTAGGCACCTGGGGTAATGAACAGGGGTTTGAAAGACTCAATTAATGTTGACATTGATAGCAATTTGTAATGATATATCAACTTCAAGACATTCTCTTCCAATGACGATTTGATGCGACATGAGCGACAGCAATTAAAAAATTTAAGACGAGTTCACCTTTATGCATATGATTAGTGATACAATGTGCCATCAGCCATTGGGAGTGTAGACTCTGAGTGGTCTGATGCCTGATACAGCGAATGCCTACTAGCTGCCATCAGTACAGGGATTTGATGACCTCTAGTGATTTATCCACTGAGTGAACAGGCCTTAAATCTCAACCATCTGCGATTGCGTGGTAGCCAGGAGTTTAGCAACAATGACAAGTTTGAAGCCAAAAAACGACGAGTGAACACCATCTCGTGGTGCCATCTCACAGAGGTACAAAATCGTTTTTTTTTTTTCAGACTTTCACTTCGACTGTTCCTCGCTAGTGGAACAACCTTCAGAACTCCACCTTAGCGGCTGATTCTCTAACTATTTTCAAGAAACATCTAAAGACACATCTTTTTTGTGAGCACTTGACCCAATTCTACTAATGCATAACTTGATAATAATAATTAAAAAATCTCCCTCCATTCTTTCACCATTCTCACCTTCCTCCCTACTTGTACTTCTCGGAGTACAAGTAGGGAGGAAATTTTGTATGACAGCACTTCTCATGTTATTGCCTGCTTATGACGAATCACTTTTGCTGTATTCCTCATTTGTAAGTCGCTTTGCATAAAAGCGTCTGCTAAATGAATAAATGTAAAGTTCATCTCTCCATATATTTTTGCGATACAATTATTTAATTTTAAGAGTTTTGTTCAGCTTAGCCAAGGCACAAAGAAAGAAATGTAGCAAGCCATGTTAAATTATGATTTTATGGCCAGAAACGTTACTTAACAGAAGTTCAAGTACACCAATGCAATCACTTGGCCATAGCTGCTCCACAATATTCTCTTCAAACTGTTGCTTCACCATGACAGAAGTTGACATGAAATAGGGCTTGGTTTTGCCTGGCACCTCACGATACGATAGGTACTGCAATACACGTCATGATTCGATATATAGCAATACATCACAATATCATAATTTGATTAGATTATGAACCAATTCCAATTCCTTTGGGTATATTTCAATTATAAACTGATGAAGAGCATGTAGCTCGTAGAATATCGGTTTTGTCTCTTGGTAAGCACATTAAATCAATTTGGAAGTAACAATGTGCAACCTTTGTTGTGTGTTTACATGATATGAATACACAAATAGTTTGAACAAAACTACTGAACAAATTAATTCCACTATGGTTAGCGCTCACCTTCCAACATCCGGCTTTAAGCAAATCTAAAAGGACTACTGGTCACATAACATAATTATTATTCATGAGCAATGTTGAGTTTTATATTGTATGCCTCAAACCTTTCAGATAGTCTCTATGTCCCGTCTGGTAGCTTGTACATTGTTCTTCTTAATTGGGTTATCTGCGGCCAATACTATTTAATAATTCATAATTTATGTGGATGCTTTCATCCAAAGTTTATCGATTAACCCTTGTGGGGTTAGAACCTACAGCCTTTCGGTTGCCAACCCCAGAATGTCTAGCCAACAGTTATCCACATATTTATTCTCTTTCTCTTGTAGGTTTGATAGCAGCAGTTGTGCTCATTACCCTCTGTGCAGTGGCCGTAATGACCCGTTTCCTCTACCGTCATCGACACGAACGCACCCGGCAGATGCCGACCGTCAAGGAGAAAGATCACCAGCCCAGGCCAGAGCTTAGATACCGTGCTGATCTGGACGTCCACAGTGTCATGAGAGACAGCAGGAAGGAGTACTTCATCTGACCTGTGACGTCCAACCTCATGACACCAACTCAGTCACTCTGATCCCGCCTGTGGCGCCAAACCAGTGGACAAAGGTTGGGGAGTCAGCTGAGCCTTGTGGACACATCCAGTGCCCTTCCCCCTCCAAACCACTTCCTTTAGCATACAGGAATCAGGGAATAGATACTACTATTGTGGATTTTAGTGACCTTAATTGGGTCCCAGGTAGGGCAGGTGGACGAAATGGGCCCAAAATGAGGCAAGGGATTGTTAGTGCCTCGTGAACTTGTATAGCATAAAACCACCTTGTATTGCAGAGCCAAAGAAACCCTGATCGTATGTATATGTACAAATGGCAATGATGCAGATATAACTGTTGGATTATGCCACAATTGCATTGGCAGAATGGTGGATTTCAACAGACTGGCTCTGTCTTCACAGCGGTGGTTCTTTGCAGTGGTTTTTCATTGTGTTCCTAGGAGTTAGAAGATCAGGTGGCTTCAAAGCTCTGAAGCTTTACACAAACATGGCCTTCAGCCCTTTTAGAGGACAAAAAATCAAAACAATTCTCTCTTGCTATCAGGGCTAATTATTTAACCACACAACAAAGAGATTACGAAATCATTGGTGCGTGCACACATGCGAGTCAGTCTAGCAGACAAACAAACACTCAGTGGTCTCCAGTCTTTGGACCATGTTGAATCAAGCAGCTCTGTTACATACCAATTCAGCATGAATGGTCTTGTTCAGCCATAGGCGAGCACAAATAAAGTGGGTGATGTTACCAGTGGATTTCTGTCACTTCCTCCTTCCATTCCTCTATTTCTTGTTGATACATGCAGTCCCTACTTATTTTATAGACAACATGGAAAAACATTCACAAGACATTTAACGTTTATATTGTGAAATGTTTGGGCATTAAGGGCTAGGGTGTACTTCATTTTTCAGCGTGCTGTTAGGTCTTGCGCACAGTTGAGTATACTATTTTGATCGCAAGCTTGAACAAACGCATTCAATGCATGTGCACAGATGTCACGCACAGGTACACGAGGCTAGAAAAATTGAAATGCTCGCGGACTGTGCTGAGAAGTAGCGTCATGCATAAAACTGAAGCATACTTTAGCTTTTACATACTAGACTATAGGGGAGATTAATTTTCATAATGTGACGTATTTCTAGGGATTCAGAATATATAGCAGGAAAAATGACAGTACTTGATTTCATCCATTGGAATTTGATTGGATCATGAAAATTGGGCTGTGATAATATTGTTTGATATTCTTTTTCCTTGCCCAGGTGGCCTTGGTTACTTCACCAGGAAAGTAATTTCAAGAATGTTTATTAAAAAAGTAGGTCTGCATGTTGTCAATTTTGAAATGGTTTGATGAATAGTTTTCTTTTAGCATTTAGCCTACAGTCAAAACCAAGATTTACCATTGGCTATTGCTGGCCAGTGGCAGGTGGTCCATATTTTGGTCCATTTCTCAATACTTTTTTCTCTGTTTTTGCTGTCAAAAATGCTGTCTCAGTGTGGACAGAAGGCCAAAACATAGAGAAACGAAAATGTATTAGTGTGGACGTGGCCTTAAATGTAAATATCTGCTAAAGGTTTTATTTTTTTCTTTTACTTTTTTGGGTTACAAAGCATATAAACGGCCTCAAAGCTAACTGACATGGACTAAAAGGTCATGATTTACTCACCGTCATATTTTTCCAAAACCGTAAAATTACTTTTTTGTAAACCTTTTACCTGTGAAGTCTGAGCAGAAATAGGGTTTTCTTTTCCCAGAACATGAAGTTTCCATAGAGTCACCACAAATCACTTTGAAGTGCATCACATGAGGCCACAATAAACTTAAAGTGGGAATATGAGAATTCATTCTGTTCCGGGCCAGATATGATTCTATTCCATTATATTCTACAGGAAGTGAGTAATGGACTCAAAATATCATTCACATCCTTTTAAAAGCTGCCTGGTCTGAACCTCACACATGGATTTGATCATATTTATGATTTAAGATACCTCTGAGATATAATGCAACTATAATTGGTTCCCAGACTCAAAAACAGGATGAAAATTTTCTTAACAGAAAAGGGGCAAGACATTCAGATTCCTCCGATAATCGCATACACTGCATCAGAGTGAGGTTTCAAGGCGGTATCTAATCATCGCTCCACCCTACCCCCTCATTTGTCATTTTCAGTGGCGTCAGGACAAAGAATCAGTAATGCTAGATATTTATCTAGCGGTGATCTATGTAAATGTCATTCTGGCAATGGTATGGTGATGATAGATCCTCGCTCAAACAGCCCTGGGCTCAGAGCTGAGTCCAAAATGCAGCTAAATCCATCTCTTCGTGGATGAACACCAGCGGAATGTACTACGATCAGTCCGTTCATCTCATTAGATTTCAGGGCATCTGACAGAGGCTGTGAATCTCGGATATCAGATATTCATACTTTCCATACGCAAAGCAGGATAGCTTCCCCAACAATTTCAGCCACCCAGAGAAAGCTTGATATATGATGGGTTTTTAATTAAGATAAACTTCGCTAGAAGCACAGATGTGCAAACTTTTAAATGGTGGTACTTTGAGCAAAACAATATGTACTGTACAATGGGACTTGTTTTTATCCATTGGGAATTGATAGGTTGTGAAAAATGGGCATTGCATAGCTCAGTTAAGCCAGGTCGAAGTTGAAGGGGAGAGGTTGAAAAAGAAAAAGTTATAAACGTTAAATTTGAACAAAGTACAAAAAAGTAGTTTTCCAAGCGCCATTATATATTGACATGGAGACTGTTTGCGTGCTCCTGGCGTTGACTGTGCTAAAGAGTATCACAAAGCTGTCGTGGTGCACATATGTCAAACGTGTCCTTATGGGCTCATGTTCAAATTAGTATACTTTTTAGTGCTCAACTGTGCACAAGATGGAATGGCATTTGGAAAAACAAAGTATACTCTAGCCCAGGAGTCGGCAACCTATGGCAGGAGTAATCACTGGCACGCCAGCAATAGTGATAGAGTAGCTATTTTATTCCAGTCTTGATGTAATCCTTCCTCATGATCATGCAGCATGTTTTCATGAGCTGAATGGGATGCTAAACAAAAAGTAAAAATGTGACGAGACTGCAGTATACCCAACATAGTCGTGCAGCGCGTGCAAGCCATTCGCACATCACGAGCCGGCAGCGATTCACTTTCGGTTAATCGCACCCACTTTGCTTTGGTCAGGCTGCTACACATCCTTGAAATTTACAACCCTGCATACAGGTACACCATCCTTAAACCTTGGTCACACTCAAAATCACATTAAACACATCGTGAGATTCCAAATCTGAGAGTGATCTTACGAGGGATATATCAAATATTGTCAAACATTTTTACAATTCGGGACGCAACATAAAACCCGATAATATAGTTTAAGTGTTCTGTTTTACACTAAAAGCAGGAATATAAAGTAGTAGTTGCTGTATTTTGAAGGTTTGAAGTGTCGTGTTTATAGCCGTTGCAGTTCTGTTTTGCCATTTTGTAGATGTTTGAGTTGCTGTCACGTAAGGCACACAGTGCTCTTTTCACTAACAAGCTAGAAGTGAGACCTAGAACATCCAGCACACCAGACAGCACTAACAAATAACACAGACCTTTCACAGCTAAGAGCTTGTGTTACTATCTGAACTAATTAAATTGCATTTCCTCGGCTGAATGCAACGCACCTGCTTAGGATTCATAGGCAAGAAACATACTCTATGTAAGTGCGCTTGCAGATGTGAATGCTTGGCCAATGTTGTACAATCTTAATGTTCATTCTTGGGTTAATGTGATTATAAAAAATCCCTCAGTACACAAGATGGAGTCTTGTGTCTGTGCCTTTAATTTATGTATATTGTCATTCAGGTAGCTAGCTATAAACATTTCAACAGTTTCAAGTAAATTAAACTTGCTCAGCAAGATTCTCTTCATACTGTTGAGAGTAAATGCCCTGAAAGTGAAAACTTCTCATTGAAGAAATTAAATGTAATTACTTGCAACAGCACCCCTTGTGGCAATGGCGAGAATGCAACGCAAACTTTGGTTGCGTTACGAAATGCACTCTGAATTCAACAATGCATGAAATCGAAATAGATGCGTTTGCATTCAAATACTTGCATAGAGTATGTTTTTGGCCTTACGTTTGCAAAAAAAAAAAAAAAAAAAAATGTAGACGACAACGACAAAACAAAACTGACAAAAAAAATACGCAAACTCCGATCAGTTGCCTAAACATATTTTTTAAAGTGCATTTAAATATTATTAAACATGAATAAAAAAAACATGATGTTATGGACATAATAAGCCGTACTCCAATTATTACTATTTATTTTGAGTTTGTTTTCTATGGTTAGAATTATACAGGTTTATTGTGTATATAATTGTATATTTAATTACAATAAACAGAGACTTTTTTTTAGCTTTGTGTTACATTTCTGTGTCTCATTTTTGTCTAACCAGGATACTTATTAGCGTATCATATCAGTTATAGTCATTTTAAAATAGCTCTTGACATGCATTGAGAATCTGTCTCGGTCTTGACAGGAACTATCAATGACTGTTGTTCTCAAGGGCTTACACTCATTAAGAAGGTGTCAAGTGTTAGAAATGGCTCTGAAAATTGTTTCCAAAGTGCATAAAGAGAAAGAAAGAAAGAAAGAAAGAAAGAAAGAAAGAAAGAAAGAAAGAAATGTTGGGTTTATGTCATTCTGGGTGAGTTTAAGGGAGTTACACTTGTCCTAACTATGCATGACAACTGTACACCTACTTATTCATGTGATTATCTAATCAGCCAATCATGTGGCAGCAATGCATAAAATAATTCAGATATGGGTCAGGAGCTTCATTTAATGTTCACCTCAACCATCAGAATGGGGAAAAAATGTGATCTCAGTGATTTGGAGCGTGGCATGATTTTTTTGTGCCAGACAGGCTGGTTTGAGTATTTCTGTAACTGCTGATCTCCTGGGATTTTCATGCACAACAGTAGCTAGAGTTTATGCAGAATGGTGTCAATCACAAAAACATCCAGTGAGGACAATACTGTTCCTAATAATGTGATAGGTGAGTATGTAAAGGGATTAATGGAGAGGAGGCGAGAACCGGCTTGACAATATAAATAATATTTTAATTATAAACTTATAAACACAGGTGTCGGACAGCTGTCCAGAAACCTCTCTCTCTCTCGCACTGCTGTCTTCGGTCGGCCTTTATCCCTCACGAGGGCTAATTAGCTAATCACGACCCGGCTCCGCCCTGTCACATTCCTCCTTCGTTCTCTCAGGCCGGGGAGCCCCGAGCATGATGTACACTCCCCCCACCCTTTCCCTGGGGAGGGGTGTGCCTTCTACCCCGTCTGCCGGCAGGTCATCCCCGTCTACCTGGATGAGGGAGGGGACAAGGGGAGGGAAGCAAAAGAAAAGTGTGGCACCTACACGCCGTAACGGCGATCATGCCCAATTAACAAAACATTTTTAAAAAAGAGAGGCAAAGGACAGCAAGGAGTGGCTGTGGGAGAGAAAGAGAAAAGAAAAACACTTTTTTCACTGGTTCTCCGATATGCCGTAGCTAGGTCCTCGCCACTCCTCCACCCTCTAATGGATGACAGCCACACGTCCTCCGGCCCCTGGCGGACATAACGCCCTGCCGCGTTTTTGATGGACAGTAGGGGTCTCCCCCACCCCTGGCAGCAGTAACAGTTCCAGGCAGTTGGTTGGGAGCCCCTCCCCCCCTCGCGGTCTGCGGCCATTCCTCCGCTCACAGGCGGCCGGGCTCCTCCATCCTCCAGCGGATGGCCGCGGCTGCTCCTTTGGGGTGGATGGTAGCGCAGAGAACTCCACTACGGCGCATCCCTCCTCCTTCCAGGGTTTCGGCACCAGGGTAAAGGGATTAATGGAAAGGAGGAGGTGAGAACTGACTTGATAATATAAATAATATTTTAATTATAAACTTAACCAAAAAGACACACACACACAGGTGTCGGACAGCTGTCCAGAAATATCTCTCTCTCTCGAACTGCCGCCTTCAGTCAGCCTTTATCCCTCTCGAGGGCTAATTAGCCTGATTTGGGGCCGGGTGCGCGGAATTACGACCCAGCTCCGCCCTGCCACTGAGTATATTCGATGTTTATAATTGCGAATACAACTACATGAAGCAGGATTTTGGACCAAGGAAATTTTACTATTGGCGGAACTACCCAGCATGTCGAAACAAAAACCGTCTTTGACGGTTGCGACCGTTTAGGATAAAAACGTATTATCCTCTCTCTTAGGTTAAGGTTAGGGGATAATTTTTTTCTGCATGCTGTTCTATCTCGTGCACTGTTGAGTGCTCAAAGTATAAACTTTTGACCGCAACCCAGAATGGACATTTTTGATGCATGTGCACTACAACTGCTTTGTGAAACTCTTTTAGCACATTAGTCAACGGCTAATCTGTCAGATGCATGCCGACAACACACGAGGACATGGACTGTTTGTGAGTCTAGAAAAACTATGCTGAACGCGGTCAGTGCTGTGCTAATGAAGAAAATTGCATCATGCACACTGTGCTAGAGACGTCCTGGTACCCAGGAAAACCAAAGCATACTTCGGGCTTCAGACTTCCAAAATGTAGTCCCATACTAAACATTACTGTTAGAATTGATTCTTTTTAAAACCATGATTCGTTGAGATCTATTGTATCACTTTTCTCAAAACTAAAGTGCTGATCTAGAATTAGCTTTCCATGTACTATCCTAGTGAATTTGATCACTCTCAGTTGAACCTGGAAGTCTTATTCAAGTTTCATCTTGCGACAATTGCAACAACTCAGTTATTTGGGTGGCTTCAGATGCTGATATTGAGAGAAAAGAGAAACAAATTAAGCTCTGTTAAAAGCTTTTGGAGAATTATTCAACATCCAGCACAGATAGATTGCTCTGTGTGGAGCCAGCACTTTCGGGACTGTATCAGGTATCTGGGTGTCAGGGAAAATAAAGCACAGGTAAATGTAGAGAGATAATTCTGAGTCTCTAATGCAGAAAGACAGACAGGAAGGGATATGGTGTCAACAGCAACCATCTAACAAGTTGTAGGACAAAAGGTTGAGTATCAACTAACACTGCAAAAAATCATGGCCTCTATATATTTCTACTTTTTTGCTCTGTTGTGGAGGAGGATGATAAGACTGGATTCATGTCACCATATCAAGTGACTCATTGTCACTTTGTCTCTTTCCAAGATCCAAAATTAATATTTCCATATGGGCAGACAAACTCAATGGATTCATGTGTTTTATCTTGCTAATCTGGTCCAGCCGCTGAGTGTTTTGTTAGTGCATAAATATTCAATAATCAAACAAAATAATGCAAAAGTATTTCTAAAAGAGAAAAGTTTCTTACAAAGCTTTCTTACAAATTGTAGTCTTGGTTAAAAGTCTTGACAGAAGTTAGATCTGGTTCTTATTATTATTCAAACTGAGTTTCCTTTTGAGATCTTTGTTTTCCCTGTTGTTATTTTAGATACTATCAGACTTTCTCATTAAATTTGCTGTCTCATTTAACTAAATTATATTATTGATTATCCAATGGGGCTAAATTAGATTGGTTAACTAGAATTTCGCATTTTCTGAAGGAAGAGAGTAGCGTTTGCCTCCGGATGTTGTAGAGGGCTACTGTATGTGGTTGCTAGGGTGTTCTGGGTGGTTGCTAGGTCAGTGCTTACTGGCACAAGTCAAAAGAGCCCACCCTAAAATGTCTAATATTCTGATACCTAGATATGGCTTGGGTTCCTCCTTCAAAAAAGTCTATGGGCTAAAAACAATTTGCATGTTTTTTTAGGTAAATCCAAGGGACAACATTTTTATGTAAAACCAGTTCAAATGGACATTTTTGAACATGAATGTGAACTCTTGACAAGCTCTGCTCCTGAAACATACAAGGTTGCTAAAAAGAGTTAGCTAAAATGTGTTTGCATTTGCAATGTTCATTACTGCTTTAGAGTCGTCTCTAGTGCTATGTGGCTAATAGCCTCTCTTTCTGCTATAGCTTGGTGATTAGCCAAAGGTTTTGTGTATACATAAGAAAAGGACATCGGGGTCAGTTTACTTCTCATTATGTTACTGAAAATTAGTGAAATATAATCCTGTCTGCAGCAAGGGACTGGACAATGCTAGTCTTGCAGTCGTACATATGCTAATGCATATGCTAACTTTTGAATGTTTTGAACGTTTTCATTTCATGAAATAGATATTGCAAAACTTGAATAAATTGAATCTATAGCTTCTAGTTTTTGTTTTACATATAACAACCTGTCCTTACTATGCACAATATATGATAAACACTACAGCAAAAGCTATTTTTGTCATTGTTAATCTTTTAAATGTATTTGTATCAACTAGACACGACTACAACAAGCAAGGAGTGGCAGGACATATTGCTGAAGGCTTGGTTTGTGTATGTTTGAAATAGAGCGCAACACTTTTTCAGCCATCTTAGTTCCAGAAGTATTTTTCCCCATTAATTTCTTCCATAGGGATTGCATAAAGTGTTTCATAAGAGTTCTAAGCCATTAACCAAACCAGCCAGCTTTGAGGTGAATCACAACATTACAAACTTGATTTGAAGCAAGACATATATCTGAAAATTGGACAAACAGATGACGAGGGAATGAACTACAATCCCATGAAGCATTTCAAGTAACATAATCCATCCATCCATCCATCCATCCATCGTCAACCGCTTATTCTGTGAGTAACATAATGGAAAATATAAAAACAATATATACAATTTTTTTTTTTTGCTAAATATTTAGATATGTACAACACAGATACTGTATGTCATGCAAGTGGGTGGCCGCTGCGGCACTTGTTAGCTGCAATTCTACTATTGGTGGAATGTTTCTCTTCAGGATCAGGGGTAGTGTAGTTCTATTCCAGGAATTCTGCTCAATTTGTAAATAATTACGTTGAATTATCATGCACTGATAGCTTCAACTGAAACATTTACCATCAATTAACAACCTCGAAGCTCAAGGTAAGTTTGTCTAAAGAATTATAAGTTATCGTTAAAAATTTATTTGCTTCTGGAAAAACTGAATTGGATTTTTACTTCCGGAATCCGACTGTAGCGCTTTATAGCATACCACCATCGTACTCAAATTGATTGGACTGGCAAAAGCAATCTTTACATTTTTACACAAAAATTTTAAAAAAAGTTTTAATTATTTCTGATATATTTACTCACCACTCACTGAATTAATAATGAAACGTAATGAGGTCATGTGACATCAGTGTCGCGCACTATTGTTGCACAATAAGGAATATTTCCTTCCATCGGAGCAATTTAATAATAATAATAATAATTAGTTACATTTATTTATGTACAACTATTATGTATTTATTTAAGCTAGGAGTACCACCTGTTTTCTCCAGGGGGCAGTAAGTGTAACACCAGCTGTATAGGCAACGTGCAGCTTATCCAGATGGAGAACAAACCACACTTACCAAGAGTAGACAACACAAGATGAGACAATCCCGCTCCTGTTGCGTAGCTATAAATCATTAGCAATTTGCCATATTTCAAATTATGAATCCATAAATTTGTCAGATAAAGAATTTAATTCACCTTACAGTCAATATTACATTGAACTCCTGCTGAAATTGAAACCGTACTGATTCTTGCAGTGTAATACAGTTTGAAAAATGGATAAGGTGGAAAACTAGCAAACAACTGTCTGAGAGGGCGTAGGTGAAATGTTACAAGCATAGAGCTGGGATTTAACGGAAGCAGAAAAGATGGCAGGCGTTGTGGCCACATATCAGCTTTTAATTTAAGGCTGGGCCTTCAACCAGTAATTTCATTAAAATGAGTCCAAGAGCTGAGTTGAACTCAGCCGTAACTATCTCACGCCATCACTCAAAGCTGCAGAAACACTCTACCCCCCACCCCCTCGCTTCTATGATGAACAACCTCTTTGCCAAATCGATCATCTCTCTAGTTCTCTGTCTCCTGCCTAAAACTCTTGCCTCTCAGCTCAGATCAAGTCAAACTAATGGCTACACACCACTATCATTTTTGAATGCACACCCCTAGCATTCTTTCCTACGTTTATTCTTTTTTTTTCTATCTTTATTACCCCATCCTCCCTTCGAAAGGTGAAGGGCATATCATTCATGAATCAAAATGTCACCCGTTGTTGACAGACATGGATCAGGAAGGCTTGATTTAGTATTAAACAGGATAGTGTGTTCAGGATTGGGTAAGTAAATGTTAATCTCCGTGATGACAGAGAAACATACGGCACTGACAGATGTGATGGACGTAGGAGGAAGATAGATACATTTATGGAGGATGGAGCTAAATACCCTTTAAGCACATTTCTTTTTTTTTTTTAAATCAAAGAACAACACAAGGTTATCTTATTCCACTTTAGATGGCAGTTACCATGAAAAGGGTACAAAGTAAGGCTTAAACTTTAAAAAAATTTTAATGGTCAGTGGGAGGAGATGCTTAATCTTGAAGAACATGATCAGGCAGTAAGCTGACATGTTGCTACAAAATGTTCCAGTACCTTGACATCAACCCCATTCTGTCGACCGCAAACTTGCCACAAATTCGCCACTGATCATTTCCACATGCAAATGAGCTTTGCGGCAAACTTGCGGCAAATTGTCCATTGTTGCCAAAGGTTTGCCTCTAAGATGACATTTTTACTCCATTTAAGATTAGGGTTGGTGTTAGGGCATATGGTTAGTAAAATATGCATTTCTGTTGACATTTGGGGGTCAGTGGTGGCTCAGCGGTTAAGGCTCGGGGGTTCAAGCCCCAGCACCGTCAAGATACCACTGTTGGGTACCTTGAGCAAGGCCCTTGACCCTAGACCCTATCTGCTCCAGGGGCGCTGTTTCATAGCTGACCCTGCACTCTGACCCCAGCTTACTTGGGATATGTGAAAACAACTCCATTTCATTGGCTCTGTACCTGTACTCTGCACAATGACAATAAAGTTGAATCTTAAATTTACTACTAAAAACAACTCGCTTTGCAACTTGCTTTTGCCACCATTCCATGGACATTTCACCCAGAAATTGAAGATCACATGTGCTCATATGTTCAAAAACACTTCTATCTGGGGGCATTTGTTCGAATTTTGGTAAGCACAGACCGATTTCAGCTGAGGAACTTTTGACCTATTATTGCCGAATTCGCCCAGCACGTATATCGATCACAAATGGATCTACAAAATGCCCAGATAGTGTCAACTTTTCAAAACATCTTCAAGACAATTAGATAATAAAAGAATAGAATATATTCTGATATGTATATATTTTTTATTTATTTATTTTTTCACACATAAAAAACAAATGTTGAACGGGATTCATTACTTCCACGGTAAAATTTCAATGTCTTTAAAACACATATTGAGCAACACATAACACATAATCTACACATGTATAATCTACAATATGTATTTTCTCAGGCACTTTTTGAGACCTGAATAGACGCACAATTTACATAATTTCAATATTACACTCAAATGACAAAAGCCAAATCATACTGTTCATGTGTTGCACTTGCTATAGTTTACTTCCACTTTGCTTCTTTGTCAAGTAGCAATGTCAAATATAAATCAAGTCAATCACCGACACATCAGGGCCAATTAGAGTAAGAAATATCATGCATAATATAAGCTAATGGGATAACAAACCCTTTTGGTGAGCAGTGCCAATTATATTTGTTTTACTTGTTTACAAAGGCAACGAGTTCCATATGTGTTTAGTAATTATAACATTAGCACATTTTGGTGGCAAAACGAACTGCATTCATCACAAATTGCAAAACTTAAGTTTTTCTGGTGTGCCATTCTTATCAAGGCTGTTTTGATGGTGTTTTTTGAAGTTTTTTGCCCCAACATATGCTGACACTGAGAGATTGTCTTTTTACAGAGCAGGTGGAGAGAGGTAGAACATAACCCAATGTGTCATAGCAAAAATAGACAAACATCTGTCTCAGTGCTATCTCAGCTCGAAAATGCTTTGGCATCTCTCCCTCACAAACACACACATAAAACAGAGTAGCGATAGGGCACACTAAACTACTCTATAAACACACAGAAAACAAGTCTGTCAGCCTTCTCTCAGAATGATATGAAAAGTAAAGTATAAAAGTAAAGATGCAAAAAAAGGTAAAATCTTAGAAACTTAGAAAAAGAAACAACGTGGGTGTAATGCGGTAAGTCAATTCCCTCCAAGAGCAATTCAATTTTCATTCATATTAGGATATTTGTCACTATTCTGCCTTTGGTCAGCTTTCTAAAACAGCAGAAAGATGCCAATATAAAGGAGCAGATGATGACCTTTCTGAGGATGAATTGGGGAAGGCTCAAAAGGGGTTTAGCATCTTTACTTGATATGCTCGAAAAATTTGCAAGAAGGTGAAAATAATACAGGCTACCCCTGCATTTACTGGCAATGATAGTAGGAAATAAAAATAATGTCAGCAAACGATTGTGCAAAACAAATCCCCATTGACTATAGGGCTTTCTGATATAATCTAATTTTACATACAGGACCATTTAAATCAAGTTATGTTAAAACACCCAAACAAGTCTGGACTTTTCACATCACAACACTCTTCATTCAAGGTGCTAAACAAGTCGTGAGCGAAAAACTTGAAAATGACTCCTTTACAATGCAAGACTCAGACTTGGAATTGTTAAAGTATTCCCTAGGATCAACATGAATAAATTAGCACATTTAAACAGATGGGCAAAAAAGACCAGCTGCTCATTCCTCTGTTCACTTCCAAGCTATTTCCTTCACCACCAGACGAAATGGAACAGCGTTTAGTCTATGACATGGGAGTTGTGTTTGCTGAGAGTTTTCATGGTCAAGACGTTGAGAGAAAGACTATTTAACCCGGAAACTATGTTGATTGCGGTATGCAGAATTTTATTCTACTGTATGTAACTACTGTAAGAGTAGTTCATTTTATTTCAGTAAAAAAAGTAACGAAATCTCGCATGTAAATAAAATCTATGAAATGGCATTCTCATCCCATTTTGGGATTCTCATTCTCATCCCTATGATATGATGTATTTCTGAATGGTTGCCATCCGTCCCATAAAAATGTGATAATTCCATATTTAAAGATGAAATGATGTGTCCCGTATCTAATCAATATGAGATTTAAGCCGGTCCGATGGCATCACAGCGTAATTTTCAAGATCTTTAATTTCACCTTGATATTCGTTGGAAATTGTGCCTACGGTGGGAATGGGACCATCTGAAATGTCCTTAGATTTTGATAAATGTGCAAAACCACGGAGAGTGTGGTAGTGGACCATCTGAAAACTTCAGCCAGTAGCACCCTCCACAAACGCCCCCAACCCCGTCAACAACTTGAGAGAGTGAGTGTACTGTTATTTACAACTTCAAAAGTGGCAACTACCATGAACATGTATTAAGAAAGTAAATAGATACATTTAGATTTCATGTTGTCAAAATGGATCCATATGCGTCTTTGTTGTTGTTGTTGTTGTTGTTGTTGTTTACCATTGCAAAATCGACCATAAAACTCAGAGTTTTGAAAAAGTATTTACCAGGTTTTTGCACCATTCAGAACTGAACGAAGAATGCCAATTCAATTGCAATTCAAATCCTGAATTTGAACTGAGTAGCACTTAAATGATTATTTTTATAATATAACTATTAATTATATTTTCATTACGTGCCCACCTCTTTTTAAATTTTGTTAAAAATTTGTATGAAATTTCAAACAGTGACAACAGCTTTTATTATTATTAAAAATGCTATTTTTATGACATCATACAAAAGGATCAAAAGTGAAATATGAACATGAAATGTACAATTTTGCATAATATATAGGGTGAAATCATATTTATGAAAACTAAATATTAGTTTTCATAAATATGATTTCACCCTATATATTATGCAAGATTACGCTTACATTTTAACAAGTAAAAAAAAAAAATTACTAGCCAATGGCGATTACTTCTCCAACGTGTCCATAGAGGGTTGCTATCAGCAAAGTGGAGATTGGACATTTTTATTATTATTTATTGCATTTTTTTTTACGACATTTGTTCTAAACTATTATTTACATTGCCAATACTTGCAATATCCTATGCTGAATGTTGACCGAAAACTGAATCCGTTAAACTTGAATTTGTTTCAATGTTTTACTCTGTAGTTTAATAGTTACTTTTGTACTCTAAGTAATTATCTGTTTTAGGGTACAACTTTCATATTTCTTATTGTACTTTAATACTAAAACTAAAAAACTAAAGTTTTTTTTATGCAACAGAACCATTCTATTTGTAAATTAAATGATTTTGACTCTGATGTTTAAGTTTGATGATTAATTTTTACACTTTTTCTAGCTTTTGATTTCTTACAGTGTTGGGGGGATAGTGTTTTGAAGTTAGTAATGTCTTTCAGGCCTCTCCACACTGATGCAGGATCATTAACTGAAAACTTGTTTTTCAGCTTCTCAGAGTAGCTTCTTTTAGATACTTTGATTTCCTTAGTGTGTTTTGTCAATGTCAATTTATTTAGGCTGCATTTTAAAAATTCCTATTTTAGATACGAGCTGTAATTACTTTAAGGACATTTTCAGGTTCAATTCAAGTTAAGCTCAATGGACAGCATGTGTGGCATAATGTTGATTACCACAAAAAATTTATTTAGATTTTGCCCTCCTTTTAAAAAAAATCTGGGTTACCGTAAGGCACTTACAATGGAAGTTGCAAGAGGTAAACATATTTGTGTGTTAACACAATTTTAATGGGATAAAATCTCTTACTAACCTTTTCTATGTAAAGTTATATCCAATTTAACAACTATCTTGCCATAACAACCAAGGCTGGACAGGTCCTTTTCTGCATATCGCGGTGCCGTGTTGTGCTCCGTTCTGCATAACCTACCGGCTCATTTTAGCTTATCGTGGCCCATTCGGCACTTTTCGCGGCTGACTCACCGGCCCGCTCAGTTCTCCCGATGGCCAGTCCGCCTCGGCCCCAAAGTGCGCTGGCCCACCGGGAAAATACCCGGTATGCCAGATTACCAGTCCAGCCCTGATAATGACGTAAAGCCATCAATCCTAAAACCCTGAAATGCAGCAATAAAACCCTTATTATTTATTAAAACACCCTCATGTGATGTAAAGATGAACATACTTTTTTGTTTTTTTTGTCTGAATGTCTAAAACTTTCCAGTAACAGTATATCCATGCAATGCAAGTTATAAAATTTCCAAGCACCAGAAAACAGAATACCATGGTAGTACATATCGCCAAAGTCTACAGTCTAAAGTGTTTTCGAAGTCTTCCCAACCCTGCCCCGCTAGTTGCCTGGCAACCCCACGAGAATTCTGCATTTGGCTTTTTAAAACCACCACAGTGAAGCACCTGAGAGGAGAATTCAACAGCCTTCAGGGCCGGTCCTCTATCCGCCAGACTCTCTCTGACTCATTTTCTCTCTCTCTCTAACCAACTATTCACACTTTTATATTTAGGCAAATATAAACAGAAAACCTCATGCTGTTATTCTAAACTGTGACTTGTCTAGGTGTCTAATGGTATAAATGTAAAAAAAAAAAAAAATTAATATGCAGAAACAATTCTAAAAGTGTTCCATTTAGGTACAATACCTGTCAATGTCAATTATTATTATTAGACACCCACACTTTATTTAAATGCCATACAGTGTTTCTGTTAACACCTGGATTAGGAACACCTTTATGCACGGCTGACACTATTGACATCAGCTATACAGAACTAATTATTCAAACAGATGTTATAAATGTAAAAAAAGTGTTTTAGGTTAAAAGAATATCACCCATATTCTCAGGGGTGATATAGTTTTTGCAAAGTGTACATATCTGCATATCAGGTAATGGTGCAAACATTTCATTGGTGGTAATAGCACAACGTTAATTGTGCAAAGTAAATAGTTTTGTAAATAAGGCATAATCTCTACAAACATTACAAGCCAAATTTATGTAGAAAGGAGGCATTTGCACTTTAAAGAAACACAATTACTTTATTTTACCACTCAACGCTCAAGGCACAACACTATTCCAGCACATTTCCCTCTTGTTAAACTGAGTTGTGGGTGGTTAGTAAACAAGACGTTTTTGTGCTAAAAATACTGTGCGCTAAAGTGCCATAACCGTTTATATTGCTTTCAGTATTGGGATTTGAGGTGAGGACAACGTCCTTATCCTTGTAGTTTTGTGTTTTAAAGAGATTGTATTCATTAGCTAATTCATTTACTTTTCAAATTTTGCTAATGAATTCCCCTAGCATGTATGCTAACTGCATGTTTTCTAATGACAAATATGCACATCAACTAATTTCTCTTGTTGTAGCCGTACATTGATCAGTGTTTGACTAGTCGTTAGCATATATCTGCAGTTGATTTTGAATTAATAAGTTGATCACAAGAATACCGAACTTGATTTTGTTCTACAACATAAATTACACCCAGTCACACCCCAAAGGTGAATTTTGAAGCCATTGTGTGCTTTTAAAAAGTTGCTACATAAAGACGACAATGGTTATCTGGTTAACTCACCCATTTTTGGTAGTTGAAGACCTTATTTAGCAACTTGCTAGCAAATAAAGCTAAAAAAAAAAGAGCTTTATGTTGCAGAACAAATACTGAAAGTCTTCTATTTTAATTATAAATTGAAAACTGCTCCCTTACAACAAATCTAAATTTGCAACACGTTATTTTCACATACAAATGAGCTTTTGATTCTCCACAAATGTTCGTCAGAAGTTTGCAGCTCATCACCGTTAGTGGTGAACCTCCGCCAAACCTTTGGCAACAATGGACAATTTGCCACAAGTCTGCTGCAAAGCTCATTTGCTTGTGAAAATTATCAGTGGCAAATTTGCGGCAAGTCTGCGGCAAATTAGGCATGAACTCTCGATTTTCGAAGGGCTATACTAAAAACCAATTGGAAACATACTAAAAATGCTAATCCTCTTCGGAGCTGCCTAACTACATTAATTTTGCCCCCAGGAAAATGTTTTACATGCCAGTGTCTGCCTGTGATTGTGCTTTGTGTGTATGTTGGATTTTGTGTGTGGGGGGATTTTAAAGGAAAGATCGCTATTGATTTCATACAGTTTATCTACAGAAGAGGCATCTCTGATTGAGGCTCTTGAAGGGATGTACGCACTATATTATGTTCGATATCTTGAGAGTGCCAGCTGGCCAATTATGCTCTTTTCTGTTGGCAGTAAAATCAATTAAAAGCTTTAGCGGAGAAAACATGGAATGGGCCTAAATGATGTGAACAAATACGTATAGAAGGCTTGATGATCAGACACATAACATAAAATAGTTTGCAGCTAACAAAACCAACAAAAATATTCCAAAACTTTTTATTGTTTTAAGAACCATGGGGAACAACTACGGTATCATGTCTAAAAAGTCTACCATTTGTCATTTGGTGGTTTCCAGGGCATTGATTATTTATGGGAGAAACAAAGCTTTCTGAAACTTTGAATCAATTAAACCAATTGCTTCACAAAATTATTTGCGGTTTCAAAGCACTCGAAACACTAAGGATATATGGTGGTCACAGTCATGTAAACGCAATGGAATGTCAAAAACAGCTACAATAATAAAACACTTCAGATATTACTACCATATATAATTTTATTTAAAAGGCTCAACCTTTTGTTGTTATGAAAATAGTTTATCTGAAACAGAAAACTGCCAAATTTGCAATAATTGTCTTGTGTTGCAATGTGAATTGTGGTTCTGCACATTTCAGATTGTAACAACACACAAAAATGAGCTGGCATAGTTAGAAAAACTAGTCTGCATTTAGGTACTTACTGTATGTAGTGTGTGTTTCAGGTTTAAGAGCATATTTTTGCCACTCAAGCAGTGTTAGCAGAGTTATCAGAGAGGAGAGTGGTTTCAGGAGGTGTTGGTGTTTGTGTGAAGTGAAGGTCAGAGCGGTGTGGGGTGTAAGACTGGGCTTTTTCAAATCTACAGTAAAACACATTCAGGTCGTCAGCCAGCTTTTGATTTTCTACAGTGTTGGGGGGATAGTGTTTTGAAGTTAGTAATGTCTTTCAGGCCTCTCCACACTGATGCAGGATCATTAACTGAAAACTTGTTTTTCAGCTTCTCAGAGTAGCTTCTTTTAGATACTTTAATTTCCTTAGTGTGTTTTGTCAATGTCAATTTATTTAGAAAGCACAACAGCTGTTGACCAATGTGCTGTATATAATACATTTAAAGTTATAACTCATCAAAAATACATAAATAAAATAAAATAAACAGTCCACAGCAATACACCTCTAGGGCATAGAAAAAATTGCAAAAAAGGACCAACACCTCACTGATTAAAAGCTTTCGCAAACAAATATGTTTTAAGTTGTGATTTAAAATTGTATATGGTCGATGCAGTTTTGATACTCACAGGAAGACCGTTCCAGAGTTTTGGGGCTGCTACTGAAAATGCTCGGTTCCCTCTAAATTTTAATCTGGTCCTTGGCACTACTAAAAGTCTTTTTTTGTGTCTCAGAGTGGCAAAATAATATCACCTCAGGCCTGATTATACAAGATTTCATCCTCCCTTCTGTAAGCATCCTCTTTGGCATGACAAAGCTGTCTGAGTTTTGATTAAAACCATGGTTTGTCATAGTTAAACATTAAACAAGTCCTAGAAGGAATTCACATATCCTCACAGAAACTGATAAATTTTGTTACAGTGCCTGTGTGCTCATCCAGATTGGTGTCTGCATCTACAAAAACACTTCAATCAGTGCAGTCAAAGCAGGCTTGTAGTTCCAGCTCTGCTTCATAGGTTCAACTTTTTACAGTCTTTTTTACAGGTTTAGCTGATTTTAGTTCATGCCTGCAAAAACACTTCAATCAGTGCAGTCAAAGCAGGCTTGTAGTTCCAGCTCTGCTTCATAGGTTCAACTTTTTACAGTCTTTTTTACAGGTTTAGCTGATTTTAGTTCATGCCTGCAAAAACACTTCAATCAGTGCAGTCAAAGCAGGCTTGTAGTTCCAGCTCTGCTTCATAGGTTCAACTTTTTAGTCTTTTTTACAGGTTTAGCTCATTTTAATTCATGCCTGCAAAAACACTTCAATCAGTGCAGTCAAAGCAGGTTTGTAGTTCCAGCTCTGCTTCATAGGTTCAACTTTTTACAGTCTTTCTTTACAGGTTTAGCTGATTTTAATTCATGCCTGCAAAAACACTTCAATCAGTGCAGTCAAAGCAGGCTTGTAGTTCCAGCTCTGCTTCATAGGTTCAACTTTTTACAGTCTTTTTTTTACAGGTTTAGCTGATTTTAGTTCATGCCTGTAGGTTGGAAGAAGATGAACCAGACAGTGATCAGAGAGTCCCAAAGCTGCTCTAGGGACAGAGCGATATGCATCCTTTAATGTTGTGTAGCAGGATGTAGTACATGTCTGCGTCTGGTGGGACATGTAATGTTCAGTCTGTATTTTGGCAGTTCACAGGTGAGGTTGGCTTTGTTAAAATCACTTAATAATAAGTGAATCTGAGTATTGTTGCTCAGTGTCTGTGATCTGATCAGCCAGCTGTTGCAGCATTGCGTTCACACACGCTTGTGGCGGGATGTACACAATCAACAAAATATACAAGAAAAACTCCTGCGGCGAGTAGAAATGCACAGTTAATAAAGAACAGTTTGATAAAGTTTACTTTATCAGTTTGAGTGCTTCCAAATTAGGACAGCACATCTTCTTTAACATAGTTACATCTGTACACCAATTTTCATTCATGTAAAAGCATGTTCCACTGCCTCTCGTTTTCCCTGTTAACTCCGCAATTAAATCCGCTCTGGACAGCTGAAAGCCCGGCAGATGTAATGCGCTGTCCAGAATGGCTTCACTCAACCAGGTTTCTGTGGAGCACAAGGCAGCAGAGTTTGAAAATTCCTTGTTTGTATGGGTGAGGAGATGTAGTTCGTCCGTTTTGTTTGGGAGAGAGCGGATAATCGCTAGATGAATAATCGACAGAGTGGCGGCTTGCTTGCATTTCATAGTGCGCTTTAACAACACAGATGTGCCTCTGACTAAAATGTCCAGCAAAATGTCTGAATAGTCCCAAACCAGGAAAAGATTGTCTGGTATGTGCTGCCGAATGTTCAACAGTTCGTCCCTGGTAAAAGTGATTGGAAAAAAATGACTAAACATAGGACAAACAGACAAAAACAACAAAAGAATTGGAGAGCTCCACACTGAAGTGGCCATCCGCAGCGTCATCTTTTTTTTTATTCATTTATTCATGTTATTAAATGTTGTTTACAAAAACGATTCCTCTTGAAGTTTGTGAATAAGCAAAATGACACTCTTAAAATAAACAACACCTGACAGATTAATTATTCAGTCGTCGCCTCTTTTCAAAACCCTTTCCTAAATAAGCTTTTGCTCAGCAAACTGTCTGTTAAATGCTACAAAGGCATATCACTGAGGCGGAAAACCCCGCTAGTCAGCTGATGTCACCAGAACGAATAAGCTAATGTTGACACGAGTATCTGTTAATTACTCTCATCTGTGAGTTAAAAAGAAACGTGGGATGACTAAATTCCTGTTATACAGCCACTAATAAAATGATTATAAAGATAAGACAAATTAAAGTGGAGAGATAACTTAGAAAATAGTTTGTAGCTAATAAACATAATACAAATAGTCACATGTCAAGCCCTACAAGACATACCTTTTCAAACTCCGCCGTTTGTCCAATTTGCATAACTTTTGGTATACATCCTCTACAGACCCCACTGACAAATATTTATCAAAAGAATTTTGATATGCCAAATCATCCTGAAGATATTAGTGATACAATTCCTTTGGTGAAATGCAATTTGATTTACTAACCAATATCTATTAAACACAATGTCCAAATGTAATGAAACCTGGTATAAATAGACAATAGGGCATAATGACGATGCACGCAAATTTTCATAAAATTCTGCTCATTGGGGTTGCACCAACTAAAGACCTGTAATAACTCTGGAGCTGTTTGATTGACAAAGTTCAAATTAAATATTCATCTTCCTTTAAGTTCTAACATATCCTAAAATATAGACTCGACAAATCAACAATATAGTCACAAATTCTTTGAGTGGTTTTAAGGAACATTTATTGAAGCACAACTATAAAGTCTATCATTTGACATTTATTGGTTGCCAGAGGACTGATTATTGAGGGTACCCCCCATTATTTATACCATAATCAATGGGAACCTGGGTAAATGCTTTACGTCAAGCCAAATCTACACCTTTCACTGTTTCGAAGAGTTCCAAACACCGCACGCTAGGACATCTGCTGGTCAAGGGCATTTCATTGCATTGTGAATTGTGGTTCGACACATTTCAGACTTTAAGGATGCACAAAATTGAGCTTTTGTAGCTAGAAGTTTGCGTTTACATACTTACATAGAGTGTTTTAGTTAGGAGTATATATTTACCACACAAGCAGTTTTAGCAATTCATTTAGCCTTTTAAATGTTAAACTAACGATTCCTCTTGAAGTTTCTGAATTAGCAAAATGACACTCAAAATAAACAACACCTGACAGATTAATTTTTCAGTTGTTGCCTCTTTTCAAAACCACTTTTGTAAAGAAACATTTGCTCAGCACACTGTCTCATTAAATAGAACGACAAAAGCATAGCATTAAGGTGGAAAATATCGCTAGTCAGCCGTTGACACCAAAAGCGAGCTTAAGTCGACGTGAGTGTCTGTTAGCAACGCTAACACCAATTAAGTCGAAAAGACAGACGGGATGACTAAAAATCCTGATAGACTGCTCGAGGGACTGGCTGCTAATGAAACGATCTTTCTGTCGCTAGCTCGCGTTGACAGGTGAAGAAAAAGAAGTGAAAGGGAAGACACAAAATTACCAGGCACCTTTATCTGTGCACTCCCAGGTTCAGTATGATTGTACATTATGTGAGGTAATGATGATCATTCCTGGCGAGTCTTTATATGCTAAAGTGTCTCAGCCTTCTAGAACTAGCCTCCACACTCAGCTGAGAGACTTTGATAACGCAATCAGTGAGGTGGAGCAAAGGAAGATGAGCAAGAGGACAATTTTAAAAGCCTGTGTCGACTGTATGGGTGTAGACAGATACTTTTTTTAGACACAGAGAAAATAGGAAGGCTGTTATCATAGCATTGCTTTTCCAGAGTTAGCTATTCCGTTAAGAAAAGGATCTGTCTTTCTTTTTAACTCAAGATTTGTTCTTGTCTTGGTGTAGCTAATCACTGTCTCCAGGCTAAATTAATAAAAGTACAAACTTGTTGATATCTTAGTAACCTTAAAGACATGGACTAAAGGACCTCCAGTTGAAGTCAGAAGTTTACATACACCTTAGCCAAATACATTTAAACTCAGTTTTTCACAATTCCTGACATTAAATCGTTGAAAACATACCTTGTCTTAGGTCACTTATGATCACTTCTTTATTTTAACAATGTGAAATGTCAGAATAATTGTAGAGAGAATGATTTATTTCAACTTTTATTTCTTTCATCACATTCCCAGTGGGTACAAAGTTTACATACACCTTGTTAGTATTTGGCTGCATTGCCTTTAAATTGTTTAACTTGGGTCAAAAGTTTTGGGTAGCCTTCCAGAAACTTCTCAAAATAAGCTGCTGGAATTTTGGCCCATTCCTCTAGACAGGTTTGTAGGACACCTTGCTTGTACACACTTTTTCAGTTCTGGACACAAATTTTCTATCAGATTGAGGTCAGGGCTTCGTGATGGCCACTCCAATACCTTGACTTTGTTGTCCTTAAGCCATTTTTCCACAACTTTGGAGGTATGATTGTGGTCATTGTCCATCTGGAAGACCCATTTGCGACCGAGTTTGAACTTCCAGGCTGATGTCTTGAGATGTTGCTTCAATATAACCAAATAATTTTCCTTCCTCATGATGCCATCTATTTTGTGAAGTGCACCAGTCCCTCCTGCAGCAATGCACCACCACAACATGATGCTGCCACCCCCATGCTTTATGGTTGGGATGGTGTTCTTCGTCTTGCAAGTCTCACCCTTTATCCTCCAAATATAATGATGGTCATTATGGCCAAAAAGTTCACATTTGTTTCATCACACCAGAAGACATTTCTCCAAAAAGTAAGATCTTTGTCTCCATGAGCACTTGCAAACTGTAGTCTGACTTTTTTATGGTGGTTTTGGAGCATTGGCTTCTTCCATGCTGAGCAGCCTTTCAGGTTATGTTGATATATGACTAATTTTACTGTGGATATAGATAATTGTCTACCTGTTTCCTCCAGCATCTTCACAAGGTCCTTTGCTGTTGTTCTAGGATTGATTTGCACTTTTTGCACCAAACTACGTTCATCTCTAGGAGACAGAATGTGTCTCCTTCCTGAGCAGTATGATGGCTGCGTGGGCCCATGGTGTTGATACTTGCATACTATTGTTTGTAAGCTGATTGGCAGTAGTTTGGAAATTGCTCCCAAAGATGAACCAGACTTGTGGAGGTCCACAATTTTCTTTTTGATATATATATATATATATATATATATATATATATATAATGAAATAATTAAGATGATAATTAAAATAGGGGGTTAAAAAATTTACCAAAATTAAATAAACAAAATAATATCTTATTTAAATATTATATATATATATATATATATATATATATATATATATATATATATATATATATATATATACACTCACCTATAGGATTATTAGGAACACCTGTTCAATTTCTCATTAATGCAATTATCTAATCAACCAATCACATGGCAGTTGCTTCAATGCATTTAGGGGTGTGGTCCTGGTCAAGACAATCTCCTGAACTCCAAACTGAATGTCAGAATGGGAAAGAAAGGTGATTTAAGCAATTTTGAGCGTGGCATGGTTGTTGGTGCCAGACGGGCCGGTCTGAGTATTTCACAATCTGCTCAGTTACTGGGATTTTCACGCACAACCATTTCTAGGGTTTACAAAGAATGGTGTGAAAAGGGAAAAACATCCAGTATGCGGCAGTCCTGTGGGCGAAAATGCCTTGTTGATGCTAGAGGTCAGAGGAGAATGGGCCGACTGATTCAAGCTGATAGAAGAGCAACTTTGACTGAAATAACCACTCATTACAACCGAGGTACGCAGCAAAGCATTTGTGAAGCCACAACACGCACAACCTTGAGGCGGATGGGCTACAACAGCAGAAGACCCCACCGGGTACCACTCATCTCCACTACAAATAGGAAAAAGAGGCTACAATTTGCAAGAGCTCACCAAAATTGGACAGTTGAAGACTGGAAAAATGTTGCCTGGTCTGATGAGTCTCGATTTCTGTTGAGACATTCAGATGGTAGAGTCAGAATTTTGCGTGAACAGAATGAGAACATGGATCCATCATGCCTTGTTACCACTGTGCAGGCTGGTGGTGGTGGTGGTGTAATGGTGTGGGGGATGTTTTCTTGGCACACTTTAGGCCCCTTAGTGCCAATTGGGCATTGTTTAAATGCCACGGCCTACCTGAGCATTGTTTCTGACCATGTCCATCCCTTTATGGCCACCATGTACCCATCCTCTGATGGCTACTTCCAGCAGGATAATGCACCATGTCACAAAGCTCGAATCATTTCAAATTGGTTTCTTGAACATGACAATGAGTTCACTGTACTAAAATGGCCCCCACAGTCACCAGATCTCAACCCAATAGAGCATCTTTGGGATGTGGTGGAACGGGAGCTTCGTGGCCTGGATGTGCATCCCACAAATCTCCATCAACTGCAAGATGCTATCCTATCAATATGGGCCAACATTTCTAAAGAATGCTTTCAGCACCTTGTTGAATCAAAATCACCACGTAGAATTAAGGCAGTTCTGAAGGCGAAAGGGGGTCAAACACAGTATTAGTATGGTGTTCCTAATAATCCTTTAGGTGAGTGTGTATATATATATATATATATATATATATATATATATATATATATATATATATATATATATATATATATATATATATATATATTATTGTGTGTGTTGTGCCAGTTGTTGTATATTAGCTCCAAACTTTTCAAATCTATCTCTCTCAATTTATAGTATTTCCCCACCAACATGCACACACACTAAACTTCTGACCACCTCAAAATGGATCTCCACAACAAGGCAAAAAAAAAAAGAAATACAAACAAGTATTACATTGCAAACACAATAACAGTAATAGTAATAATTCCTTGTTTCTTTGTTTAAATGTCATTGAAAATGTCAGATATAATCAGGCAGGTGGCATTACTTCTGTTAGCATGTCGCTGTCGGACTATAATCTGTTTACTTGAGAATTCTTTCGGTGTGGACTGGACTCATTTAAAAAGACCTGACTTGTGTTTCAACACGGGCTGTGGTATGAAATGTCAGACATAATTTGTTATATCTCTGAGGAAATCATTCGATTCACCTACTGACATAACAAACAAGGTTGAATGGACAAAAGCATAAATGCAAGTGAATGCAAATATTTCATTTGAGTGAATAGTCACTACTTGCTTATAGAAGACATGAAATAAATGTCTCAGAGCAATCTGGTTTAAAAAAGTATTACAGAAGATTAAAAGCAGCACTTCTATCAATAGAATCAAGAATCAAGGCGTGTTAAAAATAAGTACATAAATATATATGTTTCTACACTGCAAAAAGTGTGCTTGTAGTTTTTCTCCGTAAAACAATTCTGAACATTCTTGCATCTACAAATTTCCCTTACCTGGCTCCATTCTGATGAATAACGCCCACTTTTCTGGATCCAATCAATTGCGTTGGGTAAAATCAGGTTTCAATCTGAAATACTTTATACTTGAAATAATTCCGCAATTAAAAATGAGTTGCAACAGCCATTTCTTGTTGATACAGGCCTTGTCCACACTAATGTGTTTTAGTTTGAAAACGCATCTTTTTGTCCTTCCATCCACACTGAGATTCCGTTTTTCTCCAAGAAAACTGAGCTTTTTGAAAATGCACTCCAAAGTGGATACATTTGAAAATGCCATTTTCGCGTTGTAGCATGGACTGTGAACAGATATATCTGTAAATAATGATGTTTTTGTTGTCATGTGACGGAGTCATGTGATCTATCCAACAAAAACAATCAAGATGGCAGCCGGTGTTATAGCAGTGCTGTTATACTTGATACTCACTTTGATAGCGTTGTTAAAAAATAAATGTTACTTTGTACAACCATCACATTGCGTTCCTTCAAAGGCGAAGGGAAGTTTACTAGGAATTGGTGTCCGGCGACGGAACACGAGGACAATTGCGTAACAAACCAATATTCCTGCCTCAAATTTACACCATTGTTTGGTACGCTTAGAGATTTTTGGTGAAATCGACCTACGTATTACTTACTTTTAGTTGTTTCTGCATACTAAACTGGGATATGAGAAAGTCTTTTAACATCAGAAAAATTACAAACTTCAGCTTTAAGGGCCTAGAATTTCATTATAGATATATGATAAAAGCTGATTTATCTTATTACTCAGACCAGATGGCGTACTAAATTCTGTGAACTCTATCTCTGCTGTCACCTTTTGCCCCCTTCCACCTCGCTGGCAGAATGTCCAGGCCACCATACGGGCGGCGATTCTCAGATATTGGGGTCAGTGGAGTGTCTTTACTGTTTGCGGAGGATGAGCAACTCAGGGAAAATAAACGCCACAGTTGCAAGTTTCAGATTACAGTCTATATTCCACTGCTGTGTCTGATGGCTGTGTATTTTTTCTGCTAAGCTTGTATTTATGTCTCAAAGTTGGCAGCATGCACCATTCGATTTTTTGATTACGACAGCAACACGATTCTAAATTAATTCTCACCTGCTGTCTACAAAGCAGACTCTTAAATGCTAATTATTGTTCTTACTTGTCTCAAAAACATGAATGAACGATGGCTGTTTAATTAAATTAATGGACTTTAATTAATAATTTTTCTTGCAGTATGTGCAAGAAGATTTTGATTAAGAACCAGTTCCACAATTTCCATCTGGCAGGGTGTCGAATTATGAAGTTTTCAGTGTAATTAGTTGTATTTGCTGAGGCAAATGGCACTAATACTATGCTCATTGTTAGGGTTAGGGATTTGAACAACTCCCTACACCTAAAAGTGTTGAAATTCTGTGCATACCTCTAACTTAACTTTAACTTTTCCAAGCGATCAGACTTATGACTTATGCCAAGCATACAATACATTTTTTTTTTTTTAAATCCCGAAAGCCCTGTTCACACTGCCAGAGACACACAGCAACAATGCAACAGGATGTCATTCATTTTCAGTGAGAGCAGAGCTACTTCTTGCGTCAACATGTGGCCATGGCATGTGACACACAAAGTCGAACTTTATACAATTAAGGAGGGACATTTGGGAGCGACTACCAACAGAGTGAAGGCAGTTGAGTTCACATCATTCATCTCCTGTCAGTGGAGTGTCGGCAACATGAAGGAGAAATCAATGATATTGAATCATATAATATGTCTCTGCTGCAAACAGGGACATATTTAAAAAAAAACAACTGATATGCATGGAAATATGTGGAAAAATCACAGGCATTCCCAGTAAAGGCTTATTTATACATTAGCAGTGAACAGCCTTCTTTTTAGTTCACCTAAAATGATGATGACATGCAGTGACGGTTTTGCTTTGCCAAGTTGTTTGATGATTTTTCTCCTCACACATCTCTGAAATTCTTGACCTAGGCAAACTAGGCTAGATGAAAGAGTGTTGATGTTTGGTTAAAACGAATCATGGCTGTGGTCGTAACCTAGGTAAATATCATTTAAAATGTATAACTTTGAAACCTGTCTCTCAGAAATTGTGGAGAAGTACACTTTTTTATATAATTTGCAACACATACAAACTAATTTCAAAAGGTAACCGTGTGTCATATAAACGCTGGTTTAGTTTGACCAGGAGAAAAAAGTTTGGCATCTTCCATTGTTTAAATTAAATTAAACTGATGTTTAGTTAATCCATGGAATGGCATGTAATATAACCTGTTCATTATTAACAGTGCTGACCATGTGTTTATGAAAAATGAGCAAACTACACTATTTACACTATACACTACACTATACAATAAGCTTGAATTCATTAACTTTACTTAATGCATTAGGTGTCATGAATACATTTTTTACAGTGTTTATTGATCTTAGTTAAATTACATCAAAATACCATTGGTAATTTTTTGTTGAGATGAAAGTCAACTGATATGTGTCAAAGACATAAAGAAAAGTGACTCAGCAGCCAATACTGGTAGACCATGGAAGGACAATGCCATTATGAGCTTTCTCAACCCTTTCTTGGAGACAAGAGCCAACAGTGGCAAAATACATGTGTAACCGGCCCTGGTCGCCCCGCTCCGAACGGGACTCTGGAACGGTTGTGCCAACAAGGAGGCTAAAGGCTACAGCATCTGGTGCACCTCTTGAAGTCAGGAGTGTGAGCTTTACACACTGAATAGCTATCTACAAGCTGGCTCCCGTTACACTCACCCTCACTCCTATCCGGGTTAGAGGACAACAGAGAATGTCCTCTTGCAGTTGTAGAAAAGTGATCACAAATTGTTGGGAGACTGGATAGGCCCAGCACAGTTTGGACAGCTCCATCGATGGTAGAACTCTGCTGCAACCTCTTGCCAATCTTCATAGGTGGGAACTGGCATGTAGTCTTTGTCCAGTAAGTACAAAATGGTCCTTGGCACTGCTGCCACTATACCACCCACAGTGCTGTGCCCAAGCCAGTAGCTGAAGGCAATGCTACGGTATGGTTCCCCTGTTGCAAGGAACCTGTGGAAATACAATTTAAGGGTCAAAGTAGAACAATCACATATAAGCATATTTAGCTATAAAAACAACAACATATACATGGCAATCTTCATTTTACATATAACACAAAAAACATTTCAATCTGAATCAGCATCAAAAAAGTATGATTTACATAAAGGGGCAATATTTAAATAAACAAAATGGCAAAGAGCACACGTTGTTTCTCATTCATCTTTGATATTGTGCATTTTATACACTTGATTCCATTTATATACAATCTTTTCCTGCCAGAATATTTATTTTTAGAGGCAATAACATTAATTTGATGTCAGCAACAGGGAATGAAAACCAATAATACAGTTTCCTGAGCAATCAGCAATGGGAACGTACAAAAGCGACACACAGCGACAATTTCAATGCCCACTAGCGACTTCCGATTACAGACATTAAGCAATTTTTTTTTTTTTTACAATTTGAACCTTATAAAGAATAGTGTTTTTATATTCTATGGTATCCATGAGGCTAGTTGGAATGGAAATTAAGCTGGAAATTTCAACAACTCATAATGGGGATCAATGTGCCATTCAGATGGATTGTCAACCCATGTGCCAATTAGGGCTACGGTGTGTGCCATTATAAAAATTCTGAATCCAGTGTTCCTTCCACTTCTTGATTGGATCATGATTGTCAAATCCATTTTAATGGAGTCTAATCCCAAGAGTGCTAATGCTGACATTCTAGAGGAGATAAGAGTCGGCAGTTTTAAGCAGGAAGGCTTGAAAATCTCACCCCCTCTCTTTTTGAGATATTAAAAGCAGTCACAAGAGTGTACTAACTAAAGCATGACACCATTACCAAGCCGTGTCTGCTTTGAAATGTTCAGCATTTCCTTCTGAACAAGACAGGAACCAATGCATTTATCATATTATTTCCATATATATATAGAAAATATAGAAATTGGAAGAAGTGAAATAAAAAATTGTTGGGGTATAAAAAATCTCAAATCATATTATGATCATACACTGCTTGATTGAGGAGATATCATATGTATAATAAATAAGTGTAATTAAAGCCAAGCAATGCAACATTGAGAGCTGCCAAACAGTCTCCTCTCCGGAGAGGTGGTGCAGAGCACTCACAAGAAAACAAAGCAACTGGTCTAAATAGGCGAGTTGAGAGCTCGAAGATCGATGGCAAAAGGCAAGTAGACTGTAGTGTTACAGCTTGTCGAATTTGCCAAACAACAGTGTCACGTCCCGGTGCTACAGTACATCAAACACTACGCAGATATCACCGCGCAAATCAGTGGATTTACTGTCAATTGGTGAATGTGAATGTGGAAATTTAAATATTTATTAAACAAAACAAAAACAAATAGAGAAAAAAAATAACAAGACAATAATATCTGAATGAGAGCAAACAGGGAATAACAGGAACTTACACTGACAAACCGACTGGACAAGAGAAACTAAATGATCCGACAACACAGACAAGGCAAAGGAAGGAATATAAAGAAAACTGACAGATTTAAACCATTGTGCTGCCCATAAACACAAGCAGCTCTAATCAGTGCTGCCATGGCAACACTGGAAACTAGCACTGGCAGTGACAGGGGAACGACCTCCATGGTTGTGGGCACAGGCAGTGACAGGGGAACGACCTCCGTGGTTGTGGGCACAGGCAGTGACAGGGGAACAACCTCCGTGGTTGTGGGCACAGGCATTGACAGGGGAACGACCTCCGTGGTTGTGGCACAGGCAGTGACAGGGGAACGACCTCCATGGTTGTGGCACAGGCAGTGACAGGGGAACGACCTCCGTGGTTGTGGCACAGGCAGTGACAGGGGAACGACCTCCGTGGTTGTGGGCACAGGCAGTGACAGGGGAACGACCTCCGTGGTTGTGGGCACAGGCAGTGACAGGGGAACAACCTCCGTGGTTGTGGGCACAGGCAGTGAAAGGGGAACGACCTCCATGGTTGTGGCACAGGCAGTGAAAGGGGAACGACCTCCATGGTTGTGGCACAGGCAGTGAAAGGGGAACGACCTCCGTGGTTGTGGGCACAGGCAGTGACAGGGGAACGACCTCCGTGGTTGTGGGCACAGGCAGTGACAGGGGAACAACCTCCGTGGTTGTGGGCACAGGCATTGACAGGGGAACGACCTCCGTGGTTGTGGCACAGGCAGTGACAGGGGAACGACCTCCATGGTTGTGGCACAGGCAGTGACAGGGGAACGACCTCCGTGGTTGTGGCACAGGCAGTGACAGGGGAACGACCTCCGTGGTTGTGGGCACAGGCAGTGACAGGGGAACGACCTCCGTGGTTGTGGGCACAGGCAGTGACAGGGGAACAACCTCCGTGGTTGTGGGCACAGGCAGTGAAAGGGGAACGACCTCCATGGTTGTGGCACAGGCAGTGAAAGGGGAACGACCTCCATGGTTGTGGCACAGGCAGTGAAAGGGGAACGACCTCCGTGGTTGTGGGCACAGGCAGTGACAGGGGAACGACCTCTGTGGTTGTGGGCACAGGCAGTGACAGGGGAACGACCTCCATGGTTGTGGCACAGGCAGTGACAGGGGAACGACCTCCATGGTTGTGTGGCACAGGCAGTGAAAGGGGAACGACCTCCATGGTTGTGGCACAGGCAGTGACAGGGGAACGACCTCCGTGGTTGTGGCACAGGCAGTGACAGGGGAACGACCTCCATGGTTGTGGGCACAGGCAGTGACAGGGGAACAACCTCCATGGTTGTGGCACAGGCAGTGACAGGGGAACGACCTCTGTGGCCGTGAGCACTGGCAGTGACAGGGGAACGACCTCCATGGTTGTGGGCACAGGCAGTGACAGGGGAACGACCTCCGTGGCCATGGGCACAGGCAACGATTGAAGAGTAGGTACCCTTCTCCTCCTCTTCCAAGTGGTAGTAGTCAATGCAGTAGTATTGGTCGCCGCCTGCAGGTTGTTGTTGGTTGACAGCGGGAACAATGATGACGGCGTCGAAAGGCGCCCACTGCCAGTGAGGGAGCAATGTTGTAGGGAAAAATATTGTGGCCGCTGTTTATATCGCATCATATTGTATCATGAATTTTGGGTATCGTTACATGCCAGATAGAGAGATTAGATAGATTGCTTGGCTGTTTTATGTGTGGTTGGTAGGGTATCCCGTATGGTTGTTAGGTGATTGCCAGGCAAACTGGTCTCATGAAAGTCATAATAATTAGTAGGAGATGGCAAAATCATCAGTTGATTTTTTATTTTTTTAGAGTTGGCTCGTTCGAAAGTGTACAAATTTGACTACCATAAAAAAAAATTCACCAAGAAACTATGTTATTACAATTTTTCCTAAGTTTAAACCCAAACCAAACCATGACTTTAATAGAAAAATTAAATTCGTTTACAGGAAGAAAAAAACAGAGTTTGTAACGGTTACAGTTAATTGACATCAATCATTTGAATTACACAAATACATATCCAATGAGTAACCAATAATGTTCATAGACGTTTATTTTCTTAAAATATAGTGATGGATAGGAGGCTAGCTAAAAAAAAAATTGATGCCTGTATTGTATCAATTTGAAATTCTGTTTGTTGATTGGTTGGTCACTATGGGAATTACAATCATACCTTTTTGTTTGAGCTAGGTCACACAATATCTTATGATTTCACAATCTCGTAAAATGATTATGAGTTGCACCTGCAAGGCGGTTGCTAAGGTATTATACGAAGTTGCTAAGCTGATGCTATTGTTTGAAATGGATGAATGGAAACTGTGTAGAATATAGGAAATGGTCAGGATAGAGAGATACAGTAGATAGATAGATGGATAGACAGACAGACAGACAGACAGACAGACAATGTGTAAGTAGTGCATTATGGGTCTTTGTATAACGTACAATGTTCAAATGCAAAGACTTGTCTCGAGTGCTCACATGTGACAACGTGCAATTAAAAGACATTAAGCAACTTTAGAAAGGCACTGCTAAAATGAAAAAAGGTTACCATGGTGACATTGCAGGCATTGTTTCTTTCCCATACAGTATGCACTCAGCACGAGTGAGATGATACACTTTGATAGTGTGGATGGCCGATATACTCTGGCAACAGGCCAAGCATGCTGGGAGGAATGGATGACCTGCGTCAAACCTGCCGCTGGCCTGACAGTTGCATAAGAGTGCTGAATGATTCTCAGCGACTCTGAAGAGCTCCTCTTCACTGTTATAGCCCAACCCTAAATGGCTAAACATATGGATCAGGCCTCCGAGAGAGCAAAGATTGCAGAAATTAATCGGATAATATTTTGTTTTACCATTTAGTTGTGTTGATTTGCAATAAGCCTGGTGTATGCTGTCAATTTTGGCCACAATTTTGCTGTCTAAGACAATCTTCGTAAAATATTTTTTCCCTTGTAGGGCAAACTCTTTTGTCTTTGATCACGAAGTGTGACATTCTTACTGTTGGCTGATTAATTACATTTTAGCTTACCAATTTTTTTTTGTCTAAGCATATGTGGCAATCCGCATGAAACACTGTACAATATAAAACATGTTAGGTTGTAGTCCAAGAACGCAGAAGAATATTACAGTAGCATTTTCAAGTCATGGATTTCCTCAGGGTTTTCCTATGGGTTTTTTAAAGGGCAGTATTGGATTTATGAGAAAATAAGTTCTGTGGTAGACAGTACTGAAAAACACTTGGCTGTTTTTCTCTACAACAGATATAACACACAGTCATTCCCCAAAAGTAAATTTTGAATTTATGTTTTTAAAAAAGTATGTTCCTAACAAGTTGCTAAATATGAACTACTATGGTTTTCCGTTTCGTCAGGAAAGTTTACTTACATGCTTGTGGTATTTGCAGTCCTAAACTCATTGGGAACATAATTTTTTTTTTAAAACACAGCAGCTTCAAAATTGAGGTAATTTATTCTTACCAATTTTGAGGTATGACTGTGTGTAATGTTTGCTGTAAAACAAACCCTGTTTCAAAAACTGAAAATCCAGTGGGAACCCATGACGAATTAACCTTCAAGGTTTACCTACAAATTGATGTCATGGCTGAACAGCTCTACTGGCCTCGATTTTGCCATCTGAGACAAACTATTGGGATCGCTTAGTTTGACATGTTTCTAATGGCCGATTTCCTTTGCACTGAATCTTTGCCTTTGACAAATTTATTTTGGGTCACAGTCCTACAGTTCTGAATTAAGCCTGGTGCACATTGTACAGTTTTGGCCACAATTTTACTGTCTGTGACAAACTTTAGGAATTCTTTCATCGTAGGGTAAAATCAGCAGTCTTTGATTGTTTAGTGTGACATGCTTACCTCTGTGATGTAGCTTAGCCTCCAACTAATTTCTTACAGTGTCCCACAATAAGTCCCATGTACAATGTGGATTTTAGCCAAAATTTCACCCTCTGAATCAAACCACAAAAATATTTATTTCCTCATTGTGCAAAATTGGCATTCTTGGATTGCTTTGTGTTACATGCTCACTGACAGCTGAATAAATGCCTAACGGATTAATATTTGCCTTTGTCCAAGTTCTGACAGTGTCAGAAGTTTTGGATTACTGTCCTGCAGCGCAACAGCTTGCTTTGGGTTTGTGCATTACCAATGAAATTATTGTGTTTCAATAAGGATGTCAGAACGTGACATCGCCCAGTCAACACTGTCAATTGTGACCGAAGTCCTTAGTCCTAAAATAGTATTTTGTATAGTCTGACATAGAATGTTGAATTTGCACAGTTTGCTTTGGATTTTATGCAAGTTCTTAATGGGGTCATAACGTATATTCTGACAAACAACAATCGTAATGGACAGAAATTAATTTGCCCTGTGTGCTCCAGGCTTTAGACGCAGTGGGATATGTGAGCAAACAGCACTGGGATGACTAGCACATTAGTTAGCGCTCTTCCACTGCGTCTTCCCAAAAGCTATGCATTTTCATGAGGATTTTTGGCTTTGTTATTTGGTTTGTACGCCGGTTCTTGATTAATTCTGGCTTGCTTGCATTCTCATTTTCCTGTCTTATTGAAATCTCTCTTTAGTGGACTGCTTGTGAGACCCATAATAACGCATAGGAGGATTACTGTACTTGAGGCAACTGGCTCTCTGACCCAAAAGGAGCTTAGAGATGCATAAAGACAGAAAAAGAGACCAAGAGAATGTTGAATGAAGGAATAGGTCTACTTCTGTTGGCCTGATGGCTCACTTTTGCACAGAGACAATATAAGCATGAAACAGGTCACTCGTATAAATGGGGGACATCATAACACTAAATATGGAAGAAATATTGTAGTAGTATTGTATGGAAAATGTTGTTGATTCAGTATTGTAGGATTGAAAATCCACCCATACAGTTAAAAGAGCCAATCACCATTTTAATATAGACATCACCTGACAGTTTTCATCCAGAACGTGCATGCTTATTAGCATTAGTCTTTTTTACGAGATTTGAGCAAAAGAAGCACAATTTGTGACACCATTGATTTTATTGCTGATTGTATTTTGGTTATAGAAAATAGCTTCCCAGAGGTGTTACAAATGTGGACACCTAGAGACCTGACTTGCCTTAAAGTCGATTTGATTTAACCCAAGACCATGTAAAAGCAAATTTTTCAAATTATTTGAGGGGCATCAAACAACTGAAAAGGTCTTCATAGTAATCAGCTTTTGGCACCTTTGTACTTTTCGTACCACATTGCAATATGTATAACAACTCGACTTTTTTGAAATTGAAATTGCTTGACAAAATCAACATACAAACATTTCTACAAACTTGGATTAGTGTTTTTTCAAAATCTCTAAACCGAAACCAAAATTTCTAACACTTACAAACAAAGCTTTCAAGCTACATCCACCAAACTTGGTACAGACCTTTAGACTGTTCTGGAATTATGTGCTATGTCTTTTCTAACTAATCGGATGTACAGTTTTTGCACAGCAGAAAATTTTAAATCTGAAAAGTTACAAAAATGGAATATTCAAACAGGCCAATAGAATGCTCGTTAATTCAAACTCCAACTGTCAAAAAATTCAAATGTACGTAAACAAACCCTAAAAATGCCTTTGATCTACTTGACAAAGATTACCTATTTAGTTCCAAATAAAAAAATAATTGTCTTCGTAATCTTTCATCAAAATATAATAACTTATGTTTCAACCCTCCCCTCCAACTGCCTGGCTCTATTTAAGATTACTACGCCCACTTTTCAATATCCATTCAATTCAAAATGGATAAAATAAAGTTTCACTCTGCATTTTTTTAAACATCTTGTTTCACTTAGAAATGTGTCTGATTATGGAAGTATAATAGGTTGAGAATGCATATTCATGCTGATATAAAACTGTGAGGTTTAAGGGCAAATTTACACAAAAAGAAATCTCGTCTACTGAGCAAGGTCTCTCTACATGTAGGACTTTTTGTAATTCTAGCTCTGGTTTCTAACTCTTCGTGGCTTAATTATCCACTCTCCTTCCACCAATCCCATTCCTCCATCTTCCTCGGTCAAGGCTTGAGCTAACAAATTAAAGTTGAATCATTCAGTTACTAAGAGCTGTCATGGCAATAATAGAGCACTCCTGCCTTCATTTCAAGCTATTTTCCCCTGAGAAATGGGGCTTTGCCATCATCCAGACATCCCTAATGACAGCTGCATATTCTAGGAACCAGACGTGGTGATTTAAGGAAAATGCACGCTTTCGTTCCAACAATATGCTGGAAACCTTCACTTGCATAATGGAGATATGCTTATTCCAGCCAAACGCAAATGAAGTCGTCTCTGGATGCACCTTTGTGTGGCTCCAAGATAACATGCAGTAAATTTAACACACTTTTACAACCTCTGCAAGAGAACTGAATGCATGCTTAACAGTTTACACTTGATCACCAAGATGGGGAGTGTGAACATTGGCATTGCAGGAAGCAGAGGGACTTTAACAAGATTTCCGATCGCAGTTGTTATCACGAATAATTCATTGCTTCTTAACATGGCTTTTGTTAATGCTAAATTACAGTGTTCAACGGACCATGTCAAACCTCTCATTAAGATCTGACTTAGTCTCTGTCAGAGATAGTTTGATACGACAAGAAAGTGGCACATTTAAAGTTTGAGAGTGTAATAAATAAGGGTCTCTAACCAAACCATAATTTTCATGTTTGAAAGGCAAAGCATTAGTCAAAATGAGAAGCTAAAATACTGAGACAGCACTTTGGGGATAACAGTAGTCATTGTTAGCAGGTGACATCCAGTTGTACTACAAAGGAACACTGACAATAGCGAAGCCTTTTATGCTAATAAAAACAGCCTGTGTGTCATGATTCCACTTTAGGAAGATAGGAATGAATAAATAACTTTAGAAAAAGGACTTCATAGTGTTCACATATTTATCTGCTTTTGAATGTACTTATCATGGCTTGTTAACACTTAAATCTCAGATGGTGGTGCCACCGAGAAAAAAATATTATCAAATTATAAATAACTACAGTCTTGACCACCACAAAATACATATAATTTTAAAGCTTAGAAGCTGTACTTTACAATGCATTTAGGAGTTGTGACCAAAACTAAAGTGCTTTGAAAATTGCAGACGAATCACAAGTGTTCTGTTTTGATAATGTATTAATAATTTTGCACTGCACATATTATTGCAATCAGTAAAAACATCAAACTAATCAAATAGCCATGTGTCATATGTCGTTGGAAAGGTTTCACAGAGTAGACTACAAGAGTAGAATGGTGTTACTTAAATACCACGTTTTCAAGTATAACTTAATTAAAAATAAACGGAACATAAAAATATCACATAACATTACTTAGAAGAGGTGATTATCTTTGAAACGGGCCAGTACCCAAACATAATCGGATGCATAGATCATTAGATAATCCACACATAGCACAATGTGCACACAACAGATAATGTGCTATCTGGCTAAAAGCATGTTAGCTTTTCTGGATCCAATGTTTTCATCAGCAATGATGGGCTAACTTATTTACACCTTGAGATATATAATGTCAAATCAGAAAAAAAATCATATTTTCAGGCTGAGAGTCTCAGAATTTATCATAATCTATATTGTTTAAAAATGTGAACAATTTGGAAAAGTTTATTATACCAAATTACACCAAACACTTGACTCTCTTTTTTCGAGTTAATTTTGCGTATTCCACTGAAACAGGACATTTTTAAAGCACCTTCAGAGCTTAAAGGGTTTGAATTTGAAAAAATGTATGAAAGTCTGACACAATAGCATTTATTATCTGTCCTGACTTTTTACATAGTTATGCATCAATTTATGTGAAACCGATCTTTCAAGCACTTTGTTTTAACAAACTGGTAAAGTAGTGAATTGTTAAGTCGAGAACAATGCAGACCACACGCACATGTATATAAGTATATGGGAAAATATACACATATAAACATACTGTTTATGAAAACCATTGTTATAGTATTTTGAAATATTTGTGTGGCACTATTTAAGCACTATATATATATATATATATATATCCTTCGAAACATACATGAACATTATTTTGAGCTTTATTAAATGTATTGCCATATATAAAATATCTGTATGGGACATACAATGAAGTAGACCAACAATTGGATCACATGATAAGTGGAAACAAAAAATGTACAGAATCAGACCCCCCTCCCATCAACGCTGAGGTGTGCACATGGACTATCATGCTGGACAAGTGCTACTCAGCAATATCGAGAAGCTGAGGTGAGCTTTGTGGTTTTCAAACAGCCCAGATAGGAATGAACAAAATATTGCAGTCTACATGTGCACATTTGCAGCAAGCCTCTTCCATCATACATTTATTAAATAAATGTATTTAAAAGGTAGAAAATAACAAGAAGGCATTCAAAACATTGACGTAACGTATAAAGAGACAACTTGATTCACCGGCATCATGCTGACAGATGAGGTAGCATAATTAAAATGACACTGTTATGATTGTTTTACTACAAACCTTTAAACTGCATATTATATTTGACTCTCCAGTGCTGGAACAGGGCTAAAACAAAGTGTGGATATATGTCTGACAATGCGAGACTGTAGTTTGAAGTAATCCCTTTTCTTTGCATGATACATTGACTGCATTTATACGATAGCCTCTCGGTTTTCGTAAGGTAAGACTTTTTGTAATCCAATTAATTGCTAAGACCCAGTGTTGGGTGTAATCTAATTACAAAGTAATTACTGTAATATAATTACATTAATAAAAGTAGTGTAGTGCATTACTTTTTAATTCTTGTAATCAGATTACAGTTACTGACTTTCAATTAAGCTTTTAAGTAGATTACTTGTGTTACACATGCAACATATCTAAAATAATATTATGCAGAATGCATTAAAAAGATGAAATTCATTAATATGAACATGTTTGCATTTCTGTGACATCTTAAGGGTGTGTGAACCCCAAACGAGTCAATAAACAAGGATGAAAATATAGAAATAATTGAGTTTGTTGAGCAGGAAAAAAGCTTTCTTGTGAAGTGTTTTCAAAAGTAACCTAAAAGTAATTAATAATGTGATTACTTTTTTGAAGAAGTAATAAGAAAAGTCAGAAAACCGGTTCCAATTCTTGAAAGGTAATTAGTAATTTGTGGTAATGTAATACTTTTTTTGAAGTAACTTAACTTACACTGATCCTGCCTTACGTTTTGTCCCCCTCATTATAAATGTGACTGTTGCTTTTTAAGAATGGAAGAATAGAAGCATTAATTATGGTCACACATTATACATTTTAATTTTTTTGCATATATACAATGAAATACTTTTTTTCACATATCCCAGCTAAACTGGGGTCAGAGTGCTGTGTCAGCCATGATACAGCGCCCCTGGAGCAGATCGGGTCGAGGGCCTTGCTCAAGGGCCCAACAGTGGCATCTTGGTTGTGCTGGGGCTTGAACCCCCAACCTTCTGGTCAGTAACCCTGAGCCACCACGGCCCCTTTTAAAATCACATGCCAAGCATTTTAGCATACCCCATCATTATATTAGCCTCAGAGTGCTCCAAAACAGTTTACCTAACTGTCAACTTAAACAACCAGCAATGAGTCCGCCAGTATAGCCTAATAGCACACTGATGGTTCTAAGCTAGACAAACCATTTGTCACCCTGCTATATGTGATCTGTAACTTGCATACATACGTAAAAAAGAGAAAATTGTCTGTATATAGTCTCCTCTTCAAATGATTTTTAAGAACTTAGTACTATAAGAATGTAGCATATAGGCTAATCAGTATAATTTTTTTTTCAAATTACAAATCTAAACCAATGAAGATCTAAGTCAACTTGAACTTCATTTCACATCATTGCAACAACATATTCTATAAAAATGGATGACAATCCCCAGAGTTTAAGTGAAAATGAATCAGGTTAAGTTTTTACTCTCATTAAGTTTTAACATCAATGCTAACAGAACCAATTAGCATAATCTACTCTGCTGAAAATCTACCACACATAGAGCTCTTTAAAACCCAACAACAACGCAAAAATATTAAACTATTCTCCCTGAACAGACCATATAAAGTATTAACACACTATAAAGCTAGTCTCTGCATTGTTCAAGAGTTGCTAAGTTCAAGTTAGCCATTTATAGGGTTATCTATAGGGTTAGTACAATTAAAACAACACTGTGGTGCTGTCAGAACTACTAGAGAAATAGCAACATTGGTTTAACCAGTGGCATGAGTTTGGGGCAGGATTATCTGTTTGTTCGACCATTAGCAGATTAGTATTCGGGGAAACCTGTTTGAAATCAATCATATTGTTTGCAATTCTGACACTAGTGGCGTAGAAATTACACACGTCAGGTTTAAAGAAAATTTTTAACCTGTTTCATAATAGTAATTATGACTTTGCAGTGGTACAAATACAATCATCACAACATGGTACTGCAATAAAATTATGACAATGATGCCATATTCAAAACAAATGGCACTGGAGCATGCAATCGATCTGCTGAGTCATACATTTTTGTAAAATTAGCTATTTGTGTGACTTTCTGCTTGTACATGTTAACAAGCAGTCATTAAAAAAGTTCCCTTGTGGTCGCCGTATTGATTCTTTACAGCAAAATGCTAAGCTTAGCTGAAAGGTCTGACACATTGCTGACTCTCCATAGTAATCTACTGGACGTTCATTTTAACATGACAGGGTGGCCATGTATGACTTTACTTGGTATTATTGATTTAAACATGCACCGTTTTAGATGAATTGCCAATACAATCCAAACACTCCATCCGAGAAGGGCCCATTCAGTGCTGTTTAACATTCAGCCCACGAGTGCACATATAATTAACTCTTGGGTAAAAAAAAAACGCCTCCAGGGGAGGCACTGTGCAGTCTCGACATAGGGCTTCACTCAACTCGGAGTGTGTATGTGTGTAAGTGTAAATGTGTGTGGCCGCATGAATGCGTGCAGGGGTTTTGAATACCACGCTGGTATGAGTGAATTACTGTAAATGAATTAGACAATTAAAAGCAATAACACAGCCCATCAGAGAATTTTAGATATTGCAAACCAACACCATCAGACGACCTTATGAAAATGAGCAAATGCCATTTTCCCCAGGAGTTAGCGAAAATGATTCAATCTGTTGCACATTGCTTGCTTTTGACTAAGTTTCCACCAATTATGCTAGTTATTTGTTTTAATTTCTTCTACTAATTCAAAGTCAAATGTGACTAATAGCTAATACAATAGCATTGACTTTGAATGTGCCAGGTTTCTTTAAAACTAGTTATCGGAAACTAGTGATTGGAAATCTGACTCATTTGTATAAATAGGTTCTTCTAAACCAGTTATAATGTGTGTAATTAGCATTTTTGTTATCCGGCTATTTAAAACACTTTTTTCACCCCATTAGTCAAACACTCCATATGCTCTTAGTATCAGTTCACCAATCGGTTCATAGAGTCTGTATCTTTTTGACACGAGAACCATTTTTCTATCAGGAAGACTCGCAGAATTTAGTGAAATTTAAGATGATATTTATTTGATGAATATAAAACAGAAAAGTTATGTTTCTCTTTGGCGTAGGCCCCTTCTGGCGGTCTGAAGAAGTTGTACTCGGAACTATCATATCCTGCCAGAGATAGGAGGCAGGGGCTAGGAGCCTACCCCCATGCAGGACGGGACTCAACTGGTGATGGTGGGGTGGTGGAGCCATGTTAGCACACTGAAACAGAAATGTGATAGATTGTGAGCAGAATTATAAAGCAATGGCTTACATGTGATTGCCTAGGAATTACCCAGCTAATGGTGCGATGATGTACAATTCAAATAATGAACAGAATCGGTCTGGTTTTGTAAATCCATTCATCCGGTCCATTGAAATGATCCAGTTCATAAGAACGATTCATTCACAAACCGGACATCGATCTATTAGAAACTCAGGAAAGAATATTATCTACAAAAATGGTATACGTTTGCAGGTATTCTGATGGGAAAACCATGTCCCACTTCTTGGCATGGCTTTGTACTTTTACACTGTAATGCACAAGATCTATAATATTTCTGCTGTGAATTAATAGATTTTTAGATAACCAGTGGCAATGAGCTGACAAAAGTGTTTCTTGAAAAGAGTTCTTGTGCTTTCCCTTTTTTTTTTCTCAACAGCTCATCAAATATTTAAGAAAGTTGAAAGGGTCCATAACCCAGGTAATCATTTTAGTTTATGGTTTATGCATATTCTTTACAGAAATTTAGGGGAAATACTTTTTTGGGACATATGAAATCTAATTTGAAGGATTGCCGTTTCATCTGCAATTAAAAGCAGTTCCCCATCTGTCGCTCACTTCGACGTTGTGTTGGAGAAGCGACACTAGGGGTCTCTCTTGAGCGCCGAATATACCTCGGATCTATGAAAAAAGGCCAATGAGAAGTTGGCAGACAGAATTTGCATGTCACGTACGGGATAAAGGCGGGGAAATACGTCTGTTTCATTCTGTTGTGGCCGGACCATTTCCGGCTCCTCAGAAATATCCTGAATGAAACAGATGTATTTCCCCGCCTTTATATGTGCAAATGCAAATTCTGTCTGTCAACTTCTCATTGGCCTTTTTTCGTAGATCAGAGGTATATTCGGCGCTCAAGAGAGACTCCTAGTGTCGCTTCTTCGACCTAGACGTTTAGATTTGTTTGCTTGAGTTTCGAACAGTAAACCATTGTTTTGCTTGATGGTCAAACAAGATGCACTACAATAGAAAGGCATACTAAACCAGAATTTATTTTCTGAATAGCATGCTACCAACTGCTTTTTCCATTTCTGTAGTATGTATACTGCTGAAAGTATGCAAATGTTCTATATGTATACAGTAAAATACCAGATGACCTAGTAATATTGTTAGAATGTGCACTAAACAAGTATACAGCACTGGGTTCTGTATTCCACAATTAACAACATAGTCTTATGACAAACTCATAATAATATGAACAAGATGGTGAAAAGATATTGTACAACGTGTCTTGAATAAATAGGTACAGCTATAGTTCCCATAGAAACCAAACAATCAACAAACAGAATTTCAAATCTATTCAATTAAATTCTAAACTTTTAAACCTCCTATCCAGCATTTTATTTTAACCTTGTGCAACCCCCCGGCCTCCTGCATGGACATTGTGTTTTGACTTTGCTATAAGCAGTGCACCATTTCAATTAATTGATGTTAACTGACTGATCTCAGTTCAGAAGACACTGGGTAGGCAGTAAAGGATTAAAATTTCAACGTACAGGAGTCATGTGACAAAACAACATGGTGCCGATCACAGCAGATTTTGTCTTTGGGAGTAACGGTAACAAAACTACATCTGGTAGGTAATCTAATTAAGTTTTACTTACTCACAAAACAGCACACTATTAAACACAATGACCACTGTAGTGGACAGAAATGCTAGTTTTTTCCACATTGAGAAAATATTGCTTTTGGGGGCTTTATATGGAGTTTGGATGGAAATACACTGGAAAAACACTGGAGGTTAAGTCATTCACTAAATAGGGAGCAAGGAACCATCATATAGCTTCCCTACAGCCAGGGCTGGACTGGTAATTTGGCATACATTTTCCCGGTGGGCAGACGCACTTTGGGGCCGATCAGGGGTGGACTAGCCATCGGGAGAACCGAGCGGGATGGTGGGTTGGCCGCGAAACGGGCCAAGTGGACCGTGTTAAGCAAAAATTAGGTGCCACGTTATACAGAACGGACCAAAAAACGACGCTGTGATATGCAGAAAAGGACAGTGAACACCTTTTCAAATCATGGTTAGGTTTGGTTTAGACTTAAAAATCATAATACAATCATTTGTTGTTTCATAAATTTTTCTCTATGGTAGTAAAAGTTGCACTAGGTTAGGATAATGCATTTTAAATCAGATTAAGACATTCATAAAAATGTGGTCTTATATTAATAGTATACTACTATTTGAATGGCTGATTGTTGAATAATGTGTAGCCTACTGTTTCACATACGTAAAATATTGTATGTAGTATTAAGTGTACCGTGCAGTACTGGTATTGCATTTTGAAAATACCCAGAGATGTTTCCAAGAATATTTGCTTAGATTAGAATTACATTTTGTGATTACTGGTCATACTGTTATTGAAATCAAATATTGAAATGTACTTGTCATGTTTTTGTACATTACTGCACTGGAGTGAAACCAGAAGTTTTGATCGATCGATGGTTGTACTCCATAGTGCACGAGTAAGTACTAGGCTGTGAGTCCTGTTGCTGTGTCATTGTGCCCTAAATCTTTTTATCTTATTCCAACACTACACTTGTTGTTTACCGAATGAATCATACCTACTATTTCAACTCAAATTGCTCAATCTCCACACAGAGAAATCATTTAGGATTTTATAAAAGCAAAGCTGAAATATTCATCTTAGCTCTCAGATATGAAGCCAGAGAAAGAGAGGCATGTTCCCTTTCATACTGACTGTTTTTTAAACTCCTGAATACTAGATCAGTCAGTCGCACCCATGGGAAGAGGTGAATGGTAATGTGCACGTAATCTGTCTATCATAGTCTTTTCTTCTTATGCCAAGTTTCTATCGCTTACTCTCTCTGCATTTATCCAGGTTTGTTTGTAAGGTATCAGGGCCCTGACAAGAAATGTTCAAGAAAAGCACACATTGATTATCTAAACACTACGCAACCTATACACACTTTGCTCTTTTTCTCGTAAGACTGACGTGCGAGAGACAAAGAATGTGTACGAATGCCCCGAGGTGCATTTATTTATAGTTGAAAGACTAAATTTGTTTTGATAAGAATAGACGTTGTCTTTGAAATGCATTCTAGAATGTTCATATTGATCTTCACAATCAGGATTTGAAAGGTTAAAACTTGAACCAACATAAATGTAACAAAGTACTACACTCGCTCTTTTTTCAATTTGTATTCAAGTTATTTGAAAGCTCCATTTCTTTGATTCTTGACAGTTTTGTTTTAGTCACGGACAAAGAAGTGTTTGCGAATTACTTGGGTAACACTTTACAATAAGGTTCCATTTGTTAACATTAGGTATCAATGCATTAGGTATCATGAGTAAACAATGGACAATATATTTGCTACATCATTTATTAATCTTTGTTAATGTTAGTTAATAAAATACAATTGTTCATTGTTAGTTCATTGTTAGTTCATACTGCCTTAACTAGTGTTAACTAATTCAAGCTTTGATCTTAAATATGTATTAGTATATGTTGAAAGTAACATTAACAAAGATCAATAAATTCTTAAGTTTTGTTCTTTGTTAGTTCGTGCTAACTAATGTTAACAAATGGAACCTTATGGTAAAGTGTTACCATTATTTGAAATTAATATGCATGTAGATTCTATGACCTCATATTAAAGGACGTGTTCACCCCCCAAAATTTTTTTTATTATTATTACAATTATGTCATGGACACTTTATGCATCAACTACCTGGGACAGTTGGCAACCCTACTTACAGTTAGCAAGAAATAAAAATATACCCCTTCCAAAATATAACAACTTTCTTGGCCTCTGAAACAACTTTTCCTTTCTGCTGATGTAATCAAGGCTGTAGGGGTGGGAACTAATAATGTTAGCCAATAATACCTTAGGTTAACCTGCAACTATCCAATCAATTCCCCAAAAATAAGTCCTGTCCTACATTATTTAACCACTGAACATTCTGTTCCACGTAGAAATAACTCTCTTAAACTTGTTGCCATTGTCTTTTCATGCTCTTTTCCGAAGTGCCATGGTGGGTTTACACTTGTTGTAAACTATACTGACAAAGCATTTCCTAACCCAAAGTCACTAACACTGAAGTGCAGGTATCCTTGAAATGGCACGTTCACTTTGAACAATCCTTGAGCCCCGGAAAAATGTGGTGCTCAATCTTTTCAAACTCCCCATACATTCCTTGCTCTTGGTAATATAGACAGGCCTTTCACCCCTACAGTAATAAAAGCCAATGAGATCTCAAAGGCAATCTTGAACACAACAGATCTCAACTATTAACTCGCTCTCCTCAGTGCCAACAACAGTGGGAAGGAGTACTATTAAACTCGTAGTTCACCCAAAAATGGAAATTCAGTCATTTGCTCACCCTTTATATAGTAAATGATTAAATCATTTATATTTTTTGGGGGGTGAAATGTTACTTTAAAACCATAAGGCCTAACCCTAACCTAACCCTGACCTGTCACATCCGACATTAAAGCAGATACCTATTAAATGTACCATTAAAATGAAATGGTTTCAGAAACCGCCAGTGTCACAGCCTTTAGGATCATACCATACTGTCAACCCAAAAAATGGACATACAATGACCCGTATGTCAATTTGGGATTTACATGGACGGAGCCAGAGGTCGCTCCACGACCTTTATGGCCAAAGTATACTTTGTCAGGAGTATACAGCAGAACTCTAGTTCCCACCCCTACAGCAGACAACATGCCCAGTGTAAAAACCACCTAATTCTGCTTGCAGCCACAGAAATGTGGTCTGTAATTTTAGTAGAGGCAACTAAACTTGATTCCATTCCACTCTCTTGACAACAGTGTTGCACGCCGCATCACAAACATAGCACAGGACGTGAATTTAGATGCCGTCTTGTGATGTGGCCAGTTGCGCCCACCTGTTGACTTCTGTATGCAATGTCACAGACATGAACATTCAAGAAGACTTCCTATTTTGTCGCCCTCAGTCCATCAACACATCTGGTGAAGACATTTTCAACACATTGAATGAATTCATGAGAGAGACAATATTGACTGGGAACTGTGGCATATGCAGCAATGGTGCAAAATAAATGACGGGCTGCCATATTAGTCTCATCACAAGGGTAAAAGAGGAAGCTCGAAGGGCCATTTGGACCCACTGTACAATCCACCGAGCTTCGTGATGTCCTCCCGTGAAGATTATCGACCTCATCAAAGCACGGGCTTTAAATGCCAGTCTTTTTCTAATTTTATGCAATGAAATGGGCACGCACTTTGAACAGCTGCTTCTCCATACAGAAGTCAGCTGGCTGTTGTGACTCTTTGCCTTGTGAGAGGAAGTACTGCTTTTCCTCAAAAATATCCAGCCTACACTGGCGCAGCAAATGTAGGATTTGAAATGTGAGCACGGCTGGCTTATCTCTCGAATATCTCTCGAATATCTTTGAACAGCTCAACACACTTAATACAGCTTTGCAGGGGAAGGAGTGCAATGTGTTTTAGCACATGAGTGAGCGTCTGCGTTCAAGGAAAACTGTGGGCCACCCGTTTTGAGCAAGGAAGCCTGGACATGTTTCCCACACTGACAAATGTCATGCATGAGCCAGAGCTGTCAGTACTATGCAGCCTGTGGTCACTGAACAAAGTATACTGTACTTCGAGCGCTAGAAGATGTAATCTTCAACAACAGTGGATGTGCACGTCAAGAGCGCATGTGTGGGGAAGGCAAGAGATACCTGCATTTGTAGAACTTGAGTCTGAAGGACTATAAAGACATTATACGGGCAAGCGGCAACAGCCTGTGTATGCGTGCACAGTCCAAAGTATATTTTAAAAGGCTAGCGTTCGACTTTACGCAGACACTAACCGTTCGAGTCAAAACAGAAGGACACATTGGGCTTAAGGGGCCTGTATCGGCAATTCACATATGATTTGTTAAGAGGAGGATATCCATGACGAGTGGATTCGCAATCTATTCGTTTTCAAGCCAACATATAAGGACGCACTGTCTATGAAAGGACAAGTGGCCTAGATTGAACTGACATGAAATCATGAATTGAAGCAGAGGATTGCACAGTGTTCCACTGGTAATTTGTGACTCTCTGTTGAAAGTGAATTTACTGAACTCACACAGAGATTGCTTAAACTTTTGCCGTTCATGTCAACATACCTGTGCAAATCAGGGCTTCGTCAAGAACAAATACTGTTCACGCTCTCAAGTGGAGGATGACCTTTGTTTGTTTCTGACACCACAACGACCCCAAATCAATCATCTCTACAGCGAGAAAACAAATGCATCCGCATTCAAGGCACCGTCTTCTAAGTTTTGTCATATAGGAGGTACATGGTGTAAGAAAAGCCTTTGAAAACCCCTGCTTTAAAATATTTTTGTTATTCTATGCTTGCAGGTTTACACCTTGTTTTTTACCCTACACAAAATTTTCCAAACAGCATGCAGCAACTTCTGTTTATCTGCTCAAAGCCGCTTGCAGAAAAATCTGCATGACAGCTTCTTTTCACAGAAATAGCTGTATATAGGGTATCTTTAATGCAGGTTCACAGCCATACAAATCCCTATGAAATCTAATTCTTCTAGGCAGAGGTGAGTAGTACTGTGCTATATTTACTCCTTTACATTTACTTGAGTAACTTTATGGGGAAAAAAATACTTTTATGAGTATGTTTTATGTTGGGTACTTTTCACTCTTTCACTCAATGTTTTTTTACTCTTGCTTTGTTAAAGTGGGAAGCGTTCCTGTTGTTACATTACTGGTTTTTATTTAATAAGTGTTAATAAATGCATAATTTACATAGATTTTTGATAAATCTGTCAATTAGAAGAGAAGTTTGGTAACTTTTTTCCTGCTGAACACAAATGAAGATTTTTAGAAGAATATTTCAGCTCTGTTGGTTCATAGAATGCAAGTGAATGGTGACCAACACTTTGATGCTCAGAAAGCACATAAAGGCATCATAAAAGGAATTCAAATGACTCTGGTTAAATCCATGTCATCAGAAGAGATCTGATAAGCGTGGGTGAGAAACAGATCAATATTTAAATCCTTTTTTACTAATAAATCTCCACTTTCACATTCTTCTTCTTGTGTTTCTGGTGATTCAATTATTTGTGAATATCACCACCTATGGGGCATGGAGGACAAAATATTAAATATTATAAAGTCATAGATATTTATCTGTTTCTCATCCACACCTTTCATCCATCCATCCATCCATCGTCAACCGCTTATCCTGTACAGGGTCGCAGGGGCTGGAGCCTATCCCAGCTAACATTGGGTGAAAGGCGGTGTACACCCTGGACAGGTCGCCAGTCCATCGCAGCACACCTTTCATATTGCTTCTAAAAATCACATTACTTTTAGGCTGCCTCTGTGTACTATTTGGAGCTTCAAAGATCTGGTCACCATTCACTTGTATTGTATGGGCCAACAGAGCTGAGATATTCTTCTAAAAGTCTTCATTTGTGTTCTGCAGAAGAAAGACAGTCATACACATCTGGAATGGAATGAGGGTGAAAAAGTTTGAGCATTTAATTTTGAACGAACTATTTGGTGAATTATTCCTTTAATTCGATGCATAGAAGAAAGAAGCCATATGGGTTTATGGAGGTGAATGAGCCTGGGTAGCTCAGCGAGTAAAGACGCTGTCTACCACCCCTGGAGTCACGAGTTCGAATCCAGGGCGTGCTGAGTGACTCAAGCCAGATCTCCTAAGCAACCAAATTGGGGGGTAGAGTCACATGGGGTGACCTCCTCGTGGTCGCTATTATGTGGTTTGCTCTCGGTGGGGCATGGTGAGTTGTGCGTGGATGCCGCAGAGAATAGCCTCCACATGCGTTATGTCTCCACGGTAACACGCTAAACAAGCCACATGATAAGATGTATGGATTGACGGTCTCAGACTCAGAGGCAACTGAGATTCATCCTCCGCCACCCGGATTGAGGTGAGTCATTATACGCCACCACGAGGACTTAGAGCACATTGGGAATAGGGCATTTCAAATGCATGTTAAATGTGTACATTTACTGGAATAAAGGAGAGCAAACATCCATTATTATAAGTGAAAGTAACTAGTTACTCAGTATTTGAGTATTCTTTTATTGAGTACTTTCGTACTCTACTCGAGTAATGTTTAACATTGTTACTTTTACTTCTACTTGAGTAATAATTTTTTTAAAGTAATTGTACTTTTACTTGAGTAAAGTTTTTGGCTACTCTACTCACCTCTGCTTCTGGGTAATCATCTATCTGTGTTTGGGCTGCGTTAGAGAAACATAGTTATTCAGCAAGCACTGTACAGCATCTATGGAACAATCTTGATTCATAAATGATTGTCAGGCACACTGAGTGTTAAATAGAAAAAAATGTGTGGCACATAATTCATTGATGTTTCGGGGGGGGGGTTACCCAGGGGAAAATGTATTACTCAAATGTTGTTCTTTCATAATCTTAAAGACTTAAAGTCAACATGAAGCACAACCTCTTTAACAACTCATTTTACTTCACACAGCCTTAGTGTTGGCTTCACATAAGTTTTGTCCTTGATGGTTCTTTACGCTTTGGTTTTCAAATCTGAAAGGTGACTTGAGAGCAACAACCTACTCAGTTTGAGGGTTTTTAGTAGCTTTCTATTATTCTTATTTATATTTATCCAACATATCCCACCTCTTCTGCCATACATTCCTTTGCATCTGTATACAGCAGATTGTATTTGCACATTTGTATATGTATATGTGTGTGTGTGTGTGGCGTATTTGGCAATAAAGCTCATTCTGATTCTTCTGATATACTTTCTTTGTAGCCCATCAAACTGATTCAAAGGAACTATATTGATCCCTCAGCCTTATATGACTAGCCGAGCCCTACATCATCAAACGCTCTCTCATCTCAGTTTGATTTAGTGGCACAAAGGTGGAACCAATTGGTGCGCCCATCTGTCCATCATGTCACAGTCATGCTGTATTTAATATGGTTTTAGCATTAGCTTCGGTTAGCATATGATTACTACGTGTTTCACAGTAGTTGTCACACCACATCAAAAATGTCATCTTTGCTAACAGGAAGCTAATTGTTTTTTTTGTTTTTTCTCTTCAATGTGCTTTATGTCGACTATGTCGCACCCAAGGCTTTGTGCAGTAGAAGAAATATGGCTTGTCTTTTAATAATTCAGAAATTAGTTAATGAATCATAGAGCAGATAAACCACATGTCCTCCCCGTTTCCCAGTTTAGCAATCACAGCATGCATCGCTCCAGCTGTGAACCTGGCAGGTGATTTTTTTCACATTGTGTTTCTCTTCCTCAGTTTTTTAGCCATGATTAAATGCTACTGCCTCGTGCTGCACAGAGTTTTGATGTAAAGTGATTTTGTTGCACTAATATAAACTGAAAAGCATGAAAAGATATCGTGAAATCTAACTTGATAAGTTGAACAAGCTGTCTGCCATATAAAAAAAGCTGTACAGACCAAAAAAAAAATGTTTAAGAGATTAAAGTCCACATTAAATGCAGTTCGCAACCAGTTTAATTCTGTAATCTGACATATGTCCAAATAAAATGGGATATTCAACAAGAATAAATGTAGGGTGGGATTTTACATTATCCTCCAGGAATTAGTGATTGTAATTGATTGGATTGTGAAAAGTTAAGAAGATTTGTGTTTTAGTACATTTTTATTATTTTTTAATTGATATTAATGTGTACAGATGAATCGTATTGTGCCTTGATCCCAACATAGAATTAAAAAATAAAAAGTTCTGAATTTATATTTCAAAATTCTGACTTTTGACTCTCAATTGTATTCGTTATAAAGTCTTAATTGAATGCTAAAAAGTTAGAATTACCTTTTCTATTTGTATCTTGCCATTTCTTGTAATTGTGTGATATAAGCACACAATTATGAGCACAGAAACTGATTGTGTGGAGCAGTGCACACTTATTCATTACGATGCATGTCCTGGGTATAATAAGCAGACTTCACCTGCAAGTGGTGATCCAAGTGTGGGAGAGATACAGGCAATCTGCCATATCTCTTCGCATTGCTCATCTGACATCTGAACCAGTGTCAAAAGCGAAACCGCATGTGAGACTTACATTTTAAACTTCAGCATTCAAATGGTTTTATATCTGTATGTTTATTCAAATAATGCATTGACAATGTGCACTTAAGTTCATCTTGCCAATTAAGATGATTGATCCGATTATTTAAAAAAGTCCACTGGAAAAAGCCAAACGATTTTGCCAAAATTTTATTTACAAATTTTATTAAAATCTTCAAAAAAAAATTACATTTTTACATGTACAAATTTAAATAATTCAAATATAAAATGATGACTAACCAATTTCTTGCAAGTTCTTTGAGACAAAGTATGAAGTAATTATATTTATGATTCTATTTTAACGTTTGTTTTAATGTACCATGATTAGTCGTGATTAATCACAGACAATTGTGTGATTAATTCGATTTTTAGTTGTTATTTTTTAATCAATTCACAGCACTAATTGTGAAACATACACTCACTGAGCACTTTATTAGGAACACTATACTGCTCTCAAAACAGTCTCAGTTCTTTGTGGCATGGATTCCACAAGATGTTGTCATGATTCCATCATGCAAAAAAAAAGTATCCCTATGTGTTGATATATTATTTTATCACAGTCGGTAGTTGGGACGGCTATGAATGGCTTACTTATAGTTGTCTCTGTATATTTAGCTGGGGCAAGAATAATCAGACATTGAAAGGGTTAAACCCTTCAGCTTTAAAAACGCTTTCTGGAATGCTTAAAAAAAGTCATGGGACACCAAAGAATACCGTATTTGTGGAATAGCTATGTTTAATGCTATAACCCTCTCACTGATCTCTAAAAAACAACTCAAGTATAAGTGGGATAGAAGAGAAGAACAGTGAACTTCAGAGAGGAGGATGCTGGAAGAAATGATAAAACGATGCAGTTCAGAGACACTGATGAATGGAGCCGTCGCTGCCATCAGATATGTTGCCTAAAAATAACGAGCAAACAAATCAACATGTCGGGACTGGGGAGAGACAGAGAGGGGTAGAAAGTTAGTGAAGAGGATAGAGAGATCAGAAAGAAGACAATTGGTCAGTGCAATTACCAGTTGCAGCTGAAGACCCCGGGGTGCCCCTGAACTGTAGGTCCTTATGAAGGGTGTAGTAAATATCAGTCCTGCAATCTACTCCATCTGAGGAGGTCCACTGTGAATCTTGAAGATGTTCTCAACTAGACATCGCTAAACAGCTAAAAGCATTTCGAGCTTCAGATAATAAGTCTAAATCAGGAGAGAATTAGAGCAGTGATTCTCGACTGGTTATGCTTTGGAGCCCAGATTTCAAACCGGACATCAAGTGGCAACCGAACACAGAACCAAAATAGCCAATCATACAAAGGTTTTGACTATTACCCCTATTTTGCGTTGGATGTAAATGTTTTTAATGCCATTCTTATTGGATTATCCAATGTGCTTAAGATGATTTTTGGTAGTTGTGAGCATATTGATGTGCATGTAAACTCACTAATTGAAATTGATTTATATGTTTATTCATTACTATTGGTATTTTGTTGATATATCAATAATTAACTCTTCAGACTTGTTTTTATACAGCAGTTTGTCTAAGTTGGTTAAGGTATTTGTAGTAAAACTATATTAACTGCTAAATTTACCATGGTTTTACTGCAATAACCAACTATTAACCATTATATCTGTAATAAAACCATAGTAATACAGTTTTACTACAAATATCATGGTAAAAATATGGTTACTGTAGTAAAACCATGGTAAATTGTGTGGTGTGGTACAAATACTATAGTTTAACTAGGGTTACTGCAGTAAAACCAGGGTTAATTTTTGTTAATGATGAATAAAGCTATTTCAAGGGAATCCAAAATAAAGCCCAGAGTTGAAGAAACAGCTCTTCACCGAAGACTTTGTTGCAATGAAAATGGTGGATTTTGAGCAATGAATCCAATTGAGATTTAGGAATCTACAGGGCAAGACGGCGCTAGTTCATTTCTCTGTTTCACGAGACAAAATTACTCTCTCTCCATCATATTTTGTCGCCTCAAGAGAAGTTTTCTCTTTGTTATTTATTTATTATCTCTAGTGCTTATCATATGAAATCAACTGTTACTACCAGTTATGCATTCACTATTAGCCTGAGGTTGCACTTGATGGCCATAAAAGCAGAACATTTTGATCGTACTAATTTGATTAGCAAGATTGAGTATCAGTGACAATCTTGCTCTCTCAGCAAGGAGCTAATAACTCGAAATTGAGTTACGATGTTGTATCAGCTTATTTAGTTCGCCATGGATCAAGGGGAAGAACTCTATGAAAATCACGTAGAACATGATTTTTGTTATGTGAATAACAATTTTATTGACTTAAGGCTTGATGGAGTTGCAGTTGAGTTTTGTTTATCAAAAAAATGTTGGTTAATCAATGGTGTGGGACCCAAACAAAAACCGTACAGCTAGAGGCGACTCCTGCTATGATAATTGGTGTTAAAATTTTTAATGCAGGGAGCATTAGCATATTCAAACTCATAAATAGCTCTCAACATTGAATTTTGAGAGAGGAGTGCAGGTGAGGAAAAACAGTGATGAGGTTTGGAATAGTCTACTACTCTTACTATTTCGCAGTCTATAGTATGTATACCATGCGCAGTATGCAAGAGATAAATGGATGTTATTTGCAGAATTAAACATGAAATTTTATGAGTTCACGTTTAAAAGTTTATCGTAAAAAAGTGTGTCCTGTTTCCCATACTATTTTTATAAAATATAGTAGGCAGTATATGGTACAGTATATACTGCACAGTATTGAATAAGCTAGTTAAGTATTCCATTCCATTCACAGCCATTGAGTTTTCTTGTAGACACAGAAGTGAGTAGGTAGTGATCAGACTTTAATCAGTAAGAAGTGATTGGTTGGGTTGGATGACTGACAGATGCACTCCATTTGAGAGCCTATCTTCCCCTCTCAGTCAATTTTGCAGGGTCACCCCAGGAGCAAAAACCACTGTGGGTAAATAGCAAACTGACTTCTAATAATGGTTCAGCGACTGAGGGAGAACACCATCTCTCTTGGTATTTACCTCACCAGTAGTTTACTGGATGTATTTTAGGGAGACTTGTGCCCATACACCCTTCGACAAGTCTGCATACCAATTTGCATACTAACCATGATTTATAGTAATTTAATGATTCATCTTGTTAGGGGGTGAGAGAGACAGGACAAGATCAGAGGTAACAGTTAAATAGGATTTATTAACACAAAGTTCCTTTTCAAAAACAAAGCAAAGCCCAGGCAAGTTTCTCCCCTGGCACGCGGGCAGAGACCAAGAAATCACTAGAAGGTATCCACACCTTTAGCGACACAAACAATTTCCAACTAAACATGATTAACATTTGACAGCAAACATCACGTTGGTCACCTTGAAACAACACACAACAGAATAACAATGATCCAACATCGGATGCACGAGGGGATTTAAATAAGTGGGGAAACAAGAGCCAGGTGCCACTGACAGCTGAAGGTTGTAATGATCAGCGTTCCCATGGAAACATTCAGGGTTCACATGGAAATGCTGATTCAGCATGCCAGTGGCACCTGAAAAACATGAGGGCAAAACATGGTTGGAAAAAAACAGACAGGGAATGATGATGCCACAGCCCTCGTCAGACAAAAACTCAATCTGGCAAGGTGACAGGGCCATGGCATCACCGGAGGGTGCACGGTTGCAACTTGTGCACTGTGATAACCCACCATTGGACCTGTGCGCCCACACAAAGCATGTACGCGAAACACAAGACAGACCGGGGATGATAATATCATGGTGCTTATCAGACAAAACCCAACCTGACAGGTTGACAGCACCATGACATCACCGGAGAGCGCACAGCGGTAACATGTCACAGCGGTCCCAAACAACTGTACCTGTGCACTCACACAAAGGAGTTACACAAAACACAGAAGCAGGTTGATACTGCCATGGTCACATAAGGCAGAACCCCAACCTGACAAGGTGACCGGACTGTGACTGTCCCTCCCTCAAAGGGACGCCTCCTGGCATCCCAACGGGAACATCAAACAATAGAAAAAGACAGACAGCTCAGACACTTAACAAAGAACAGGAATCATCAAAGAAAGGGATGGAACTGAGGGAAACCAGGAAGGGAGTTTGAGGAAAGGGAAGGGCTCTGGCAGCTGGGGAGGAGGCCTCAGGGCAAAGGCAGGGTCCAGCGGCCTGGGAGGAGGCCTCAGGGAATAGGCAGGGTCTGGCAACCTGGGAGGAGGCCTCAGGGCGGATGCAACACAGGACTGGGCAGTGACCGATGGGCAGGAGGGAGCGGCTCAGGGGGCATAGCCATGGGCAGCACAGGCGTGGATGGCAATAGAACACAGGTAAAGACAGGGGAATGACCTTCGTGGTCACAGGCAGTGGCTGGATAACATTCTCAGTGGCTGTGAGTGCTGGCAGCGATTGGGGAATGGCATCCGTGGCTGGGGGCGCTGGCAGTGTCTGGGGAACGGCCTCCATGGCCAGGAGCACAGGCAGCGACTGGGGTATAGTCTCCATGGCCAGGAGCGCTGGCAGCAACTGGGAAATGGCCTCTGTGGATGGGTGTGCTGGCAGCGACTAGGGAATGGCCCACACAAAGCACGTACATGAAACGCAAGACAGACAGTGGATGATTATATCATGGTCCTCATAAGACAAAACCCAAACTGACATGTTGACAGGACCATGACATCACCGGAGAGTGCAACAGGTTTCCTGCTCTGCCTGTCTGCCATTGTTTGCAAAATAATCTACTGATGGCTTACTTATTGTTGTCTCTTACATATTAAGTTCTAATATAAGAAAGTATTTTTGCATTCAAAACATTACACACTTTACATTTAAGGTAATGAATTTAGCTAAATGCTAATGCGTGTGCATTACATGTGCAGTATGCAATAGAGACCCAAATAATTATAATTTCATGTTATTTAAAAGTAACATGTCAGATTACTTCCGATATTACAGAATACTGAATTACAACATACTTGTATATGTTATCTTCACTAGCGAAGTAGGCTACATAATTTCAGTGCATAGTAGAAGTATGAGAGGCAAATTGAGAGCCTAACTTTAGCCAGAATTATGTGCATAGTATTAAAGGCTCAGTTTGAAATTAATTCTCATTAGCTGACACTCATTAAGCATCTTGTTTATCTTGGGCCCTATTTTCACTTGACTATGACTGAAAGTTTTAGTTTCTGTCCCCTGTGTTGGGGGTTCTTGGGTTCATTTATTGATAGGTTTGAGCCAACAACATTTCTCCGTTTGTAATTTGGAGTAGATCCCCGTGAGGGAACGCTTGAAATCTCCCAGGCACTTCTTCCTTGGAAAATATTGGAAATAAACAGACAGTTGGAGTCAGTGCATAGTGTCACTGTTTTCTACTCTTGAATAGCAGCTCATCAGGGATGTGCTTGGGTTTAGCTGTTTGAACTTCACAGCTGTTTTTACTTCCTCTGGGGGAGTAGAGCAGAGGAAGTGGGTTGTTTTTAATTTTTTAGACATTGAACATGCATAGGCATAAAACAATTGCTCTGTTCCAAACCCTTGTGAGCTGCTAACGGAGTACCATGGCCCACTTGTATACATATGAATTGACTTCCTAGTCTAGGAAGTCCAGACATTTTTTTTTTTTTGTTGTTGTTGTGGTTTTTTTTATCTAAAGAAGCACAATTTGTGATACCATTGTTGTCAGATTATATTTCATTATAATATATTTTATTTGTTATTTGAACATGCATGTAAACTTGATATACAGTGTTGAAGACATCTGGTGCTTTAGGGTATTGTGGCGTTAGCTTAGCAACATGCTAACGTCAAACTATTGAAATCAACTGTGAGTCAAGTCTCCTGTATGGAACCCTATTTTCTGTGTCATTTTTGCCGCTGCCTTTGTAATGCAATCCAAATCAGTCACTCATGATGTTCCATGACCATAAAACCAGAAGGTAGCTGCCTATGTAGGCAGTAAGGCAGCTAAATACCTGAGCTAGCTTTGCAAATACACATACAGAATCACGTATACACAGAGAAAGAGATTTTTAAACAAAGAACAAAAAAGAATGCTTTGAGGGAAACTTGAAATTACAAAAACGTATTCCCTTTTAATAGCTTATGCTGTCCTGGGAAATCAGAATATATTGACTTTCACAGCTGATTTTGCACAGGAAATGGTTTCGGAAACACAATGCTTTGAATACATTGTGCTGTAGACAATTTTGTCATTAAAACAGGGAGTGTTTGCAGCAGGTTGTGTTCACTATGTGGTGTAGAGCGGAATTGTAGGAACTTTCGTGTTTTTAGCAGCTTATCAGAGTGGTGCCGGACTGTAAATGTGCTAAATGCACCGAGGAGGTGTTACAGAGAACAGGCCCTTCGGTACAGTCAAACATTCCCCAGAGAAATGCTAAGATAGAGTGGAGAGAGAGAGAGAGAGAGAGAGAGAGAGAGAGAGAGAGAGGTAGGCTATGTTCAGAATAAAATACTAGCATTCTGCACAGCATATTGTATTGCTGTGCTGTGCCATTGACATCACATTTCCAGATACTATTCTACATATGTCAAGAAGTGAGCGAAAGAAAGCTGTTGTGGTCTCAGTACTGTTTTTGGTTAAGTTTAAGGATTGGTTTCAGAGTACATTAATGTAATTCTTAATGTTTACGAAAATTGCTTCTTGCTCTAGAGTAGTGCGTCACAACTGTAGTTCCAGCTTCAGCCACTAGGAGAAGCTAACTGGCTATTCAGAGAGCAAACAATACACTGATTTTAAAATTCTGTTGCATGTTTAATTCCATGAGTGGTGTCCAATATTGCATTTTTAATCCAGTTTTGTTTAAAACATTTATTGGAAATTATAGTTGCATTACATTGTGGCATACTTGATATACTTTACATACTTTATTCACATACAGTGCACAATATACATACTGCAAACTATTTAATTTCAAAAATAGTTGTACAGTACAGATGTAGTACTATTTTAAAAGTAATAGACAGTGTGCCATTCTGAACAACCAATGTTCAGGTTTTTCAGAAGACGTGCACAGCGGATGTTTCCGCTTGACTTGGCTCCCTGCTTTTTTCTCTCCTCTTAACTGTGGAGATCTCAAGGTCTTTCGTATAACTAGCACTGACCCTTAAACTCCAGCCATACATATTCACCTCTCTCCATGTATTTGTGTGCTGTCTCTGCCCCCACCCATGTGCACAGATAATCATATTCTGCTCGATTTTTCATCGTCTCCTTGCAGCAAATTGCTTGTCATGGCCTATTTGAGGGTCTCTAGACCTGGTATAGAACAGCTGGGGGTAGGTGTGCATGTGCACGCACGCACGCCTGTGTGTGTGTGTGGGCGGCCGGGCGGGTTTGGGTGGTTTACGAGGACATTTTTTAGGTTACAAACTGGTAGTTATAAGGGTAATTACAAGGCTATAAATGTGGTTTATGAGGACATTTCTAGTGTCCCCATAATTTAAACCGCTTAAAAAAACATACTAAACTATGTTTTTTGACAATGTAAAATGTTTTTTTTGTGAGGGTTAGGATTTGTGGTTGGGTTAGGGTATAGAGTCTATAGTTCGTACAGTATAAAAATCATATTAACTATGGAGAGTCCTCATAAGGATAGCCGCACCAACATAAATGTACATTATACTAGCATTAACTTTTTCGATTGCCTTTTCTGTCTGTTTTTCTCTCACTTCATATTGTTTTGTTGAGTGGCGTCTCGGTGACAACTCCCATGCATGTGTAGGTATTCTCCTATAACATTCCCTGAAGAACATGGAGAAATTAATTGCTTCAGAATAAAAAACAACAATATCAACCAATTTCACGCCCATTGGAGGCCACCCTTCAAGCTCTGAGCACCTAATTTTATAGAAAATAATGAAAGAAAACTGATTGTAGAAGTCATGTTTTATAACGAGCCGGCATGCCAATCACCTGGTGTAATTCTCTTTTGCTGTCATGGACGCTTGCATTGTTTGTTTTATAATTTATTTTTCCCCCGTCTCACTATTTCATTGTTGTTTTACTTGTGGTTGTCTCAGTACCTCAAGGTTTTGGTAGCTTGGAAACGTTTCAAAGCATTTCGAAAAGTTTGTTTAATTTAATTGTTTAATTGTGCCATCAGACAGCTTTTGCCTGTTTATTTATTTACCCAACTAACATCTGTTGGATCTGTTGGAAATTCAGCTGATTCGGTCGTGGCTTTCAAAGAGATTGCGCCCTTATACTGTGAACAGGACACATGGATGTACTACTGCAGGACAAACAGTTTAATTAAACCTTGTGACAGGTCATTGATTTCCTCGTGTCAAAAGTCATAGAGATTATAAAAGATTACAGAGATTTAAACACCACAATAATGAAGCTATGGCAAGTGTGTGTGTGTGCGATTTTTGTGTATAGAGTACTCTGTTGTTACAATATTAAAGTAGAATTGATCTGATTCTTTTTGATACAAAGCATACTAAGATCATATTTAAAAAAGTAGTCAGAACTATGGTGCACAATTGTTTTTGACATGCTGTCATGGTCATTCTAAGTTTTTTTGGACATGTACTACTATGTTTTGTTTTTCATATTGTATCATGATCATCATACTATGACTAACTGACATAATACCATAGTAATCCCATAGACAATCCTCCCGGAGCAACCTGGAGTTAAGTGCCTTTCTCAAGGACACAATGGTGGTGACTGTGGGGATTGGACCGGGAACCTTCTGCTTACCGGTTCTGTTCTTTAGCCCACTATTCCACCACAACTCCATTATACTAAATATTAACAGCATTTGTTAATTTATAAATATACAATTGCTTATTCTTAGTTCATAATGTGTTAACTAATATTAACATACACAACTTTTATTTGAAAAATGAATTAGTATATGTTGAACTTACCATGAACCAAGATTAATAAATGGTGTAGAAGTTTTGATTATATTTAGTTCATGTAAACTAATGTAGTTAACAATTGCAAACTTGTTTTAAAGTGTTACCCAAGCTACGTCCACATTATACCAGATACATCTGAAAATTGAGTTTCTGTTTTCGAAATACTCTTTGTGCACACTGTCATTTTCAAGCTTTTTCCAAACGTTTCGCATCCACACTGAAACATATAAAAACTCTTAAATCCCCTTACTGTATATGCAAAATATTGCCATTCCATGTACAGTCTGAAACGCAGTTGTCCTCATATTCCATCGCCAGACAGCAATTCCGAGTAAATCTCTTTCGAAGGAATGCAATGTGAAGGTCATACAATATTTATCTTTAACAACGCTATCAAAGTTATGAATTGTATCTTATCTTCGTTTTCCCTGTTCGCATTAAAATGGAAGAGTGTTTTATAAAAGCTCAGTTTTCATGGTCAAAAACGTTGTCTCAGTGTGAACAGGCCAAAACTTGAATCAATCAAAAACTTTTTTTTCACCCCTCGTTAAAGCTACTTTACAGAATTCTGGACTCTCTATTGACATCTGTGGTTGAAACATAAAATTGCAAGTTACTCGTGGATGAAACACTGTTTCGTTTTTGCGTTGTGTGTTGTGACCTTCTAATAGTCTCCACACCATAACATTTGGAACTTCTTTTTTTGTCTACTTGCACATTGGTGAAAATTTAGGAATGACATGTCCCTATCAACTTTCCGAAAATTGGGCCATTTTACCATTTAGAAAATACTTTAACTTTATAATATGTTTTTATTTTCATTTTAACGATTATTCAAAATTCTTAGCATCATTATTCATGTGTAAATTATTAGTACGTTAAGCGGTGCATAAAAGGTGTTGTCACATGGCACCTGTTACTTTCTCAGTGCTGTTCAGGATGCATCAATCACAGTCCTTTGTGAATACTATATAAGGGCTTTTTTGTTTTCCTACTCATCCACACTAAGACATATAAAAACTCTTAAATCCCATTACTCTGCATGCAAACAATCAAAGTTCCATGTACGATCTGAAACACAATTGTCCTCGTGTTCCGTCAACGACAGCAATTCCGAGTAAACTTCCCGTCTACTTTGAAGAAAGAAAAATTTAACAAAATTTGTCTTTAACAACCTATCAAAGAGAATAGCAGGCACTAAAACATGGGCCGACATCTTGATTGTTTTGGGTTGAATGGATCACATGACTGTGTTTCATGACGACTACGTTGCCATTTTCTTTGTTTTGTTTTTTGGTATCTTCATTTTCCCTGTCCACACTACAACGCAAATGGAGACCGCTTGGGAGATCGTTTTCAAAAAAGCTCAGTTTTCGTTATCAAAAACGGCGTCTTAGTTTGAACAAAATGACAAAAAGTAGAGAAAATGATGTGTTTTTAAACTAAAACTTATTACTGTAGACGTGGTCTCAGTTCCTATAGAATGACTATATTTCTACGTTTTCAATGAAATCTTTATCATATATGAAAACTTTAAAGTGCTTAGATCATGAGGAAGATTGTATTAAGAACTTATATTTATTTTGTCTTCTCTTAATAATTAAACCTAAAGTGTGTCATTTCGGCCCAACAAGTGTCACCAAACAGAAAAGTTATGTTTCCTGACAACTACCCCTATCTGCCGTCAGACAAACGTATAGCCCCGCCCCAAACACATGCTTATTGGTTGGGCCAGTGTTGCTGTGTCAGGCATCTTGGGTTTTTCAAACAGAACGATGTTTGATACCACCACGGTGTTTCCTCTATTCATGGAAATCAACCTGCAAATGGCTTACTTATAGTTGTCTGTGCATATTAAGCTAGGATAGGAAAACTTATATTAACATCGAAAAAAATACCCACTTACTGGAATTAAATAATGTAACTGTGATGTCATCCTTCAGAATGTTGTTTTAAATAAAAGTTCTGGTTTGCTTTCAGTTTGTGCTGTCACTTCTCATGAGTGATTCACCAATCAGAGAAAGAATGAGGAAGATTACTGCCAAATCACTACGCAACCTTTACTCTCTGACTGTTCTGCTGCGGTCAGACTCATCTAACTCAGGGGAGATGGCAAACCATGCTGGCCAACGGAAGTAGAGGGAAAATACACACAGTCATTTAAACACACACATGAATACACAAACACTTGCATATATTTACAAACCAACAAAACACACATAGCACACATTTAAAGTCAACTTGAAATTAAGTTTGACCCTTTTTACTCTCTTTAATCTTTATTTACATGTAATCACTTTCTCCAGCTTTGAAATTAATACATTTTTTAATAAACGTCAGGTATGAGATGCTTTATTATAGGGATATCACATTAACAATGTATTTATTTATTTTTCTTTATTTGAGAATGAGTACTGATACTTCCTGTTTCATACTTTCTTTTTATACTGATAGCAATACATAGAATCTCACAGCACAATCCAAAATGCAACATTGGAGTTATTTTTGTCAAATAAAGTTCTGCATAACAGAGAATGACAGATGTGAGATATTGCTTAAATATAATACAAATACTATTGATGCATTATTATCATTATTAGTAGTATTGGAATTACAGTGAATATAACTAATATTTCTGTTGTACTTTTTTTTTTACAACTATCTTACTGATAAAATAGATAAAATAGAAGTCATCAGAAATAAAATTTGAATTATGCCATTAACTGTCACAGTACCTCAGAAAACAGTGTCTCAAACAGAATTTTCCTCACGATAAACTTCAATCCTTCGCTATTATAGATCATGATGAGCTAACAAAATGTATCAAAAAATCAAACGTCACAACATGCATATTAGATCCAATACCAACTAAGCTCTTAAAAGAGGTATTCCCTTTAATACCTGTAATCTCAGAACCTCTTCTTAATATTATTACCTCCATGCTATCCTCAGGACATGTCCCAAGAAACTTTAAGATGGCAGTTATCTAACCGCTCATTAAGAAGCCGCAGCTTGATCCTGACGAATTGACTGATTATAGACAGAGTTCAAATCTCCCATTTATATCGAAAATACTAGAAAAGTTAGTGTCCTTCCAACTGTTCATTTCTACAGAGAAATTGTATATATGAACAATTTCAGACAGGATTTAGGACCCATCACAGTACAGAGACTGCACATATCAGAGTTACAAATGATTTTCTATTATCATCTGCTGCATTTCTCTTCTAGCACATTTAGGTTTTAGTGTTGCCTTCGACACGATAGATCACGATATTCTCTTGAATAGGCTGGACAATTTTCACATCACACAAAAGTTATGTATGGAGTGCCACAGGGATTTAGGGTCTCTGCTTTTCTCATTATATACACTTCCCCTGGGATATATTATCAGGAATCATGGAATAAGTTTCCACTGTTATGCCGATGATTCCCAACTTTATATTTCTTATATTTTTTGAAATCAAAGATTGGATGGCCAGAAATGTCCTTCTACTCAATTCCTACAAAACAAATTAATTAAATACTAATTACAGTTTTTCTCAGTCGCTTTGGTGCGTTTTTCACATCATCCCTAACATGTGCAAAATAATAAGTGCATTTCTCAAACAATTTGTACAAACTGCAATATACAATAGATAAGTTTCTAAAGCTAGTTAGTCACTAAAAATCCTTAGTACATCTCTCAAAAGTAAATATTCATGCCAATGATCATGTCAGTGTCATCAGAATGATAAGTAATTAAGTCATTGATCACGAACAAGGTGGTCAAAAAGTTTAAGCATGTTGTCAATGTAACTGTGTACTTTGACAGTATTACCTAATGTAAACTTAGGCTACAGTTTGGATGACAGTTACTGTGTTGAAAATGCACAAGCCTGCACTTCTATGGCATATATCAATTTCAACAGTACTATTTACATATTTCTGTATGTGGGTTATTGATTGAAAGAGACTGGACAGGATTTTGTTTTCCACAGCTTTTACTAGTGCTACATTATGAAAGAAAAAAAACCAAAATAATTTACAGTAAGAAAAAGACAAGCAGCACAAAGGAAAAAAAAACTAAATTAGAATGAAACACAGGAAACACCCCTAAGGCGCAACTTTGCCCGCTGCACTGTTCTAGTGCTGTCTTTACACATCCAGGCGTTCCTGTCTGTCGGCCCACATATTCTCATCCACATCACACCGGATATTTTCCCTTGCAATGCAACATGGAAAGAATCTTTTGGAATGCCTTATCCATCCTCTGCAGGCGTCTACTGTGATGTCCTCACATGCTGCATCCATTGCAGCCAGCAGGGTCATCTGTGTGTGTGACTGACGATCGTACACCTTCCACCTCCATGCTGAAAAGAACTCCTGAATTGGGTTAAGGAATGGTGAATAAGGTGGGAGGAATTCTATGAGCATCCTCGGGTGGGTCACAAACCATTGCCTTATGATGTTTGATCGATGGAAACTCACATTATCACAAATGACCACATACTTTGGCAAATCCTCTCTAAACAGACCCCTCTCATTATCAGGGATGAGAGCCCTGTATAGAGTCTCTAAAAAGTTGAGTAGATGCTGGGTGTTGTATGGCCCTATAAGGGGGATATGGGTTAGGACACCATGCTCCGAAATAGCAGCACACATGGTGATATTTCCTCCCCGTTGGCCTGGCAAATCCACAGTAGCTCTGTGACCGATGATATTCCGACCCCGCCTTCTGCATTTGGTCAGGTTGAAGCCAGCCTCATCCACGTATACAAAGTTGTGAGAGGGTTCACTTGATTCCAACTCCATTACACGCTATATCCCAGAACACACAGTTGAATTTGTTTTGGTGAGGAAGAGTGACATAAAATGTACATATATTGCATGTTCCTTCCAAAACAATGGAAATGTTTGCAGTTTATGCTTACTGTACTATGTATCACTATGAAATGTTGCTGTAAAGTAGTTACATAGATATATGTTTTACCTGTACATACTGGTACCGTAGCTCCTTATCTCTGTCCTCATTCCTTTGGAATGGTACACGGTACAGCTGTTTCATACTCATCTGGTTTCTATGCAGTACCCTGTCGATGGTTGAGATGCTAACCGTATGTATGTTTTCAAAGACATCGTTGTCTTCTATAATGGTCCTATGTATTTCCCTGAGTCTCATGGCATTGTTTGCTCGGACCATGGTGCAAATAGCCTCCTCCTGTAGAGGTGTGAAAAGGCGTCCTCTGCCACCGGTTTGAGGTAATCTTGCAGTCCTATGTGGGGAACAATGCAATGATGCATCGCACACTTTCACATAGACAAAAACTATGCGAACACACATTTTACTGTAAAACATACAGGTGGGTGCATTTACAGTAAGGTGCAGTATGTATCTGTATAGAGTATATTTCTGTATGCTGTGAAATACAAGAGGACTACTGTAATATGAAGCATTGTAGGAAGTATACAGTATACTTCTTATATACAGTAACAGTGCACTGTACATTGGTGGAAATACCTGTTCTCTCTTCGAAATGTTTGAACTATTGAGGACACGGTTGATCTCCCAATATTCGGCTGCACCCTTCGACCCGCCTCAGCCATTGTAAGGCCATGATTGACAACATGGTCTACAATAATGGCCCTTATGTCATCAGATATGCGCCTATGTCCTCTTCTGCCTCTTCCTCTGTTGTGCCTTCCACCACGCATTCTTGCTCCTCTTCTTCCTCCTCTTGGCTGTTGAACCTGTTCGTTTCCTGGTCCATCCATTATTGGAAAATTGCAACTCTGTGTTGTGGTCTGTCTATATATGCTTGGCAATTGATTGTTCATGAGATGCACCTTTGAGCAATTTAGACAACTGGTTTACTGTATTGTTGGTTGAACTAACACTTTACATTCCTTCATGAGTGAGAGTCAATTTCACCTGCACGATTCAGCAATTCACATTTTTGTACAAAAAGTCTAATAGAAATGTGTAAAACTATGCTTGACAGTTTATGACAAATAGTTCAACAATTTTGCATGTAATGGCTTATGCAAGGAACTAATGCCTAGATGTTTTGAGGGGTAAGACTATTCAACAGAGAACCATCTACTATATTTTGATCAACATGACATGAGCAATTGAAAATGTGGAAAAAAGCTGACACTTGTACATTATCAATTGCAATAAGTATAAAAGCAATTGCAATTTGTTCAAAGGAATAAGAAATTGCTTTCATGATGTGCACAAGTGACTAGATGATTTGGAATGTGTACAAGTAGTATCAAGAATTGCACTTTTGATCTAAGAAATGCACCAAAGCGACTGAGAAAAACTGTAATAATAAGCTGCTAAAATATAATTTGACTCTTGATGGATGTAATGTCATTTTCTACAGTGAAGAACTTGTTTTAGGTGTTATATTTGATACCAATCTGTCCTTGAAAATAAAATGTCCAATGTTTGTAGACCAGCATTCTTCCACCTCAGAAATATTGCTAAGTTACGACACATGCTCTCTGTTGCTGATGCCAAAACACTCATTAATGCATCCATGACCTCAATACTAGATTATTGTAATGCATTACTTGGAGGATGTATTGAAAGTTCAATAGATAAACTTTAATTGGTTCAAAATCCAGCTACAAGAGGTCTGACTAGAACCAAGAAAAATGATCACATTAGCCCAATTTTATTGTCGTTACATTGGCTACCTTATAAATTTCATATACATTTTTAAATTCTGTTAACTTCATACAAAGCTTTGAATGGTCTATCTCCACAGTACTTGAGTGACCTTCTTCCATGCTATATTCCATCACGTTCATTAGGATCACAAAGCTCTGTCCTGTTAATTATTCCTAAAATATCAAAATTCACAAAAGGAGGTAGATTCTTTTCCTATTTGACTCCAAAACTATGGAATATTCTCCCTAACACTGTTTGAGATGCAGACACACTCACTCAGTTTAAGTCTAGACTAAAGACGCATCTATTTAGCCAGGCATACCACCTAATTTATCCTCCAACCCACAATTAGGCTGCAGAAACATTTCTCAGAAACATTTCTCATAACCTATAACTCTGCAATAAATTGAATGGCATCTACGCTAATATTACTCTATTTGTTATCCTGATCATATTCAAATTAATATCCCGAGGCTACTAGAGGTGGCCAAATCTATCTCCGTTCCTGCTTGGTGTGAGACTCCACTGCTATGTGTCGTTGGGTGATGACAACAAACTACAGCCGGTGCTAGCCAGACATCACTTCAGTCTTTTACAATGGACTTCAGAGGATGAACTGATGCCAACTCCAACTGTAAGACAATGGATACTTCATATGCCTCTGCCTTAACTTTGAATTTAGGATGGACCCCACGAACCTCACCGGAATGACCTGCTAGTTGAACTGCGATGCACCTCATTGATCTCTGCCTGCATCACCTCGTCTATTGATGGACTACACTCTTGAAATGGAATATATAGACTATCAATTAATTGCCAACAAAACCCTTCATCAGCCAACTAACAAAGGACAATGCATCTATGTGAAATCCTGCAGTTAATCCAGAATGGACTTCAGAGATATTAGTCATTCATCTTACAGTTCATACAAAATCTTTGGTTAAACACTGGCCCTTAACACTTACTTAGTTTTACTGGCCCCCACAGTTATTCTGGTTTCTCCCAAGGTTATTTTTCTCCATTAAACAACATCTTATGGAGTTTTGTGTTCCTTGCCTAATGGTTCTAAATACCATTCTTAATGAACTATTTAATAAATGTTTTTAAATACAAAATTTACAATTACACAATGATGACTCCAAGACTTTATAGATATTACAGTTTCATTTTCTGTTAATGCATGAGTTTCTGTAAAGCTTCTTTGAAATGATGTGTGTTGTGAAAAGCACTATACAAATAAAAATGACTTGACTTTTTCCATTTAAATGTAACTTTTATTTTGGTGGAATCTTTTATTTTGGATTGAAGCCACTTTCCGTTTCTGTGTGGTTTTGACGGTAGCTTCTCGCTTCCAGAAAAGCAGGTCGCTATGTGACCCAATGTCGTTGTTATACCGCAAATGGATGCTATTTCATTAAATAAATATGTAGTTTGTATGTGCCTCGTGCTACAAAGCGCTCTGCTAATTCATCAGAACAACACCGGTTCCACACATTTACCACTAACATTTGAAGCATGCAGCACATGCAAACTATATATTTAACTAATTACATTGCAGCCTTTGCAGCCAAATAATCAAACTAGCACATAACGTGATTTTAATTTGTGCACTGAATGTATACGCTGTGAGATTCTTACGTCAGATGGTATCGTTTTTTTTTTTATTTGTAGCATTTTTACGAGCATGAGTACATGAGCGTGATACTGGACCAGATTACTATACCAGTATTGGTATCAAAACTTCCCTACTATCACCTGTTTTTGTCAAAACACCTGTTTTAATTTTACTTGTTGTGATGTGTGCTCCTGACACAAATTAAAAAATGACTGTAACTGAAAAAGTTCTGTGCTAAAGCAATGGTCAAATATCGAGTCTTAGACTTTTCTAATGAAAATAAATATTAATTTTTCTGCAAGTGTGCAGTGAATGCATTTTTGGTACGTTACTCAAACAAGAATTGTAGTACCATTCACAACTAAAACAGGTAAAACTACCTACCTTTTCAGTTGACGACAGTTTACAAGTGCTGCCAATGTTTTATGAGGGAAGTAGTCCTCTGAAATCGACTACAAACTCTTGTTTTGCTCAATTTCCGAAAAAATCAAGTCCAATTTTTTCCTCATTGAATATCCTTTTTAAATCAGAAATCCATCAAATTACGGAAGTAAAATGGGTTGCGGATGTCATTTCATGCTGACTTTAAACTCTCTGAAGTAAGCACAATCACATACACCATACTTTCACACAGAACATTTTTGCCTCCTTTACCAAACTCATGAATAGATACTCTTGTCAGTCAGCAGGGAACGCACCTCGCCTAACCCCAGATATACTCTCCCACGGGAGGGGGTCAGGGAGGTGGGAGCCCAGAGTGCTGCTGTAGGATTAATTCCTCTTTCATAAATCCACCAACTACCTCAACTCCGACCTCTTGGCATCTGTAGATACTGCACCAGTAAGGCAACACTTCTCACAGTTCTGTCTCGCTAGTGGAAGCTTGCATTTGTTATCTGACAGGTTGCCACAAAGGGGAGTTTTGCTTTTACCTCAAAGAGAACTAGACGTTGGAGAAAACTTTACTGAAATCTGTCAAGAACATGCTCAGGTTATATTTAAACCCAAAATCAAAAGTAGAAAAATTATATTTTGCACAAAGGTAACCTTAAAGATGTTTTGTCAACCTGGTCTCATAAATTCACATTAATATACTTACATTTTTTGCTAAGTAATTTTTAAGTTGCACATTGCAGTTTACTGGTAAAACTCACTCTAAAGGCGCTACAACAAAATGGACTTAAATCCTGCAGATTATCAGTTTATAAACAAGGACTTTTCACCCCGTACTTTACAAAGAGCTATCTTATGACATCCAAACACTTTTACTATAGTTCATAACTTGTAAGTCAATTCTGTACATTTTAACGTTTCAATACACAACCACTAAATTTACAACTTGGTTGAACACGATAAAATCGCACGATACGGAACTGATAGAGCGCGATGTAAAGGCCGAGTACAAGTCCTGAAGAGGAAGCGAGTCAACATGTGTATCGAAAGTGTCATAAAAGCAGCACAAAATGACGTGGTTGCTTCAACAATTGCGTTTTTCATGTCACATTTGCTTTTTATGACACTCTTGGTTAGGTTTAAGCTTTAGGTTGTGTTGATTTAAAACTCAATTTGCACAATTTGTCTGTGGAACTGCTGCATGACGCAACACAATAACGGCCATTAGGAATATATTTGATGTATACAGGTTTGTGGAGTGGGATTTTGGACCAATGAGATTTCACAGTGGTTAGCTACTCAACGTGACGCTGCAGAAATAGAAACCAAGCAATCAAAAAATGTCCTGTCGCACTTCAATTTATATAGAAGAGCTCTTTTTCAAGGTTTTATCAGCTTTCGCTTTTATCGTGTGTTGTTTTATTTCACTATGGATAGGATTATTTTTAAAGGAATTCCAAATTATCAGCAAAAAAAAAAAAATTTCTTTCTTTTTTTAGATAAGAATGTCACATTTAAAATGACTACATTTTTTATGTTTGGCACTTTTCAAATGCCTTTTATCTATAGACTTTACTGTTTAAGCCTTCTCCCAGGCCCAGACTTTCAATATTAAACTATAAAGATCCATTATAAAAATGCTAATTATTATATTTTAAAACCATGATAATCTAAAGAATAGAGTGAAATAATTCATAAACAATTTCAATACCTATTGTGAAAATGATTTCTGTCAATTAAAAAATAAAAAACACAGCTGTGACATCATTTCCACCACAGCATTTTATCAAAACAATACATTTGAGTGGAAAATGTGATTAATTGTCATGAAAATAATGTCCAAATTCTAAATAGTCCTAAAATTATGAAGTGTAAGTGAGGAAAATAACAAGAGAAAGTGGAAACTGCTAGGGTCATGACCCCAACCGCAGAGTGTCAGTTCTTATCGCTACATGAAAATAGCCTGTAGTCTCACAGAGGAGACTTTCCAGGGGAGGAACGATTTAGTTTCCAGCTTGATGAATGATGATTACAGGTATGGACCCTAGTCAGTGTGCAACTAATGCACTTGTTTAAGTGGTTATTTTGTAAAAGCCCCCTAGAGTGAAAAGGAAAAGGTGCGTGCTTTGTTTTGGTAAGGTTTATGCGGGCTCCTGCTTTCCTCGGTGAGGACAAAATGAGCCCATAAATATCATAGACCGAGCAAAGCACACAAACAAACACACACATTTTGCCAAGACCAAATTAACTTCAATTTAAATTAACCAAATAGATGATGCATGTGACTCACGTGCACACCACATGAGACACAAGTAATATATCAAACTCCGAATGCTAATTTTCTTGTATTTTTAAGCATTACCTGATTGGACCAAATTGAGGGATTGTTGGAAAAAAACAAGGATGCATTTTTTTATAATGCTAACTCTTTCAATAAAAGATCATACATTTTTTTTTAACTTTTTCATTTTTGACGATACTTTTGAGGAAGAATCTCTACTAAACAAAACAAATACAATTTTTGTGACATATTTTAATGTTTTGTTGTTTGTTTATATTGATATGATATTTATTACAAAAATTTGAAATACAAAAAAGGGAATTGAATGATTTTATTTTATTTTAATGTTTTTCGAATTTTCCATTTTAAGTAAAAAAAGAAAAATATTTAACGATTATTTTCATACTTTTGAGGAAGGTATCATATTTTTTATTATTATTAATATTACATTTTATTACAACAAAACTCCTATCTGAATTAATATTTTAAAGTTCACATTGTCATCAACAACCTGTCAAAAATTACATAGACAAGTGCAACACTTATTTATTATTATTATTTTAATTTTTAGTAAAAAAAAAAAAAAAAAAATGTCATTACTTTTGATGAAGGTATCATATTTTTTATGTGTTACTATTATTATTAATATGGAATATATTACAACAAAAAAACCTATCCGAATTAGTATTTTAAAGTTCACATTTTCATAAAAAATTAGTCAAAAATTACATTGAAAACAATGAATAAAAGGGCACATACAGCAACATATGTAATACACATCATGAAACAAATAGTTAAATAACTAGTATATACGTTCTGTATATATTTTGGTTATTGAATCAGTTTTCAATAAGAACTGGATCTTGATTTCCAACCCTATGTATAAAAACAGAAATGAAAAAAGAAAAATGTAATGAAAATAAAAATAAAATTACATTGATGATGAAATTACATGTGACATTCATTAAAGGAACATTTTGCACATTGGTGTTAACTTTTACACCATACAGGACAGCCATAAATCTTGTGGTTGTGTTTGACAATCAGTTGAACTTCCGACAGCATCGCAAGAACAGCCCGATCATGCAAATTTGCTCTCTATTACATTAGGAAGATCAGACCCTTCCTATCTGAGCATGATACACAACTCCTTATCCAGGCTCTTGTCATATCTAGATTGGACTACTGCAATGCTCTTCTACCTTTACATTTATGCATTTGGCAGATGCTTTTATTCAAAGCGATTTACAGTGCACGTATTACAGGGTCAGTCCCCCTGGAGCAACCTGGAGTTAAGTGTCTTGCTCAAGGACACAATGGTGGTGGCCGTGGGGATCAAACCAGCAACCTTCTGCTTAACAGTTTAGTACTTTAGCCCACTACACCACCACCACTCTTCTAGCACGACTTCATGCATGTAGAGTCATTTACAGGTGCAATTGGCCCTCAAAAAGCCCAAGAGAGTACACGTAAGCCTCTGCACTGGTTGCTTGATCAAATTCAAGGCATTGATGCTTGTTTACAGAGCAACCATTGGCTCCGCCCCCCCAGTCTACACTTGCTACTTCAAGTCTATATTTCCTCCAGAAGCTTACAATCAGCGGGTGAGAAAAAAATTCTCAATACATTATTTTACCACTGTCTCTCAGCTTCCTCTCTACTTTTGCTTCTCTGAGCAATTTGCAACTTTGTATTACAGCACTTCTGGTATTGCTGTCTCCTTAAGACGAATCCTTTCTGTTGTATTCCTCATTTGTAAGTCGCTTTGGGGAAAAAAATTCTGCTAAATGAACAAATGTAGTATGATGGTTTTTTTTAACATAATTTAGATATAAAACATCTAAAGGTTAAGAAAAGATTTCTGTTATTTAAAGTGAAGACAATAGAAAGCTAAGACTTCGGGTCATGTGTTTGTGCCGCGTACTGTCACTGGATTCATTTTTAATTGAGAAGGTATATATGTGTCTTTGTTACAGAGTAATTCAACACCGAATCGTGTGTGAAATATCAGGAGGGTAATTAGCTCATGTTTTGATTACACGTAAGTGATTTTAATTGATAAAAATTAGTTTGTTTGTTTATTTCGGTAACAAGGGTTTACAGCCTCATTAGAGATGGAGTGTGTGTGTTTTACTTGTTCCCACACACACACACTGTCTCTATATGCACAGAGAGCCGCAAAGCAAACATAACATTAATTTCAATTCTTAGGTTAAAAATGCTTTTTGGTTGAATTCACTTAAAGGGTCAAAAAGTATTAATAGGCCTAGCTAAATATAATGCTGTATATATTTCTTCTGATTATGGTGTGAAATTTGACCCGGACATGTTCTTGAGAGCTTTTTGTGAGATTCACGCCTATAGTGTTTTTCGTAGTTCCTGATGGAGAGAATAAACCAGTCCCATGTTGAGTTATTTCAATCACACACACATCCGTTTGGCCCCTGTTGACTGGGATCCCTTCTGCAATCCCCTGCAGGTGTGCATTTACTCCCAACGGGAAGCCTGTGGTGTGAAGCTTGCCTTAACGCATGACTGGATCCATCAAATACACAGACACCTCCTTTTTTACTCATCTCAACTCGCATTTCTACTTTAATACATTCCATTTCTTCCCCTCTTTCATCCCCTGGCTGCTTCTAAAGAATGGGATGGCATTTGCAGCATGCCTCCTGGTCCGACCGATGAGTTTCCCATTAGCTTATGCTTGTATATATATTTTTAGATTCCTACTTTACTCAAGCGTTTCTGTTGACTTTATCATTACTTTTAATACAATACATTGATCCTTTCGTTACTTTTGCAACTGCAAATCGCAAAAAAAATAACATTGCTTCAGACATAAGATGCATGCGGCTCGGCGATAGTGATGTCCGATTCACGATAAAAAATCATTTGAATTTTTCTTTTTTCGCAAATCAGATTCTGTGTGGTTGCTAGGGTGTTTTAGGTGAACTGTGTGGTTGCCAGAGCATTGCTTTGCAGTTGCAGTGTTTTGGGGGCATTGTATACCATTGCTAGGGTGTTCTGGGTGGTTGCTAGGGTGTTACTATGCAATTGCTAAGGTGTTCTCTGTTAATGTTGTGCATTGCTTTGAGGATGGTATTAACGCACAGGCTTAAGCTCGTGGGGGGATTTTGCGGCCCTGTGGCAGCATCCACCTCTTGAAAGCTTGAAAGCATCAATCCGTTTTTGTACAATTTAGTGGAAAAGAGCGACCAGCTCTTCAGTCTTTCAAATTTGTCCATTTGTGCCGCACAGAACATGTTTGTGTGTGTTTTTATTGCAAGAAAGGTAAGAAAGGGAGCAACGGACAGAAAGAGGGGCGCACCTGTTCCAGAGGAAGAGAGTTGCTGATAAGACCCCTGTTGATTCTACAGGTGGTCACTGATCTGAGCTGAGAGCTGCTCCAGTTATCTTCTCCTCATTACAGACCCCTGACAGGCAGCTCGAAGAGCGAGGAGGAGACATACGCAGATAAAAACAGAGGAGAGGAGAAACTTCAGGAAGATTGTAGGAAGAGAAGACAGGGACAGACAGATGAAAAGAACCAAACTCACCTTCATGTACCTTCGTTCTTGGGTCTGTGCGAGGCTTCCTGCCATTGTTACCTTGTTGGAAGTCTCGCTTGAGGTTTCTCATTATGTCATATAGTTATATTTTACCTCAGTGGCACTAAGACAACAATATCACTTTTTCAAATGTTGCCTTTAAGCAATGTCACATTTACAGTATGAGATTAACATGTATGAATGAAACCACATTCTGTATCTTTACGTGCATTCAAAATGTTGTATTTCAGACAGACTTCAACAACAAAAGGTTTTTTCAGTAATGTCGAAATCTGATTGTAATTCTGCTTCGTCCAGCATCTATACACATTAATCAGACCAAGCCTCATTCTTAATACATGCTCAGAATGACAGAGTTAACATGTAACCGGCCCTGGTCTCCCCACGAACCGACGTCTCCGGTGTGGGAGGTGGGTTCGCTAACAAGGAGGCTAAAGGCTACATCCTCTAGCATCAGTTGCTAGTGCACCACTTGAGGTCAGGAGAGTGAGGTTTACACACTATACAGCTATCTACAAGTTGGCTCCTGTTACACTCACCCCCCTAAACCTCACTCCCACCCGGGTCATGGCACCATTGTAACCGGCCCTGGTCGCCCAGCTCTGAACAGGACTCGAACCAGGGTCTCCGGTGTGGGAGGCGGGTGCGCTAACAGGGAGGCTAAAGGCTACGGCCTCTAGCGTCAGTCGCTTATGCACCACTTGAGGTCAGGAGAGTGAAGTTTTCACATTGCACAGCTATCTATCAGATGGCTCCCGTTACACTAACCCCCCTAAACCTCACTCCCATCCGGTTCACAGCACCATTGTAACTGGCCCAGTACGCCTCGCTCTGAATGGGACTCAAACCGGCGTCTCTGTTGTGGGAGGTGGGTGCACTAAAAAGGAAGCTAAAGACTACAGCCTCTAGCGTCAATCGCTAGTGCACCACTTGAGGTCAGGAGAATGAAGTTTATACACTGCAAAGCTGTCTACCAGCTGGCTCTCATTACACTCACCCCCCTAAAAAATGTAATAAACCTCACTCCCATCCGGGTCACGGCACCATTGTAACCGGCCCTGTTCACCCTGCTCTGAATGGGACTCAAACCTGCATCTCCTGTGTGGGAGGCGGGTGCGTTATCAAGGAGGCTACAGCCTCTACGAGGTTTATACACAGTTATCTACAAGCTGGCTCCCAATGCGTATTAAACCCAGCATATTTGTCGTCCTTCCAAAAAAAAAATTTGGCATTTCGTCATGTATACTTGGTAAGACAGATGAACACTGTAGCTTGACTATGCAAAACCTGATATAGTGCAATTATAACTGTGTACTGAATTATGCAATTGCCAGCGGGAAACGCTTGATATTACTTTAGGAAAGTTACTTTGAGAAATTTTGGACGTTTTTACCTATTTTATAAATTTTCTGTAATTATGACTAGTGAACGTGTGAGTAGGAGTATTCTGGAAGGACTTTAAGCCAGCAAAACTACACAATTGCACCTAGTTAAAGCTGCCATCTAAAGCATATATTTGTGGCAAATTGTCTATTGTTACCAAAGGTTTACAGGAGGTTCGCCACTATCGGTGAAGAGCTGCAAACTTGTGGCAAACATTTGCTGTGAATCAAAAGCTCATTTGAATGTGAAAATAACGAGCAGCAAATTTGAGGCTATTTTTTTGTGTATGAGGGTACTTCCAAACCTGTAAAAACATTGAAGGAGGATTTAAAGGCAGAAAAAGTAAACGCAAGAACAGCCTTTAGCTAATGCCATCAATTAAAACATGCTAATGCTACAAGACGCTTAACACTATAACTTAACACTATTAGCATTTACAGATAATGGGGAAGTGTTATTTGTAAAAGGTCAGGAAGAACTTTACTTTCACATATTTGTGAAAACCCTGAGGTTTATTAAATACCATTTGGGAAGATTTTTTTTTTAATCGGGTAGATAAAAGAATGATGGGAAAAAAAGAACTTCTTGAGGGAGAAGTTCTAAACGTGTTCCAGTTCACCATCAAAGAAACATATTTTTTCCTCTCCTCATATCTTTGATATTCAGGTGGTGGAGGCGTTATAAAATAAAGTGCGTCTTTATATTTGTTTGCAGCTTACAGAGCAAGCTGGATGGAAATGTCAACGGCGTAAATACCAGCATTTGTTCTTCTTTCGATCAATAGAGAATATCATTATATTCCCTGTATCCCTCCACTGAGCTTAGGTAGTCAAAGTTTCCAGAACTTTCCTTTGATAGCTCTTAAAGGGTTAGTTCACCCAAAAATGAAAATTATCCCATAATTTACTCACCCTCAAGCCATCCTAGGTGTATATGACTTCTTTCAGCCAAACACAATCAGAGTTATATTAAAAAATATCCTGGCCCTTCCAAATTTTGTAATCGGAGTGAATGGTACCTTAGATTTTGAAGCCCAAAAAAGTAATCCTTACGGCTCCAGGGGGTTAATAAATGCATCCTGAAGCGAAGCGATGCATTTCTGTAAGAAAAATATCCATATTTATAACTTTATAAACTATATGGCTTCCGGTAGCGGCCGCTACTATCATATTCGCTACTATCACTGGCTTCCGGTAGCGGCCGTCTGCATGTTCACGAGAAAGTCGAGTTCCGCCGTATGATGTAGGTGTAGCGTAAACTCCAGTGAGAAGTGACGAACATGGAAGCACAGAGGATAGAGGAAGCCAGTGAAAGCGTGGACGGCCATTACCAGAAGCCAGAGATTATAGTTCATAAAGTTATAAATGTGGATATTTTTCTTACAAAAATCGCTTCACTTCAGAAATTCTTTAATAACCCCCTGGAGCCGTATGGATTACTTTTTTGATGGATGGATGTGCTTTTTTGGGATTCAAAATCTAAGGTACCATTCACTCCCATTATAAAGCTTGGAAGAGCAAGGAATTGTTTTTATATAACTCCAATCGTGTTTGGCTGAAAGAAGAAAGTCATATACACCTAGGATGGCTTGAGGGCAAGTAAATTATGGGATAACTTACATTTTGGGTGAACTAACCTTTTAAGGCTCCCATATACTTCCAGAGAAGTTCTTTGCTCAGGGGTAATAAGAAGTTCAAAACAGCCGAGCAACGATATACTGTTTGTGAACATTCAGACACCCACCACAGCTGTGGGAGGCATTTAGAGGAGCATTCAAATATCAGGATGAACACGACTAAATGTAAAACTTTAACTAATTAAAATGTGTTATCAATGACTTTATGCCACATTCTGTTAGAAGAATTCATATGAGGTAGGTAAAAGAAGCTGTTTTAACCACTCAATGATGATGTAAAGAAAATCTATATGCAAAACAGAATTAGCTGTTGTCCTCAAGGTAGGTGGAGCTTCAGGTCACACCTACTGACAAAGTGGACCAATGTCAATAAGATGGTGTTTAGCAGCCGGTAAAACGTTTTAATAAAAGTTTGCCACAGCGAGCTGTTACGAACAATCAAACAAACTCAAGAAGACATACTTTTTGGCCAGCTTTGTCCGAAATGATGTCTCATCTGTTCGTTCTTTGATTTTATATGAAGGATATGGGGGTCTTTACACCTCTCAGATCCCTGTGAGTGTGTGGGTTAAACTGGTCTTCAAGCCTGACCAGCTTAAACTTCCCAAAACTCCTCTCAAATAGTCAAACTGACCAGGGTGAGAGACCAGCTAAAACCAGCCAACTATCTTAAGGCTGGTTTTAGCAAGAGAAGAGAAAAGAAGAGAATATCTCTCAGATTTTACTTTCCTTTAGAAGAGCAATGGGGAGACAGGGAAATAGAGACTGACAGCCAGAAAGTCTGTCAACAGGGTCTAGTAACAGAGATTTATTACAGTAGAAGTGATGCTCTAGAATGAGCTCTGATGGACAAAACAAGACGAGACACAGAGGAATGCATTCCGAGATCCAAAACTTTCTCCTCACAACTGTCGTTAACAGCCACTCATGTCTCTCCTCATAATTCTCCATGCTGCATCCACCAATAAAACACATCGTCCATCATAATGGGAGCTCCCATGGTAAGAAAAAGTGTCTGTTAAGGCGCAAAGCGAGGAGAAGATGTGGTGTTACATGTCTTTACCTGAAGGCTGTTTGGTGAGATATCAACAGCACCACCTAATGGAACCTTTGATATTTTTATTTGGGGATGCTTGAAGTATTATTTTCTTCTTTATGATTGTTTGTAAAAGTCTGGCATGCAATGTGTGAGTTTTTACCAAAGCAGAACACACAATCCCTTTTATCTCAAAAAGAAAAAATATTTATCCACTGAACAACAGCAGCGCTTTCAAAAAACGATTGGTTTAAATTTCACAGTTCATGGCAGAACTCAAGCTTCCGTTTAATTAAACCGCGCCATTGTCATCTTCGGACTGATGAAAGAGGAAATAACTTGAGAGTGTTTAAAAGAGTAAACTCCTCTGGGTTGAACCTGCAGTCGTTCAGTTTTTGCCCACTGTGTAGGAAAGAGATAATTGGCCGACTGTTCATTAGCTAATTGCATATTTCTCATAAATTTCCTTTGTCGTCATTGAATTTTTGGCCGATCTGGATGCTGTAACGAACAGTCACTAGTCACATGGAGGGACTGTTGGTGGTGAACAATGGAGGAAATACATTATATTGGCAATAAATGAGGGCATTCTGCAAGTGATGTATGTGAGTTTAGCATGAAGTGGATTGCTATGGTTTTTAATTAGATTTTAAGATTACTGCGGGGTTTTTTCTCAGAAGAAACATTGCAAAATTCTCCATTTGCTTTCCATTTAATCTCATAGCTTGGAGAAACAACTGAGATACTAAAAAGATCTTATTTATGATTTATCTTTCCAACAAGAGCTTTTTCAAGCATGATATCAAAGCAATTTGTCTTCATGCTCTCTTTTGCACAATTTCTTACATCTTTTGTTCGACTGAGCTGCTCTTCGTCATGTTGGCATTTCAGTATGTAGGGCAGACAAATTCGGTTTCGAGCGTCTGCCTCGTTAAATGTCGTCACACGTCTCCCTTCATCACACCTTCTTTTCACTTCTCTTCTCACATTCTCTCCTTCCCTCGGCATCCTCTGAGGCTTCGGGCAGTTGGACCAGACACACACACACAAGCTCATCAAAATCTTTCCCAATTCTCTCTTTGAGTGACAAAGGCTGAGTTTCTGTTTTCCCTTGTGTGCACGCATGTTTGTGCGTACTTGCAAATTAATGCCTGTATAATCTTCTTCCAAGCCATCCCGAAATGACGGAGCCTCCCGGATGACATTGTGGGAATATTTAGTTTAAAATTCTACAAAAATAGTTTTGCATTCCCTCTACAGTAACCATAGCTGAACTATGGTATGCATAGTAAACCATAGTAACCACAAAATTTACCATGGTTTTACTACTGTACAGTAACCATATTTTAACTATGATATTTGCAGTAAACCATAGTGATAGTACAAATGTTACTACAGTAGTTCAGCTATGGTATTTGCAGTAAAACCATACCAACAAGAAATGTTACCTTAGTAGTACTACTGTAGCCATAGTTCAACCACATGGTATTTGAGGTAAAGCCTTAGCAACCACAACATTTACCATATTTTAACTACTGTACAGGAACCATATTTTAACCATGATATTTGTTGTAAACAATAGTGATAATACAGGAAAGCATAAACTATAGTAGCAAAAATCATAGTAATTCTGCCAAAACATGGTTACTACAGTTTTACCATTGTATAACTATAGTTGATTTGTAGTACACATTTTATTACAGTTCTAAGCATCATCGAGACAAACAGACCCACATTCAGAGGAACAGTTCAAAGGATTTATTTTCAATTAATATGAGCAGTCACTGAGTTGTGGAATCCTCCATGTGAGACCATCTGACACACTGGAAAGCATCCACACCCCTGACATGCGGACAACCAACTGATACACGAGACAGGACCAACTAGGCAGAGAGAGTGAGGTTAGTTCCTTAACAACAAACAACAATCTAGCAAAGATACTGAGAACACGAAGGTCTTAAGAAGGGAGTGAATTAGAGGAGAACAGGTGTTGCTCAGCACGCTACAATCAATGTTCCCATGGAAACACACCTGTGTCTCAATATCCATAATTCCCTACTATATAGTATGGCAAAAACAGTATGCCAGTGGAGTAGTATGTCCGATTCTAGAGTATTCATAAGACAGTAAGCGAGAAATGCCCAGATGACCTACTACTTCCGTTGGGAAGTATCCGAAGTAATCCGAAGTGTGGATCGGTTGAATAATTTCCTATCCCACAATACATTGGAAGCTGAGAAATCAAACAAACCTGTATGCAGAAATAAGAGCTCATGAGCTAAGATGACAAAATTCAAATTGCAGGGCAACATGCACCAGCCAAGCAACAGCCGTTGAAATGAATGAAAATGCTCTATATTAGACCTTCTTGGCTAAAATAATGTGCCATCCAAAAATAACACTTTAGAAAAATAGGCTTTATATATTTCTAGAGTATACTTACAGTGTTTAATCTGTCAGAAATAAACTGTTTCACTAAGAAACGCACAGCCACACTAATTAATTTTCTTGCCAATACGTTTGTTTGAAAATACAATTAGCGAAGACTGCACTCAACATTAAGCAGTCATAAATAATGTGTAACCAGTCGGCACGATCATTGTTTTCCTTTGCATTAGTCATGCAGAGTATATCAGGTCAGTCAGAGTGTTTTCACAGTAATTAATATATTTGCCCATATGATCCAGCTGTAGCTGGCAGGAGGGTGACTTGGTTAAACCCGTGCAGCATCTGTGGCTGCTGACAGCCGACATCAGTTCATTTTGGTGTAGAAAATGGTGGTAATTAAAAAGTCATTGTGGTTCCTTTTATGCTGTCAGTCTCTCACCGCCAACAGTTTCTCCTACAAGAGAAACAAGGTGAATTCTCATCAGGGCTGGACTGGTAGTCTGGCATACCAGGCATTTTTGCACTTTGGGGCCGGTCAGGGCCGGACTGGCCATTGGGAGAACCAAGCAGGCTGGTGGGTCAGCCGCGAAACATACAATATAATGCAAAATTAGTAAGAGTAATGCTTTTCCGAACATGGTCGAAAGTGATTAAAATAAGAGTGCTTGGTGTCGTCAAACAAAAAATTATTTTAGAAGTCGAGCAACTTTTTTCTTTGGAATAATGTTCACTGATTAACTGTTCACAATAAGCAGACTGATCTTACTCTAAATTCAGTTATGGTAGGCAAGTTCTTCATTTGAAATTGGCCTGTTCTTACCAAAATTGGAATCATTGTCCCTAGTGGCCGAAGCTGGAAGTTTTGTCAGGGGCAGATTTACGCGGGACACCATTTTGAAAATGTTTGCATAAAAATGTGCATCAATTTACATAAATTCATCCTATTTGCCTTTGTTGCCAAGTACCTTCAAAATGGCCAGAATGGCCAGAACTTGTGTCTCTGTGGTTTCCGCACTGTGTGCTATCAGTAGCGCCAAAGGAAAAGGTGAGCACATTTGAGTTAATGCACAAATTATGGAAGTCGCCACCTTTCAGAAATATGTCAGAATGGTGCCGATTTCAGGGAACCACAACTTTCGGTAACAACACCTCGATTTACTGTGCAATTGTGTTGCAACAAGTCCAGGAACTTGTATATAGAAAGTACAATTTGACTTCATGTTGACTTGCAATTTCAAGGCCTAACATCTGCTAGCTGACTTCATTGCCAGTTCTTTCACAGTCAGCTTCCTCCAAACACATGTGTTTATGGGTGTGGGTCTTTTTCCCTAGAGCCCCTTGTCCGATCTGGTCCAGAAAGCAACTACAATGTATTTGAATACAAACCGGGTGGAGCTTGTTAGCTACACATGTTCAGATAGTCACCATGAGAATACAAGTTCACAAGCCCCATATCTGAAAAACACCAGAGAGTGGAAGACACGCAGAAAGACAGATAAAGAGAAGGTGAGACATTCAGCCGTGAGCACTGTCAAACTCAAGATAACTACCACAAACTTTACCAAAGTTTCAGTGAGTGGACATCACCAAACTAAACAAGACAACCTGCTGCAGACGGCTTGGTAAGTGTTCAACTCTGTCTTTCACTCTACTTTGTTGAAAACTGCAGGTTTTTCGCTGTCGTCAGACCCTCGTGTTGATTTGTAAGGACACGCTGCCTTTCGCTGGGACACAAGGTGAGGACATTAGATACAAGCTGCAAGGCAACACCTGCAATGTAACTAATAGCCAGTCTCATTCTGTCATCTGCGACACTTTCAATTTGACAAATAAGACTCATCACAGGCTGTTGGTCCTCGGTGTCATTTCTGCCTCTTTCTGGGAAAAGTTTGAAATAATCTACAACACCATAATTAGCTATCTAGTCCATGTACTGTATACCTTCTCAATGCGACCTTCTGCCGAGGCTCCATTTAAAAAAATAGTGTGACTATATACTATTAAAAAGACAGCAGCCTTTCGAGCCAGCATCCGAACAGAAATGAAATATCATTAGTGAATGATTTGGAGATGTACTGTACATGTACTATCAGGGATGCGTTCAAGACTTTGTTCATAAACAACATTGTACATAAACTGGCAAGGATAACCGCTTTCAAAGCTAATATTGCTGCATAAACTACCAGTTAAAAGTTGGGAAACACTCGACTGAATTTATGCTTCTTCTGATCTTACAACCATTCAATCTACAGGCTTGAAATAGATAAGTTGAAGTGGATAGAGAAAGGCAGTCAATCAACTAGTGCCCAGCAAAAAGTGTCATCTCAGGATGCCCCTAATGAGTCTAGACAAATGAAACATCTTTTAAAGAATAAGACAGTTTTGACCTCTACATAATTCCCATTCTTCAATCAATTTATGGTATTTTATAGTTTTGATGACTCTACTATCATTCTAAAATATGCAAAATAGTAATAATGAAAAATAAGTTGGTGTGACCAAACTTTTGACTGGTAGTGTATATAAACTATCCATGCAAGATGGTCCGTCACACACAATTTAGAGATAAATGTGTTGTTGACTGATAACTATAAGCACCCACACGCTTTCACCCAACCTTCAATTTTCTAAAAATAGGGGTGTGGGATTGTATGACAGCCAATCAGAGGCCAGCTCTCCCTAGGAGGTTTTGTGCCTCAGCCAATCATTTCACAGTATGATATCAGCCAACTGTCAACACCTTCTGATTTGAACTGACCTGTGAAAGCTGACTCCTTTCTTTCTTTGGGACTCATCAATTGAATTCCTATGTAAACAAATAATTATAGGAGCAAATGCAGTGTGAAAATATAAAATGATTAAACAAAAATATTGTATACTTGTAAAAATATAAGTAGTCACACTTTTTACTCCTATAAATATTTCTCAAAGTTGGTCTATTTTTGAAAGTCAATTCCTGAACATTTCCACCTTTATTGAAGGTAACAGTGAACTTGCCATTAAGCAGCCTATTATAGGCTTTTCTTTGATGTCTTGATTTCGCCACTTAATAAAAAATATTTTATAAAAAGGTAATTCTGACTTTAACGTATATCTCACAATTCTGGCTTTATTTCTTGCAATTGAGACTTTACATTTTGCAATTGCTACTTTATATCTCACTACTGTGGATTTATATCCCGCAATTGTGAGAAATAAAGTCGTAATTGCGAGAAATAAATTTGCAATTGCTTGGTTTTATAGACTTTATGTCTTGCAATGGTGAGTTTTGAGAGATAGACTGTAAAGTCAGATATACTTCTTTATTTTATTTTTATTCTGTGGCAGGATCATGCTTTCATGATTTTTTTGCTAAATTAAAACAATAAAACAAATATGAAACAGCAAAAATGAACAAGGGTTCCTATAAATATCAAGCACAATTCTAATATTCTAATTTAAGCCATATTTGAAGTAGGTGTGTGAAACCGACATACAAAACCAACCAAAAAACACATAGTTAATGAGATATAGCCATTGTGACAACTTGCCCCAATCTCATCTAAAATTGTGAGTACTGTTTGCATTACAATATTTAAAGACTATAACTCAACAGTACCATGTTTTTGTTCTTAGGCAGGCTTATGCAGGCAACTTAACCATTGGAGAATATACTCAGACTCAGTCATGGCCAATTTCACCGATGTACTTACACTTGGGCCAGTAAACACAACCAGCAAGATTCTGACACGGACATCAAACAAAGATACAGGTAAGTGTTTCTTTAAATTCTAAATAACAAAACTGCAATTCTCTGTCTTATAACTGTTTGTTATTCTGGGCTGGTATTTGCTTCTTTCAGGTTGCCCTTTGATTTAGCACCTTTGAAAAGTGCACTGAAGGTGTATGTACACAAGGCTTTTTCGTGATATTCAGCCATGAGTGAGCAGAATACCACATTTATGCAACACTTTACGAATCAAGACCGCTGAAGTGCTCAAACCTCATGAGAATATTGTGTAAAACATCAGAGGTTTAGCAAAGCAAGTTTAGATAGAGTAAAGCTCTTGATTGATAATCTGTGTGTTTAGATAAGAGTTTAAAGATTGACAAACAGTACTCACTTTTTTGTTTGCATGGACTAGGCTAGGGTATACTTTGTTTTTACACGTGCCGTTTTTTCTCACGCATCAAAGCATACTCATCTGACCGAGGGCCATACGATTTGATGCATGCGGACTACAAATTACTTACAAATGTAGCGTATTGTCCTGAAGACGAAATTAGCGCCATGTGCACTGTGCACGAAACATAGCAGTACACGGACAACTGAAGTATGCTTTAGATTTAACACTTAAGTAACTTTTTTGTTTATACAGTATATATTTACTATAGGTTAAAACTGAGCAATGTGTTGAATTTTCACAATATTTTTGTATTGATTTTCGTAGGCGATGTGAAATGAAGCAACATTGTAATGACGCAATGGTTTTAATGAGCGCATATTTGGTCATTTGGTCATGCTATGTGTTCACCACTATCGGTGAAGATCTGTAAACTTCTAACAAAAATTTGCACCGAATTGCAAGCTCATTTTCATGTGAAATTAATGAGGGGGAAATTTGCAGAACGTTTGCAGCAGGTTTGTGGAAAGTTTGTCAGAACTCTAGATTTTGGGTCCCTTTCCTAAAGACTAGCATCTTGAGTAAAGAAATGTTCTTGTAGTATATCTAATTTCAGTTAAAATTAGCAAAAATGGCATCCATTCAATTCATATTTGTGAATCAGTTCAAACTGTCCAATTCAATTAATTGATTTAAAGGTCTGGATTAATTTGCGAAATCACTCAAACATGTTCACGGAAGTCCCAGCTTAAAAATGTTTTAGTATAAATGTATTTAGGTAAGTATTGTTGTTTGTTACTATGTATTTGTAGGGGAAGTCACACAGAATGAGGGAAGGAGGACACTGGGTCAGGATGTTTCATGTCTCAGTTGAGCTTTTAATCACAAACTTCAGGGTAAGACTTCACAGTCACAACTGGCACAGTAACTTCACAAACTCTTTAGCATCACAACTCAGTAGCTTCACCATGAGACTCTCGTGCCATACACACTCTCTTGTCTCCTGGTGGGATGGCCGCTTATATGCCGCTATCCTCATGCTCACTGGATTTAGAGACAGGTGTTAGACATCATTTAGCTCAGGTGTAAACCCCCTTACCGCTTTCTCTCTCTCCTTACGGATGCTTAACCACGGCCCTGCTGCCATATATCCCCACTGCCCGACTCAGGCTGGGGAGCCATCTGGCCTGTCTACCACCCCATTTCTGGAAAGGAAGTCGGTGACAGCCATCTGCGCCCCCGGTCTATGGACCACCTTGAATTTAAAGGGCTGGAGAGCCAGATACCATTGGGTGATATTGGTATTCTTCATGCGGTGGAGCCATTGGAGTGGGGCGTGATCTGAGCAGTGGGTGAAGGCCCACCCCAGCAGGTAGTAACAGAGAGTGAGTACCGCCCACTTGATGGCCAGATAGTCCAAATCACGCATTCTTGTCAATTTGGGGATGCACCTGCCCGTGGCCCAAGTGGAACCCCAGGTACCGTACCTCCACCCACCCAATCGCGCACTACTTGTGTGTCAAGAGGATCTGCCAATAACCCTTTGTCAAATCCAGTGTCGATTAAAAATGAGTACGAGAATACGAGACATTGGGTAGGCATCAAATTTAGACACTGCGTTGACTTTTATACAATCCACACAGAACCAAACAGTCCCGTCGCTCTTAGGAACCAGAACAACCAGGCTGGACCAGTCTCTGTGGGATTCCATATCGAGCATTGCATCCAATTCTCCCCGGACAATATTTTTTATGTTCGGGCAATCGGTATGGACAGCTACGTACCACCACCCCTGGCTCGGTCTCAATGTGGTGCTGGATGAGGTTTGTGCAACCCTTTAGATGGGAAGGCACATCTGTAAATTCTTGTTGTAGTTTGGCAACCTCTGCGAGTTCGTACGGTGAGAGGTGGTCTCCGCAAGTGACTGTGGTGTCGTGATTGTTCTTGGATTTACCTACAGCCCGAGCTCCACCCTCCCCTGAACTAGCCAGCATCACTGGGGCTGCCTCCCTCCACAATTTCAGGAGGTTGAGGTGATAAATTTGACATGCGCCCCCTCTATCGGTTCGCTTTACCTCATAATCGAGTTCCCCCACTTGTCGTGTGACCTCAAAGGGCCCTTGTCACTTGCCGAGTAATTTGGTGCTCAATGTGGGGAGTAATACGAGTACCTTATCTCCCGGTATGAATTCCCACAGCCGAGTTATACAGTCGGCTCTGTCATTCTTGAGCTTGGAGCAAATTCTCCTGTGTTATGTGCCACAAGTTGTGAAGTTTTGCTCTAAGATCAAGAACGTATTCAACTTCATTCTTACTGTTTGAAGGTCCCTCCTCCCAAGTTTCACATATGACATCAAGCATGCCACACTTGCATACAGCATACAGCAGCTCGAATGGGGAAAACCGTGTGGAGGCTTGTGGGACCTCTTGTACTGCAAATAACAGGGGATCGAGCCATTTGTCCCAATTTCTATTATCCTCGTGCACAAATTGACGAATCATATTTTTAAGGGTTTTATTAAATCGCTCCACCGGGCCATCTGTTTGTGGATGGTAAACGCTGGTGCAAATTATTCGTAAAGCTCACTCACAATTCGTAAAATTATTTAGAGACAGGTGTTAGACATATTTTAGCTCAGGTGTAAGCACCCTTACCACTTTCTCTCTCTCTTTCTGGATGGACGCTCGACCATGCCCCCGCTGCACAGTATTGTTATTCTGGTTGATATAAATGAAAAATATAAAAAAATATTATTTAGATATTATATTCATATTTGTAAATGTTCTTATTATATATTTTTTTAATTAATTATTATATATATATATATATATATATATATATATATATATATATAAACTATATGACATAATATAAATGACATGTACAATTCATAATAATATATTCTTAATATTATTATATATTTAAAATATTAAATAATAATAAATAATAAATAGTTTTTACTGTGTTTCATTCCTATGATTAAATATTTTTTAATTTATTTGGCAACAAATGGCTGTTGTTTCTACGCCATTAAGAAATATATATAGAGAAAATCTTTGAAAAGTAGAAAAATATTTAGATTTTTTTTTCACCCTGCCCTACTGCAGGTTTATATACCCCATAAAGTATTTACAGAGTTTCTCCAGAGCCATTTTGCAGTTTTGCTTTTATAAATGTCATGATTGACAATGTGAGCCATTGCCAAAGGACAATACATTGATTCATTACCTGTCTACTCACCATTCATGCAAACAACATATTCGCCGATCTCTTTAGAGAGATTCTGGACTCCGCTCTGACTGGCAGGACTGTGGATTGCCGGTATATTTAGCTTTTGTCTGATAGATCTTTAGGTTGGAGCAATAAAAGTATTTTCTTCCACTTGCATTCCTGCCTTTAGCGTTATAGTGCTTCTCGCGAAACAAATTGCACATCAATCCACCACACAGGCCAGTGAAGAGTGAGCAATGTTTTGAAAGCTTGAGATTATTGGCCTGACATACGTGGAGTGACTTACAAAAACAGTGAGGAAAAGAGAGAGAGAGAACACTTTTAAACAATTATTTCTAGCTTTTATCACAAAAAGGACAATAACAACATGCTAAAGCCCTATTCGGACAAAAAAAAAGCACCATTTAAAGGGATAGTTTGCCCAAAAGCAGGTGCCTGGAAACCAGTGTTGGGGAGTAGTTAACTAAAAGTCACGATGCTTCTAACTTATCTACATTTATCACAATGTATATATATAATTTTGCTCACTTTAATATTGCACCCTATTTGTTTAACGCTTACTGATGCATTATTTATCAATGCATAATCAACTGTGCATAAACATTTCATCCCTTGGCTGTGGATAAAGTTTTGTTTGAGATTTATTGTTATTGGTGCACTTGTGTTTGCCATTGTGGCTGCTTAGATCTGGAGGGTGTCCTGCTTTTCCCTGCCTGCTAAATCGATTGCAGGTAAACTAATCTACTTTTGAAGTCACCTGAACAAAGAAGCTCTCCAAATGAGTGCTATTAACGTACATGCTATGTGGAGAGGGAATTGCGGAGTTGCTGTCAATGGGGCCTGTCCCAGTTGCCATGGTTGCTGTCTCCATGGAAATGGGAGATATATCCTTGTTTATATATGGGCTTTTATGGCATGTGAATGAATATAGGGTTATTAAAGGGTTCGAAGTGATGGCAATTTAGAGATGCTACATAAAATAAAAAATAAAGGATTTCTGATGCTTGTTCAGTTTACTTAATTAAAATGATGTTATGCAGGAGTTATGCTGGAGTTTTGGGGTTACCATTGTAGTGAAGAGTGGCACTTGTGCTTAGGTTGAGAATGGATTTACACTTTCAAGTGATGCATGATTTGAGTGCTGCTTAGCTCTATAAGCAGTTGCAATTAAATTGACAGTGTCCGGTGTTTCACTGTCCTTACACTTGTTCACATGGCATATACAGTACTGATTGCTAAAATAAATTGAGTTGGACCAACATAAAAAAATTATTTGATTAAAACCTTAGTAAACCATTGAAGTGAGCGACAGACAGGGAAACATTTATATAAACTAATCCAACTAAATTATGTTGACACAATAAAACTTAATATATGATTAAACTTATTCTGAATGAAAGACCTTTCAAGTTCTGAGGGTGTTTTTAAAAGTGTCCTGTTTCAGTGGCATACCCAAAATTAAAGGCTTATAACTTGACAAAAAAAGCAAGGACGGTATAATTTTAAGTTTTTAAAGTTCCAATTTTGTAAATTTTAAAATCTAAATTCTACTTGAAAATCGAGAAATAAAAAATATTTCTATATTCAAATCAGATTCATTTGATTTGTTCCCAATCATGTCACCTGTAACTGAGCACAATTTTGTGATGATGTGACAAAGCAATCAAAAATTATTTATCTTAGTGTCCAAAAATGTCTCCAAACAAATAAAACATAATAATTGTACATAAGAACTAATTTCACATTCAAATACAAGACTAAAGGTATGCTCTCTCCAAAACATGCAGGCAAGAGTAATGAGATCTCATTTAGTTCCATTCTGTGTCATTTGAGCCATCATTGAGTCTTGGCATCATCTCCTGGAGGCCATTGTAATTAGGGTGAATTATCCTCTCTGGTCATATTTCGATGACTTCCACCTCTGGTTGCAGCGATCTGAATCCTAATACGATTTGTTTAGCATTCCATGATGCTGGACAACATATTACATCATTGCCGATGAAGTCGTCTGATCCAGGAAAGCTAACATGTTTTTAGCCAGATAGCACATTATCTGCTGTGTGCACATTGTGCTTCGTGTGAATTATTTTGATGATCGCTGCATCCGATTGGATTGTGTGTGGGTTCATTTTTTAAAAAATCACTTCTTCTAAGTAAGGATATGTGATATTTTATGTTCCGTTTATTTTTCATGAAGTTATACGTGAAAACACAGCATACAAGCAACATATGTTTACATGTAATGTACTGACACATACTTAGCTATAACTAAAAAAAAATAGCTGGTTGCATTCTACTCTTTGAGAGCTTTCCAACGACACATGACACATGGCTATTTGATGTGTTTGATGTTTTTATTGATTACAATAATATGTACAGTGCAAAATGATTAATAAATTATAAAAATGGAACACTTCTGATTTGTCTACAAATTTCAAAGACTTTTGGTCATAATGCCTACATGAATTGTAAAGTAGAGTTCCCCTTCTGGCACTCACTCGACGTTGTGTCAAATTAAGTGACAAAAGGGGTCTTCCTAGGACGCCAAACGTACCTCTGAACCTGAGAAAAGGCCAATGTTGGCATAAAGGGAAGCAGGGCAGCGAGTGCCAGTCAGAATTTTTCTTCAGAGCCGAACGGTTGTGCAACAGCAAGCAGAGTTCACCACTGTTTCACTCACCTCTACTGGCGATAAGCACTGCTGTTGGATCTACGGCGCGTTTCCAGCTGGCATTTTCTCTCTCTGCACGCTGTGCAGTCTATGCCCCTGGGCGCTTCGACAGTGCTTTCATTGCCTGAAAGAGTGTTTCTCCTGCTAAAAAGAGTTTATTTCCTCTAAAAGAGTTTGAGTTCCCACTCATAAAAGAGCAATACACAGCAGGCATTGAACGTCCTTTTCAGGACGCGTCTTTTTAAAAATATCTTTCCGCCTCTGTGTTGTTCCTGGATGCGGTTGATTTCTCTCCACTTCTGATGGTCATTACAGCTGCCTTGCGTGCCTGGGTCGCGATCACACGCAGGCAGCGTTTTATGAATGGTTCATGTTTTCAGTGCAAGAACATAGCCATGGCAACATTGTGGTCATGGCTTTCTTTTCTCACGAGAGAAAGCCATTTCAGCCGCCCCCCGCGTCGTTCCTTCTTCTCACGGGATTGAGGACGACCCGGCTGGCGATGAAGGCGATTTGGGGATAATGACGGGTTCGGTTTCACTGGATAAATCCCCACAAACCATCCACCCCCCGGCATGCTCGCTTGCTTCCGTCCAAGCTCGGGATTAGTGCGGCTCACCTCGCGGCCAGCCTACATTCTCCCTTGAGCCTCCAGGATTTGATGATGACATCGCCGCCGGAGAGCGTCACAGCGGCGTCTGATGCTGCCACCTTCGGGTCTGCTCGCCCAGTCTGAGGCTGACGCGCTGACATCCGCTATGCTTTCCTGGGCCGCCATGAGCGTAAGGCTGGACTAGAAAACGCCGCCGTGTCGTTGTGACCACAGACACTTCTTGACAGGGTTGGTACACCGTGTGCAGCGGGCACGCTGCCGCTGGCCTCTGGACAGGACCCCGGCAGTGTTGGCACATCAACTGCCTTGAGTTGTTGGCTGTATTTCTTGCCCTACGGAGGTTTCTCCCACTAATCTGGGGCAAGCACGATCTGTTCAGACAGCACCGCAACGGTAGCATACATAAATCGCTACGCAATATGTGGACCGCACGCAGAGCTCTAGATGTTCTGAGCAGCTCTTTGTCTGCTTCGGCAGACGGTGGAAAGGGAATGCCATCTCCAAACAGAGGTTAGCTCACTAGGTCGTTGATGCTATTAGCTTATCACACCCAGGTCGTGCCCGCCCCATTGCAGGTTCGAGCACACACAGCGGGCTGGGCAACACCCAATACCTTTGCCAGATTTTACAATCTCAGGGTTGAGTCAGTCTCGTCCTGTGTTTTGTCAGGTCAGAGCCGGTAGAACTCGGTAACGCGGCACAACCGACTGGGTGTTCCGCTTGCACACAGCGCCCTTCACCAAGTTGATTCAGTGCGCCTTCTATCCCAGGTTAGTAACTAAGCATCGCTCCCTGGATGTTCTCCTCCCTAGCCTTCTGGCCGGCGAATTCAGCAGAGCAATACACAGGCTTAGTTCCCTTTTCAGGCAAACTCCCCGTGATGTATTTCCCACGGTACGGTCCCCCTGTCGGCGGACCCGCATTTCCCTTGAGCAGCCCCGTGGTAAACGGCCGTACATTATTTTCGGCTATTCAGTGCAAAATCCTGACTGGCACTCGCTGCCCCGCTTCCCTTTATACCCATATGTCTGGGTGGGGCATGCAAATTCTGTCTGCCAACTTAACATTGGCCTATTCTCAGGTTCAGAGGTACGTTTGGCGTCCCAGGAAGACCCCTTGTGTCACTTCATTCGACACAACGTCTCGTTCCCTCCCTCGGGGGAATGGAGGTTACAACAATAACCATGAGGCTTCGAAGCTTTAAAACTATACCTATTTTGTGTTGGTCAAGACTGTAGTTAATATTTTTATCACTATTTTATTCTTGGCTGGCCCAACTGAGCTGATAGGGTTAAATTGCAAATAGAAACTTTCTCAAATTCAATTAATGGTAATGACTTTATTTTTTGAGTGTACTCTGAGCTGTTCATTACATCCTTGAGAAGGACGATTTACCGTAGGTTACTCCAGAGAGACTGATTCTCACTGCATTTTAAATGAGCATCTGCTAAACGCCACATTCATTCTAGAAAATCAAGTTAAAATGAGCTTAAGTTAGTAGTTGGTTTTTGCATGGTTTCTAGTTGGATCAAGCTGGTTATTTATGGTCATTGGCTTGTCTAAACTGGTCTAGATGTTCGAACAGCTTGACTAATTGCTGGTTTCAACCATGCAAACTATCTTCCATGTTCTTAAAACCAGATTGAACACCAGAAGTTGGCACAAACTAGTTTTTACTTCCAAAGACTTTTGACCAATACATTTCCCTCACTTTTTTATTATTAGATAAGAATTTGCCAAAAAAAAAAAATATTTGTAGTCAATGAATCCTTCAAACTGATGTTTGACAGTTTTTTGTGAAATTCAACCCTTTTTAATGAAAACATTGGGTTCAAATATGGGTTTGAACTAAAAATTCCCTGATTTTCCCAGGCTTTCTATGACAGTTGGAATCCTGTAACTCTTAAAACTGTATATATGGCCAATGTCCATGAAGTCACAAATGTTCAAACAAAATATCTGTGAAGGACAAGACATAAAAAAATTAAAGGGAATATAATGTTTTCAACATTGACATGAACCTCAAAGGACCTGGCCCTGAGGACAGCGAAGAACACAGTAAAGCGATTCACACGTTTGTGGAGAGAGAACCAGAGGCATTAAACGACATGAGCAGTCACTTTAGCACAATCTTTGCAACAAAAAAAGGAGTGAAAGTGGAAAAAAAAACCTCAGGTGTGAGCTGTGATTTTCCCTGACTGTCGGCACTTTCTCCTCACTTAGCGAGACAACATACACGCATTTTATTCTGAGCAAAAGACAGCGATGAAAGACAGAGAGAACATGGTAAGTTGATATCTATTCTTAGTTCTATTGTTGTTCAGGCAGAAAATAATCGGCTAGTGGACCATTGAAGGAGTGTGTGAACGGTGAACAATTGGGAATGGCTTTGATATCCACCGCTTTTGAACACTAGATTGTTAGTGCATGTGTGTGTGTGTGTGTGTACAATCCCTTAGGAAAAAATAATAGCCTATGAGCTTGGAAATAACCTAAGTGTGCATTGTACAGAAACTCAATCCTTGCTTTTTGTGTGTGTGTTTGTATTCCTCAGGGTTTGCCGGAAAAAATAAAGAAATATGCTACAAGAGACCATTGTAAAAACAGAGAAAAAAGGCAATTGGAAGTGTGTGTTTGTGTCTGTGTGCATCTTCCTCTCTCATATACACACATGTACACACACACACACACACACTCTGCAGCTTTAGATTAAGAGGGAGTGTCTGTTTATCAGAAACTCTCAGGAAGTCATGAACACTGAGCTTTCATCAGGACTGATCGTCACGTATTCATATGTAAAACTGTTCGATTCTCCCTTATCTCACAAAAACATGTTCAGGTCATATTTCATCCAAAAATTAAAAGGAAAAGAACAAGAAATTATTATTTGCAAAAGAAATTTAAGCCTGTTTAAAGACAATTTATGTTTTGTGTTTTGCATTGTGACATGTTTTTTTTACTATATTACAATTGTTGCAATACAATGATGTTTTAACTGAAATCAACATACATTAAAATCCAATCATTTTTTGGATGAAATGTGGCCTAGACTCTATTAATTTATTATATATATTTTTTAATTATTTAAAAAAAAAATACTAAATTTTTCTCGATTTTGAGGGGAAATATGTCCTGGACATTATATATATATATTTCTTTTTTTATTATTATTTTATTTTTTATTCAAATTTTTTTTAGGTCTTTACCACAGATTATTGTAGATGCATTTTGTTTTACTTTTTATCTGCATTTCTAGAATCAAAAGTATTTTTCCACTTATGGCATTATTGTGTTGATGATATATCTCAAATGAGTCTTTACCCAGAATCCCACAGTCCTCTTGTCCTCCTCCAACTTCAAGTGATGTGACAGATAAGGAAAGAGACAGTGGCATGCTTTCTTTGCAGTCTGGAATATAAACAGACAAGAGTGTTTGAAGTAATTATTCATGAGTCCAGAGAAGCACAAGATTACAGCAGTACAGCAGTGTCGGGATTCCTCAAATCTTTTTTTTATTACATTTGATTAAATCTTTGTAATTGTTCTTAACCCTCTGGGGTCTGAGGGTGTTTTGGGCCCTGGAGAAGTTTTGTCATGCTTTGACATTTGTGCTTTTTTCAGTTGCTTAAAAACATATTAATGGCTAAAGTCTGATAAAACTGTATTCAGCACAAACTGGGCTGCAATTATATGTGAGAAACATGTGTGTACATGTTTGTATTTTTGAGAAAATAACATTTATGCATGATTTTTGAAAAAACAAACATTTTTAAGTAATTGAAATAAGGCCATATAACACATACTAAACATTTGTCCACAAGACTTTTGGGAACTAGATCTTGTAGCCTAGAGTTTTTGCTACAAAATGATGTGAAACCATAATGATCACTCATTCATACAAAACAATATAATAATTTAACTTTTGTAAGACACTTTTAGTATTAGATAAGTCATATGCGAGGAGGCGTGAACTATCATGAATATTGATTGTAATTCACACCTGAGGAGACAAAGACCCCTCCCCTGGGCCTATCAATGAGGAATGTGACAGAAAGAATGAATGTGAGGAGACTTAATGATCAAAATCAAGTTTTAAGTTAAAATAAGTAATCTGATTATACATTTTCTTTACAAAAATATTTCAAAATTATAGATCTACACTACTGTTTAAAAGAAGTCTCTTCTGCTCACCAAGGCTGCATTTATTTGATCCAATATACAGTAAAAACAATGATATTGTGAACACTTTATATAATTGTAAAATGGATTAAATTTGTGGGCAAGGAAGAGGCGAGAAACTGGCTTAACATATAAACTAAAGGTTTAATGGAGAACTCAAAAGACAAACACATAAGATAACGGACATGTCCGTGAACGATCTCTCTCTCTCTTGCATCGCCGTCCGCGAGTGGCCTTTATCCCTCTTGACGGCTTAATTAGCCTAATACAGGACCGGGCATGCGTAATCACGACCCAGTCCCGCCCTCCACCGTGCCACATTAATTTAAAAGAACAGTTTTTTATTTAAATATATTGTAAAATGCAATTTGTGATGAAAGCTGAATTTTCAGCATCATTACTGCAGTCTTCAGTGTCACATGATCCTTCAGAAATCATAAAAATATGCTGATTTTCTAATATGGGCATATTTAAAGTGCATTTTACTAATTTAACCTGAACACATATTTGCAAGCACAAGCTTTGTTGATGATAATGATGCAGCATAAACAATATATAAAATATAATCTAAACATTCACATTATTTTTATACCATATTACATATCATATTTATATCATACAGCATACAATTTAAATACCTGCTTTAGCTGAAACAGCATTTAAATGTAACTAAATCTTGCTTATTAGGAGTCATATTTCCAATTTCAATATTCTGAATCCTGGCTGGCAAGTCTGGAAACAGTCCCACTAGTAATATATGTACATGTTTATATAAAATAGCATGCCAACTAATGTAAGTAAAACGAAACGACTTGCTCATCCGAAATTCTATCCTCGACTGGATCAAGTCACTCTTCAAAATGTAAACGTTCATCGGAGTACCGCTCTTCTTCTGAGGAAAATGTTAACTCTTCGTCACTATCCAGGAGCTTCCTCACCTGTGTATCCAAATGCGCACTTGATGCTTTTTAAGACACAGCCGGGGGCATTTAACATTTGCATTGAACGCCTAAGCACAATACCGTATCAATACCGCCCTCTGTATAAAGACGGTTTTATGTAATTTATAGTTCACTGAAATCATATATAAGCTAACTGAAACTCCCACATATAAAATTTGTCATTGAAAAAAAAAAATGTATGCCCAATTTTAGTGGCATTTGAACGACGATTTGCCTGTTCATTAATGCATCCATGGCCATGACATACTGTTTCTGTTTGAGGTCACTTGGGAAACCAAATAGTTAATGTTAACAGTTAACCTACTGTAAATAATTGCATTGTGTATATACATGTGTATAAAATGTGAATGCGCAAAAATAAAAATTTCGATCAATAACAATTACATTTATTCGCAATTAAATATCTAAATTGTGAATTTGATCATTTATATAACATGCAAATGATGCATAATCTAATAAGGATTGGAAAAAATAATAATACATATATTTTTAAAAACATTCACTTTGTACAAGAATATTTATTTTGCACTTTTATAATAAAATGCCAAAGACAAAAGATTTCAAAAAACAACGGGTACATTTTTGCAAAATGACATTACGTGGATCCTTACACGTATTGTGGCAGTATAAGTGTGGCACTAAAAGCTAATTCAATTTTCACTTAAACAGGGTTAATGCTCTATCAAGTTTTAAATCAACAAAACTAGCCTACCTACCCTAAACCTTAAACCTAACCAATAGTGTTACAAAAAACGAATGTGCTGAAGTGACCACGTCATTTTGTGATATTTCAATGACACTATCGGGTCACGTTTCGACTCGCATTGTCTTCAGGACTCGTTGCTCGTACAACGCAAAGTTGCAAAGACAGCATTGTGTTATCAACAGAGGAAAAATTAAGTGTTCACAAACTAATTATCTGCCGATTTACCCGTGATTTGTGAGAGAGTGAATAAAAGTAATTCTTGTTGTAGCGCCTCTAGTGTTTATTTCACCAGGAAATTTCTGCGATGCATACAACAAACTATGTAAAAGTTTGCAAAAATGTTGTAAAACACAGAAAGGATGGGCAAGGAGGAGGCGGGAACCGGCTGAACAGTAAACATAAAGTTTAATGGTAAACTTAAAACAAACATAAATAAACGTGCAGAGCGGCCGCGTGTGTCTCTCTCTCTTGAACCGGCATCTCTGGCCACCCCTTATCTTGCTCTCCCGCTGATCAGCTGATTCAGCACCAGCCGATGCACCATCCCCGCCCGGCCATGCCCTCCTCCTCATCACACTCCTCCCCTGTGCGATTCAGGCGGGGAGCCACCGGTCTGACTAACTCGGGAGATGCTGCCATTCGACCGTTCTGTCAGCCGGTGGCCCACCCCGCCTCCTGTGAATCTGGGGAAGTGGCGATGGGAGGCGTGGGGAGAGGAAAATGTCAAACGGAGACACACAAAGAGAGGAGATAGAGAAGAACTTGGCAGCAGTGGGTCCTCCGGCACCTGGCGGATGGAAGCATCCCCTCTGTCCAAAGGCAGATGGCCGCAGTTGCTCACCTGGCGGATGGCAGCGGCGAGGACTCCACGACAGCGCATCCCTTCTCCCTCCCAGGTTTCGGCACCACTGTAACACATAAAGGACGGGCAAAGAGGAGGCAGGAACCAGCTGAACAGTACAGATAATGTTTAATATTAAACTTAAAACCAACATAAACAAACGTGCAGCATGGCCGCGTGTGTCTATCTCTCTTGAACCGGCGTCTCCGGCCAGCCCTTATCTCGCTCTCCCGCTGATCAGTTGATTCAGCATCTGCCGTGCTCCATCACCGCCTGGCCACGCCCTCCTCCTTGTCACATGTAGGTATAGTAACGTGATTCATGAGACTAGTGTGGATAATTACCAGCAATTTAATTTAAGATGCAAAATCTAACCAATGCTAATGGGCGAATGTTGGCTTTTATTTCTGAAAGTCAAAATCTGAAATCATCAGTAAAGTGTCACTAAAGCATTTCTCTCACACATACGCAGCACTTTGCAACACACCGCCATAATTTGAGAGAATACAACCCCGTCCACTCATTTAATTTATTATTCTATAGCTTCTCAGAAAAGAAAAATTGTGTTCCATGTTCTCAAAAATGCCTCTGGAGCGTATCATCCATTTTTTCTCCCATTCTTTCAAAAATCTTTTTTTTCTTCCCTAGAGCAGATGTGTTGGGTGTTGAGGGCGTATCGATGACAGGCATTCTTATCAGGCAGAGAGATTTCAATTTTTTTCAGCTGCGGCAAAAAAGTACTTTTTACATTAATGTAATTTCCTTTAGTGTTGATGCTCACGGCCCCCGTGATGAAACGTATACAGACGGCCTGCTGATTTCTGCAGAAGTGGCTTTTGAGAATGTTCTGGAAAGGAAAGAAGAGAGCAACTAATGCCAGCACTGTATTTGTCTTTGATATAACAGAAAAGCAGCTCTCATTTAACAAGCGAACACACGTTCTCTTAAGTTTACATCATTCCAATATGAGAGAATTTCCAGTTACATTTGGCTGGAACCACTGACAATGGCAGCCATACGGAATGTTGTAATATCACAGAAAATCCTAGCAAACCTCACCTGAAGACCCTTCTGCCTTATTACCATGTCTGTCTCTTTTCCACTCCAATGGCACCCTACCAAGGGAGTGAAGACAAATCAAATGACGAATCAAAGGGCCTTGTACCGCACGTCAGAGCTGACGAGCTTTCTGACAGCTCCAATGTTGCAGTGCATTTGATCATGGTGTACGTTTGTGTGTGTGTGTGTGTGTGAACGAGTCTGTAGCAAAAAGGGAAAACGGCTTGTCCGTTCTGTCAGGTTCCTGGGGAAAGCAATGTACGCCTTTCTTCTTCGTACCTGTCGAGACGTCTGGCTCTTTTTTTTTTTTTTTTGCAAGGTTGGAGTGATTTTGATGTTTGAATCCAGATGCAAACTTTTCGAGTCAGATGTTGATGATTTATCATATAAGAAGATATCTTTGCTTGTATCTAACATTATGATGTCATTTAATATCTGATGCAAAAGCAAATACACTATATGGCCAAAAGAGTCATGGTCACTTTGAATCATTTAAGGCATTCATTTTGAATGATTTTAGACAGTCAATTTAAGTTATTTAAGAAGGTCTCTTTGAATCATTTTAGGTGATCACTAGAATCTTTTATGCTGATAATTTGAGCCATTTTAGGTGATCATATTGAATCAATTAAGGTTATCACTTTGAGTCACTCAGGGTGGTCATTTTGAATCATTGTGAGGAGGTCCCTATAAGTCATTTTTGGTGATCACTTTGAATCATTTAAGGCAGTCATTATGAATCATTTGAGGTGGTCACTTTAAATCCATTAAGGTGATTCATTTTGATCATTGAAGGTGACCACTTTGACTCATTTTAAGTGATCATTTTGAACCATTTTAAGAGGTCATGGAGTTAAAGAGTAATTTTAGGTGATCACATTTAATCGTTTAAGGTGGTCATTTTGATCATTTAAGGTGGTCACTTTGAGTTATTTAAGAAGATCTCTTTGAATCATTTTAGGTGATCACTAGAATCTTTTATGGTGGTCACTTTGAGCCATTTTTGGTGATTGAATCAATTAAGGTGATCACTTTGAATCATTAAAGGCGGTCACTTTGAATAATTTAAGGCAGTCATTTTGAATCATTTGAGGTGGTCACTTTGAGTCACTTAAGGAGGCCGCTTTAATCATTTTAGGTGATCTTTTTGAATAATTCAAGATTATCACTTTGAATCATTTAAGGTGACCGTTTTGAATCTTTTAATTAGGTCACTTAACTTTAAGTCACTCAGGGTGGTCATTTTGAATCATTGTGAGTCATTTAAGCTATTATGTTAAATCATATAAGGTGATCATTTTGAATACATTTTGAGAAAAAAGGCAGTCACTTGGAGCCATTGAAAATGGTAATTTTAATTCATTTAAGATGATAATTTTAATGTATTTAAAGTGATCACTTTGAGTCAATTAAGGTGGACAGAGAGTCATTTAATGTGGTAACTTTGTCACTTTATGCAAACAGTTTGGATCACTTTAATACGGCAACAATATGTAATTTAAGGCGGTCACCTTGAATCTGTAAATGTGACCAGTTTGGGGGTCACTTTTTATATTGGTGTCATTTGGAGGTCACTTTGAGGTGCTAAAGCGTTTAGCTAACACCTTTTTCTGTCAGATCTGCTCGTTTCTGAATGCACCCATTGTGTCTCATTATTAATTGAACCGCTTCGGATATAATCGTCCTAATTCGGGGCACTGTGTAGGTACATGTAAGGCCCTCTCCCTTTTTATCTCTCTGTCTCTTTCTGACACATTGTCCCAGAGTTAATGAGAAAAAGGAGAACATCTGTCAGTTGTGTGGAGCTTGGTGCCCCAGAAGTACCACAAATGTGTGTGTATATGTGTGTGTGTTTGCCTGTGAGAGCTATCTGCCCTAATAAGACCAACTGTAGAACTTGAGGTCTCTATATATGCTCATGGTGTCACTGTATCGGGCCCTCAGAGGAGCAAAAAAAGACGTCTCGGCGTGCCATAGTGACAGCTGGGAGATGATGGCTCAGATAAATTAATAAACTGCGAGAAGAAAGAGAATGCTCTCTGCTCTAAATCAGGACATGCCTGGTATGATGGGCTTATATGCTTTATTAACAGTTTACTGTATCTTTAAAGAGAATGCGAGAGATAGACTGAGAGACAGAGAGAGAGATATTTGTTCCAAAACCAAGTGAGCTGCCTAGAGAGGTAATGTTTTTAAGGCATTCTGAGGTGAAGACTGCCATAAACAAAGGCAACTAAGATGGTTTGCTGGTCTCCCAGCCTGATTCTGGTCTGGTCTGCTGGTTTTAGAAGGATTTGGGACACTTGTCAGCAGACAAGCTAAACCCCAGCTAACCAGCTTGGCCAGGCAAGAAGCTAGATCTTCTTAAACCATCTAAGACCACCAAACCTTAGCTAGGGCTGGTAATCAATTGCAAATAACAAAATCTGGGCACTTATCAGCAGGTCAGGCTGAGAGACCAGTTGGCCAATCCATTAAACCATCTGTTCACCATCTAGACCTACTTAAAACAGCTAAGACCACCAAGCCTTTGTTTAGACTGGTAATAAACTGCGAGTTGTGTCTCAAGTGTACAATTTTTCAACCTGCATTTAACCAGCCTAAGATGTTTTCAGACCTTATCTCGTCTCCCAGCCAAGTTCTGGTCTTGTTTGCTGGTTTTCGAGGGTTTTTTGGGCACTTGTCAGCAGGTGAGCAGACTGAGAAACCAAATGGCCACTAAATCAGCTGTTTATCCTCCAGACCAGCAGCAGACCAGCTTGGCCAGTCTAGCAGACTAGCTAGACCAGATTAAAGCTAAGATCACCCAACCTTAGCATAGACGTGTAATCAGTAACGAATCAGGTCTCCTGTGTACTACCTAAACCAGCCTAAGATGGTTTAATTGTCTCCCAGTTTGGTTCTGGTTTGGTTTGCTAGTTTTAGAGAGTGTAAGCAAGTTTAAAGTAGATTTAAGTAGCACATTGGAGATTTGACTCGCAACTGATTGCCAGACTAAGTGAAGGTTCGATAGTCTTATCTGATTTAAGCTGGTCAATTGGATCTCCTAGCCTGGCCAAGCTGGTCTTAAACCAGTCTAGATAGTGTCAGCTGGTTTACCTGTTTGGCCAGCTGGTTTTCCGGACTAACCAGCTGGCAAATGCTCGAAAACCCCTTTAAAACCACCAAACCAGACTGGAACCTGGCAGGGAGCCCAGTTTAGACAAGCAAGCCACATTAGGCTTGTTGAAAGCTGCTTTAAATAGTGCACAGGATATCTTTGCTGGTTTAAGCTGGTCTAAATGATTTCCCAGACAGGCCAAGCTGGTCTTTAGCTGGTCTAGCTGGTTAGCCAACTGGTCTCCCAGCCCTGACCAAAAGTGCCCAAAACCTCTTTAAAACCACCAAACAGACTGGAACACCAGCTAAGATCCGAAAACAAGCTTAGGCTGGTTTAAGATGGTCTTTTCAGCAGAGTAGGCAGTAAGGCAGCTCAATTAGCTTTGGAACAGAGCTCTGTTCCAGATATCTTCAGTTCCAAATCTCTATATTTCATCAGTTCATGGAGTCTGGTTCAAATTCTTCTGAAAATAAAGGAAGACATCCCTTTTCATTGATTATTAGCATTAAGCAGCAAAGAATTGTTGGATACAGCAGACTCTTAGATGAATTTAGAATAGCAGTTACAACTCTCTGAGTGCTTGAGTGGTTTCATCTTGCGCTCATTACCCAGAAAAATTCCACCATCTCCTTGTAATTGTCAATTCCCATTTAAACATGTCACAAAATAGCAGTGCAGTTGTTGTTTGCCTGCTAGTTTGCTCAGGCAGTTGAACCTGAGAATGTGGTTTGCAACTTTTAACTGTGTTAAATTAGAACGTACACCAAAGACACATTGTTGAAACAGGTTGATGCTATGGAATTTTCACGCCAACTCAATCAGAAACATCGCTGACAAACTCATTTATAAGGTTACAGTGAATTGTTCTCAGTTTACATAGTGAACATTATCCCTGAGATCTCAGGAGAAGCAGACATCTATAAGATGTTTGTAAATGATAGCAATTTATCATCTTACACTTATTAGAGTTACAAACACCCTGAAGTAATCTAATATTTTGTCTTACTGTACTAGCAGAGCTTTTATAGTCCAAACAAGTGGAAAAAAATCTACTAAAATTTAAGTAATCCAAAGTATTTAGAATACGTTTCTGACCTTGAGTAATCTAATGGAATACATTACAAATTACATTTTACAGCATGTATTCTGTTATCTGTAATACATTTCAAAAGTAACCTTCCCAATCCTGCCCCCATGTTATTCCAATCCCAAATAATTTTCTATCTTATGCAGAATACTAAAGGAGATGTTTTAACAAATATCTCGGACCATATTTTCAATACAGTGGCAGTGGACATTTCCTCACTTTAAGTGTAAAAAAAGGACCCAGAAGTATCATAAAAGTAATGCATTAGCTGCTAACACACAATAATGTCTGCTATAGCACCCCTTGTGGCAACGCTGAGAATGCAACACGTACTTGCGTTATGTTAAGGACTGTATTCTGACACATTTTGGAATGCACATGCTCTCACACACTCACAAGCGTAGCCAAATGATCTCATTGACAAAATCTTTATATGATTTGGAGCAGCCTTGACTGTTTTTCCTCCTTTTCCCACAATCCACATGTTGCGACAGAAGATGCATCTTGGCCACGGTCGCTCCAGAGCTCTGCTGTCCAGATGCCAGCACTGCAGTTTATCTGATAAGAGTCGAGGGATGGATTTAGTTGTGAACAACAGATTCACAATATGTCTTTCCCCTGCAGCTTGTCTAAGTCGTATCGACTGTGTCGATGGAGCAATATTATATTAGAATATTTGACAGCTATTTAACCAACTCAAACCGAGGAAGGAGTCAACCTTGAGTATGTTATTCTCAGGACATTATCTGCATAGGGGAAAGAAACCACTAACCCTTTCCTGCTCATGCTTTCCTGTTGGCTAAGTGAACAGTTGTGTTCTGGTGATGTCATGGGTGCAAAGGGACTTTTTAAGTGGCGGATTCCATGGCCGGGTTTTTGCGTTTCACTGAGAAGAGGGCGTAGTTGCTGTTAGCTTATTTCTCTCCTCGGGTTGACACAGCTGGTGATTTATACCATGATATTTTGAATCCTGCTGAAAAAATACAGCTTTAATCAGTTGGTTTGCTTAACCCCCATCTCATTGTCTCATAGACATTTTCTTTCTTAAAATAAAGTGTTGGATAGGAGGCTAGATTTAATTTGATGCTTGTATTGTATCGATTTTAAATTCTGTTTCTTGATCGTTGGTCACTATGGAAATAAAAGTTGTACAAAAAAGTCGTACAATGTCTGATGTCATGAGACTATGTTGTATTTGCTTGTTTTAACTGGATTAATCTGGTCTCCTAGTTTGGCCAAGATGGAGTTCAGCTAGTCTCCCAAGCAGTTTTTTAGCAGGTCTTCCAAAAATAAAAGTAAAACGAAAAAAAGTTGTACAATGTCATACGATTTCGCCGTCTTGTTGAATTTTTACGAATTTTCATGAGACTATGTTGGGTATGCTGGTCTTAACTGGGTTAAGCTGATCTCCCAGTTTGGCCAAGCTAGTGTTTAGCTGTTCTGTCAAAAATAAAAGTCACACAAAAAAGTTGTACGATTTCTAACGATTTCGTCATATACTGAGAAATGTTTTCAATTTATCATGAGACTATGTTGAGTTTGCTGGTCTTAACTGGGTTAAGCTGGTCTCTCAGTTTGGCCAAGATAGTGTCCAGCTGGTCTCCCGATCTGGTTTTAGGCTGGTCAGCCAAAAATAAAAGTTGTACGAAAAAGTTTTACGATGTCTTACGATTTCGTCATCTTGTACTAATTTTTACCAGTTGTCATGAGACTATATTGGATTTGCTTGTCTTAACTGGATTAAGCTGGTCTCCTAGTTTGGCCAAGATGGAGTTCAGCTGGTCTCCCAAGCTTTTTTTTAACTGGTCTTCCAAAAATAAAAGTAATACGAAAAAAGTTGTACAATTTCATATGATTTTGCTGTCTTTCTTGAATTTTTACGTATGGTCATCAAACTAGGTTGGGTATGCTGGTCTTAACTGGGTTAAGCTGATCTCCAAGTTTGGCCAAACTAGTATTTAGGTGTTCTGTCAAAAATAAAAGTCATATGAAAAAGTTCTACGATTTCTAACCATTTCGTCATACACTATGACATTTTTTGCTGGTCTCCCAGTTTGGCTAAGCTAGTTTTCAGCTGGTCTCCCAAGCTGTTTTTAGCTGGTCTGCCAAAAATAAAAGTAGTACAATAAAGTTGTACGATGTCTTACGATTTCGCCATCTTGTACGAATTGTTACGAGATGTCATGAGACTGTGTTGGGTTTGCTGGTCTTAACTGTGAAACCTCCAGTTTGGCCAAGCTAGTGTTCAGCTGGTCTCCCAACTGGTCTGCCAACTGATGACCAGCTGGCAAGTGCCCAAAACCCTCTTGAAAACTAGCAAAACAGAACAACCGTTTTCTCTTTAGCTGGGAAAACAAAGCATGGTTATTTTCGTAATGGAATACTAACTTCCTACTTTTTGAATAATGCACAGCCTTAGCTGAATTGCTGGTCTTAACTGATTTAAGCTGGTCTCCAAGCCTAGCCAAACTAGTATTTAGTTGTTCTCCCAGCCTGGTTAAGCTTTTATTCAGCTGGTTTAGCTGTTCGGTTAGCTGGCCTCGCAGCCAGTCCAGGCTAACAAGTAGCCAAAAAAATTCTAATAACCAACAAACAGATGAGCCTGGCTGAAAAACCAACTAAGATCAGCAAACCAGCATAAGCTTGTTTGAGCTGTGTTTTTGATCAGCAGGGAAGGACAATAAATGCTATCATTAACCTTGCACAAATGTGACTTTAGTCAGTCATTATTTTTGAAAACACCTCACACATCTTGGTCAGAAAATCCATATTTTTGAGAAACTCAAGCGAAGGACTAGAAACTCTATTTTTTCTATAATATCTGAAAAGAACTACATTTTATGCCCAGTGCCTGGCCAGTTTTTCCAACCAGATACTATTCCCACACAATTTTCTGACTTCCTGTCGAAAAGCTGCAGTGCAGATACTTATTTGAAGCAAACGTGCTAAAGGAAAATCACACCTCCTGTCCACACCTGTAAGGACAACAATAATAGCTCCTGAACACACGCTGTGGTCGGTAGATATAAACCAACCCAGCACTCCAAGATTTACACTGGCGTTTGGCAACAAAGATGTAAGAAAATAGATGGTGGTTCCTACTTCAGGTTTCAAAGAAGTACAGACTATTTCATGTAAGAAGATTACTTTTTTCCAGCTAGCACTGCTAATGTAACTAGTACGAGTAATTGCATGCCATTACGAACATACCTTTAGATTCACCTCAGATGGACATTGGAACATGTCTTTAGTATGTTTTCTGAATGGGTCGATAGTATGTCATGTATGTTTGCTTAGCTGTTTCTTCATGTGTGCACTAGTATGGAAAGGAAAAGTCACTTTCATCCCTCTAAGGAAAATATTAAAGGCTCTTTTAGCATTTTCTCCCCAACCAATCATCTTGTCATTTTGATTTATTTGAAGTGTGTATCGCTCTGCGTGTGTTTGTGAGGAAAACTAAGAGGCTATTAGGTGAGAGTTTTATGAAGAGAATAGAGGGGGTACAAATGACTTCCATGGGGGGATGAACTTACAGCTTTATCTTATGGCTCTATTTAATTTCTTACTGTCTCTCTCTCTTTCTCTCTCTGTAGCTAGGAGTGTACAGTTTGCATTAATATGCTTTAAATTTTACCAACAGCTGTAGTAAAGAACCACACACAGGCCTACTTTTTTTTTTTTACAAATGTCTAATGCAAACATTCAGTCAATTATGCGTAATTAATTACACATTCATACTCTGGCTTTTTAAATATCATTACACCCAATATCAACTTTTATTTTTTCAGTAAAAGGAATGTTCTGAGATTTATGCAAGTTAAGTTCTGTTAGCACAAGAATTACATTTTCATAAGTCATTTGTAAAAATTGCGTTAACAGTAATGCACTTACAATGTAAGTTTACGGGGCAACGTATTGCATCGGTATAAATGTTAAAATACTTGCTGTTTTGAAAGTATAGCCACAAGACTTAAACATTATTATACATGTTGACATGAGACTAGTATTATAAAATAGCTAACAATTAACTTGTTTGTTAAAAGTTATATCCAGTCTTTCAACTCTTGTCATGACCATGTAAAGCCGGTAAAAGTTTTCCCACCCAGTAAAAACTTTGGAAAAAAGGTATTTATTGTGCAAACTGTACTACAAATACAATACTTTGTACAATGTATATTGTACATTGCATTATGCTTAATGTACTTTGTATATCAAATTGTTTTATTTGTTAATATTAGTTACCAACATTAGTTATGGCCCATTCTGACCACTTCAAGGACGACCCAACGGCCCGCTCGGTTCTCCCAATGGCCGGTCCCACTGGGAAAATGCCCGGAAAAGACATAATGTCCCTCAGGTGTTCTGTGTTTGTGTTGTGAGAAAAGAAAAAAGAACCGAAATTGTTTAGAAATGTCCATATGTGCATTAGCCAGAAAAATTAAAAGAAAAAAAGGTCTCTCTTGATTTATCCCAGCGGGGTCGACCCCTACATGGGTCAGCGGCCCAGTACACAGTGCTTTGTACGTTCAGCAGTGATACCTTTATATACTAAGTTTGCGATTAGATATTTGAAAACTTCCAGTGACTGTAAATGTAATGTTTATCTCAATATAGTTATAATAATATAGTCAATATCAAGGAACAAATTTCTTGCCAACACAAACAGCTAGTTTATAAAAAGGTTAGAAGAATCATTTAAAAAACTTCCGTATCACCCCTGGAGTCGCGAGTTTGAAATCCAGGGCATGCTGAGTAACTCCAGCCAGGTCTCCTAAGCAACCAAATTGGCCCAGTTGCTAGGGAGGGTAGAGTCACATGGGGTAACCTCCTCGTGGTCATGCCAAGGAGAATAGCGTGAAGCCTCCACATGCGCTATGTCTCCATGGTAACACGCTCAACAAGCCACGTGATAAGATGCACGGGTTGACGGTCTCAGACGTAGAGGCAACTGAGATTCATCCTCCGCCACCACGAGGACTTAGAGTGCATTGGGAATTGGGCATTCCAAATTCTAAAAAAACTTCTGTAAGTGCATTAGCTAGAAAACTAAAAAAAACTAAATATATATATATATATTTGGTTTCTCTCAGTGGTGACAGACTCCATACGGGTCAGCAGTCCTAGCTTGTGATATTTTTAAGTAAGCACAGTCCTAAAACTGGCCGCCTATGTGTGTGTACTCGCCACATGGCCAATGTCATTCTCATCTCTTACATCTATCAGTTCCTACTTCCCTTAATAAATAAGAAATATGTTTTTCTCATCTTTCCATTTCAGCTCTTATGTAAGAAATGGAATAACCAGAAATGGAAAGACAGTGAGGCTTAAAAGTCATTTGGAACTATTCCCCACTAACGGGAAAAATACATCAATAATACAACAAAGCTTTAAAGACGATTTCAATCAATTTCAGTGAGGAGGGTTGGAATTCTGTAAATGTTAGGCCATTTTAAATTGATGCACTGTTAAAACCAATACCATACTTGAGGAACAAAAAAGCTAGCATTCTCAGACTGACGCACAAAGCTTTTTTTTGGTTTGTTTTTGTTTTTTTGTGTTTTTTTCAGGGATGCAATTTGTATTACCCCTAGCTCTAAAAACTTTTAGTTAAGCATCAGCTAGAACACACTGATAACCACCTAGCAATGGCCAAGCAACCACTCATAACACCTAAGCTACCATGTAGCTTGTACAACCTAAAAACCCTCTTGAGGTGAGCGCCTCTCACATTTTATTTAGAAACTTAATCAGTATAGTTGAGATATTTCCATTATGAAACTTTCTGTTTTATACAACTGAAAAGAAAATTCCTGTACGTGCAACTCTACATAGACATTAACTATGTGTCTAAAACACATAAAAAACGCAAGCGCAAATGGCATGAAATTCACAATTGATTTAAAAAATTTGATGTTAGCATGTTGCTAAGCTAATGAAGATAATAAGCTCAAAATCAACATTGTGCACAAAAATTGGAAATCAAAGTCCATCAGTAAGGGGAGCGATACCAAAAGAAGAGATCCAATTAAACACTCAAATATCCACACCCTCCTACCATTATTTTATAGGCCAACAGTCTGGTTCCTGTAGTAAAAAAACCCATTCATATATCCAATAGATGATTTTCAACAATAACATATAAACCTTTATAGACAGACCATGAGCTACGAGGTTGTTCATCGATGGTATATGCTTCTGTCGAATCCATCCTTCTGCGTTATTTCAACATAATTGTTTAAGAATCGTGTTTGATTGAGGAATACATGGTAAACAACTACATTACCCATAGTACAGCAGGGAAGGATCCACCAATGAGAGAACCGCGGCCAACGAAATCCCGCAAAACGTGCCTCGGAGCGACCGCCCACTCCAATGATGCACTGTAAATGACGTAAACAAGTCGGTCTTCCTTCACCCTTAAACTACTTATAGTAGTTGATCCATGGTTTACAAATCTTTTATGAAGGATTGTATAAAATGTCTATGGAAGAAATTAATTGGGAAAATACTTCCGAAACTCAGACTGATGAGAAAGTGGGCGGCCACTGTTACGCTCTACAGGCTTTGCCGTCAGTAAACTGTCCATCCGTAGTCCAAGCAGAACCGCCTCTAGACTTCATTAATATGGCGAAATCTATCAGAGAGCATTCTTTAGGACCCGAGTGAGCCGTCTGTCAGCATGCCTGTCTTAAAGAGACAAGCACTGTTTGGACCTGACAAATAAAAGCCGTTATTTTGACAAACTGCCCCATAGATTAGGGACCATTTTGAAAGCTGGCCCCCTGAGGTGTGCCGGAAGCGAATCTGCACCAGGTGTTTGTTTGTTTGTTTTTACGGCAGCTGAATGTGGGGCAGGTGGGTTGGGTTACAGTGATGGAGTGACTGACAGATGGCGGGGCCCTGGCTCTACAGGGGACGTGTATAGATCAACATGTTTCTCCCTCTGCATCAAAGGGAGGTTTTGAAAACAACACTTTAATCAACACTCAAATGAGAAACGTTCGGCATGTAAACCTCACCTTGCTTTGATTCAAATTCAGTGCAGATTTTATGTTTTTGTGATTATTTTAAGTGTGTGGCACTAATGGAACAAGGCTGACAAAAAACAAGTTTTGTTTTGGAGGCTGTTGTTCCACTAATGTCAACTAAAATATTTACCTACTGGAAATAATCTATCAAATTATTTTCTGTTCATTGATAATTGTTGATTCATACCTTCCATGATCCATTGGTACAACCCAGTCTCATAACAATAATAATAATAATAATAATAATAATAATAATAATAATAGTGCGAGATGGTGAAATTGCGAGAAATCATACAAGTTGTCTCGTACAAAAACATACAACTACTCCCTAAGAGAAAAATAAACCATGAAATGACGATTATTAAATTTTTCCTGAGTGCAACCCCTGACCCAATCGTAAACCTATCCATAATTTTAATAGGAAAACAACTTCAAAACATCAGGGTCTGGAATGAGACGAGGGAAGCATATTACAGGTTATTGACAAACAGCAGCCATTTGATTTGCATAAATAAATATGGAATTACAGTAGTTAAAAAATGTATTTCCTTTCTTAAAATATATTGTAGAACAGTAGGCTTTTAACCCCCTTTTTGGGCTGCCTCCTACAATTTTTCACACTCTAATTTAAAAGCTCACCATATACATATATTTTGGACTTATATACAGATATATTTTCGGAATTGGAATTGTAGGTGGCGCTCTAATGCATTTCAGCCATCACAGATGTTCTCGTCCATAGACATTCAGTCTAATTTTCAGTTCATGCACCACCCCCATTGTTCCATCAATTATCTTGGCCTCTGAGTGGACTAGAAACTCAATCTAGGTGTCATCAGAAAGCTAAGATTTTCGCCTTTGCAATGATTTAAATCATTTTATCATCAATAGTCAATAATATATTTTTCCGATGATTTATTTAGCAAGTTTTTCCTGCTTGTCTTCCTGCCACTCATGCTTGCTTGACACTAGCGATAGCACATGATGAGGACGCTTTCTTCAGGGATCTCGAGATGTGTTTTTCTAAGTTATAAATTAAGGTTAACTTGACACAGCGACTTCAGAACGCGGTGTTTATGATGCGATGCAACCAAAGTGAGATGCTTTGCATCTGTCTGACACATGTACATTGACATGTCCTTAGAAAAGCCCTTATAATAAATCAACTTCAGAAAGATTGATAAATTTAATTGCAAAATGGATTGATAGGGTTATGTTCAATGATATGGTAATAAACAAAATATTGCATTCTAAAGCCACTTTTTGTATTGTCTCATCAATAATTTACTCTTCTGCCACAATAATGTCATGTATTTTAAATGTCTGAATTATTATATTTATAATATATTTCCAGTTATATTTTTTCTGTTGACGTAACCTCGATCACACGAATGGGGAAAAGTCATTTTAACCAATAACATCATAATTTAACAATTCACGATTCAATCCTGATTAAATAATTGTATTAATCTGTTTCACATGGGAAAATGTCATGTTACTGAAGGTAAATGCTTCATCATGTAATTCATAGTTCTTTCATTTTTATTTTCTGTGTTTCAGTCAATGTCACAGACACATCAGAGGACCAAATGATCGGTAAGAAAACAGTTTCTGATCCATTCATACAGAGCAAAACCCCTGAAAAATAAAATGGAATGGTGTTACAGTAACTAATTTACCAGAACTGTAAATACCAAAGGAATAACAGCCATGCATTGGGCCTGTAATGCTTTTTTGCAATTCGTGTGTGTGATTGAGCATTAAACAGATGGATGTGTGTAAATGAGGCTGAAACAGATGAGATTTTGGAGCTGTTTACGAGGGATTTAATGAGCCTCGAAATGGGGGGTGCATGGTGATAAAAAGAATAGAAAAAAGGAGAGACAGGTAAATGGAGGAAAAGAGGGCCGAACAAAGGTAAAAGGAAAGAATCTAGAAGATGTCTTAATTAGAATCGTTCAAGTTTGGCTCTTTATTCACAGATGCTGGTCTTAATGCACTGGTCACTGGTTTTAGAGGGGCTTGGGCAGGAGTGGGTGTGTACAGTGATGGTTAACTTTACGTATTAACAAGCACTAGCGCAAATAGCATTGCATTTACAATTGATATAAACAGAGTTTGGCGTTAGCTTGTTACTAAGCTAATGACAATTATAAGAACAAAATCAACATACAAATCAACAAAAAAGTCCAGGGGCTTTCAGGGGTGTTATTTATACCATGATCAATGGAAACATGGGGAAATGCTTCACGCTGCAACCCCTCCAATGTTCAAGCCAAATCGACACCCTAGAACTATTTTATCAATATATTTTGGCATTGAAAGAACTATTACAATCAACATTTCTCTCACTTCATTCACCTCATCTTGAATTTCTTCTAAATCTTAGAAGTCAGAATAATCATGCTGCCTACCAATACAGCCATTCTATCTTGCTCTCTTCTATTTAATTCAAGGTGCTTCATTATCATGATGTCCTATCCACGCCTCCTCCTATCCTTCCATCTTTCTCTCTTATTGACGCTTGTACTTTAATGACTTGGAGTGGGCAGTGCATTTAAAGCGCTGATTAATGAAGCGGTAATGATAGGCTAACACCTAGATGTAGCAGGTAATTAAGCATTAACGAGGTGTGCAGACCCTATCACACATAATGACACATCATGGCCAAAGGCTTTTATTGGCCAGAGGTTGCTCTTTCAGAGCTCTGGAGACTTCATTGAGATTTCAGTTATGTTTCTCAAAAAATTCCTTATTTTAAGAGTATGGAGCTATAAATTAATGTCGTTCTAGGGAAATTTAGGCACCGTTTGAGATATTGTTGAGATTTCTTCTGAAACTAAACGAGACACAAATGAGATCACTAAGGTCTTTTTCTCAGGGGAAAAATCTGACAAGCATGAAACTGAAGCCTAAAGGCCAAAGTTTACTTTGGTTTTCAGGGTGCCAGAAATTTGGAAATTCATCAGCATAACAGTGAAAACTAATAACACAGTTCCTGCAAATGAGCATGTTTACATGCATGTTCTTACTCTGATTAGGCTAGTCCTATATCAGTGTAAGGTCATAAACAGCTTCCCATTACCATGATTTTGCGTTGAAGTGTTGTGCTTATGCCTCTTCAGTGTCTGATGTCAAAAGCAGACAATCACTACAATATTTCAAATATCATCTAAACACGATTTCCTTGCTTTGTCAGGTTTTTTTTTTTAAATATGCTGATTTTGAGAGGTATCCCAGGGGAAGCATATACAAAGAGAAAAGCAAGGGACCTAAAACTGACCCCTGTGGCACTCCACACATAACTTGTGCTTGATTTGGCAATTCCTCATTTACACAAACAAAGTGGTAGCAGTCAGTAATTAACTACAAATGACTAGTTACTTTACTTTAAAAAAAACTGTAATCAAATTACTTCAGTGATTACTTAATAATTAAAAGTTACTTTTTGAAACAATTTTCAAAGAAAAGTTTGTAGTTCCGCTCAACAAATTCTAAATAATGTCTTCCTTTTTTATTTTCTTTAAGCTGTCACAGAAACATTGAGGTACACATGAACATATTTCATGTTGTAAATGTACCACATATAAAAAATATTATTTTAGAAATCTGTAACCTAAATAATGTACTGTAAATAGCTTCAGTAACTGCAAATTTAAATCAAAAGTCAGTTCAAATTGAAACTTGATGTCAGTTACTGTAAGTATTTCAAATCGTTTTTGAAATGTGTTATAATACTTTTTGACTACAAAAGTATTAAGGTCACCATAACTTATTACTTTGTAGTCAGATTACACACAACACTGCTTATCATTTATGTCAAATTTGGTGTGACATATTTTGATGTCATATTTGTATAAGACAGAGGGGACAATTTTCAATCTGTTCCTCATACAAGCTATTTTATGACATGAGAGTGCTTTTGATTACAGTGCATGTACATGCTTTTGTCCTTTTTGGAGCTCAACAGCCCCAGTCTCCTTTACAAAAAAAAGAGCACACAGAACACTGCAATATTTTTTCTTTTGTGTTCCAGAAGAAAGAATGAAAGTTGTATGGGTTTGTAATGTCATGAGTAAATGATGACAGAATTTTCATTTTGGGGTGTACCAACCCTTTAAAGAGATCTTATTTTTGCCTTTTGTCTTCTACGGAAAAGCCTGAAATGAATAAAAGGTTGCTGTCTATTTAAATCAGAGTGCAAACATCTGCTCTCCACTCCATAGAACTTCATCAGTTATCACATAAATTACCCTCTTTGTGGTCCTTCCTCTGCCAGATCTGCTCTCTGTCTTTTTAAATACAATACTAGGGTTGTTATTAAGTACAGCAAGTTTCTTTCCAGGGAGGAAAAATCAATCACTGATTCAATTAAATTACATATCTGAATGTTGTTGTTTGTCTGCCTGTGTTTCAGAAATGGCTCGTGACATCTTTGAATCTGTGGATGGCATTTTGTTGGGTAAGACCGCTATTATATTTGAGAAATCAAGTCCCGCCCTAAAATGTTTTCTTGTTGAGTATCAGATTATGGAAGTAAAATGGGTTGCAAATGCTTTTTCATGTTGACTTAAAATAAAAATAAAAAATATATATATATAATGTTGATTGCCTAATTTCTTCTGGTTCTGTTATGGGTGTTCCATAGGAGTCACATTAGTAGCCATTGTTGTGGTGTTACTGCTATTGTTGGTGGTGGTTCTGCGGTATATAGCTCATCAGAAGGGCACCTACTACACCCATGAAGAGGCTTTAGCACTCAAGAGTGACCCAGAGGTACAGGAGGTCCAGAACGTCCCAGAGGAACCAGAAGACGGTAATATATATATATATATATATATATATATATATATATACACAGTATATCTTTATAAAGGAAACAAGACAAAAAGCATTTTATTTAAAGCATTGATGATTCATTATTTTCCATTGCAATCAATACAAAAAAAATATTTTAAAAAATACTGTTAAATGTCAATGTTTTTTATACATTTTACTACATTTAAATCCTGTCTTGACAGACATTTCATTTCTAAAGTTACTGCCGAAAATCTGTTTTACAGAGGAGCAGTAGAATCTTCTGGTGAGATGTGTCGCTGCAAAAAAAGGATCCGCTGTGGTTCTTCCTCTTCGCTTTCAAATCACATATGTCATTTCCAACAGATGTCCTTTTCTGACTTTAAACCAAATCACTCCAAAACTGAAATAGATTCCAGTGCAGAGATGCACACTTCCAACATATTTTACTTTCTTGCCTCATAGAATACTCAAATGTGAACAAAGTTAAATGTTTTTTTAAAAGGGATAGTTAAAATATTCATAATTTACTCATTTACTTGTCCTCATGTTGTTCCAAACCATATGACTTGCTTTATTCTGTGAAACACAAAGAGATGTTCGACAGAATGAAATCCTCAGTCACCATTCAGTTTTGTTGCATCTTGTTTTTAGTTTTTTATACAATAAAAATGAATGGTGACTGAGGCTAACATTCTGCTTAACATCTCCTTTTGGGTTTGGAACAATATTAGGGTGAGTAAATGATAATGGAATTTTAATTTTAGGGTGAATTATCCCTTTAATATACTGTAACTTTCACCTTGGTCAAATATTAAATTGTTGTTGATTTAAAAAAAATTTTTTGCCCTTTTTTAAAAAAAAATTTAAAAAATATGTGTTTCGGAATGTGATGTATTTTTATACCTTGTAACCTTTTTTACCAAAGTTTACATGGTTTGTTTACAGCTATAGTCTATTATATATTTTCAAGTGCAAGTTTGTGCTCTGCAATAATGTAAATTAGCAAGTATAATATTATATATTATATGCAGTATATATTTTCTTTTCAGCTTTAACTTTGTAAAGTGAGAGACACATGGTAAAAAATCTGTCAAAATAAAAGTTTTGCATGATTTTACTGACAATCGCTTGAAACAGACATACATAGAATTACATTATAACATGATGGAATGTTTTATATATATATCTATAGTATTGTACTACTGTAGAAATGTAATTGAAAGTTTCCTTGACAATTTTTCTGTAATAGGAGAAGCTCTTTAATTATTTGACATTCTTGACAAATCAAATCTCCACCATGTGAGTCAAACTTGTCTTACAGTAATAGGAATAATGCCACTACAAGAAATCAACATGCCACATGGTTGCTCAAAATGTGCATATAGAACCTATTTATAACCCAATTAAGTTTGTGTGTGATTGTACAGTACATTGAGTGCTAACATTAAATAGGCTTCAACATTTTCAGCTTCTCATTATGACAAATCCATTTAATACAAAATGAGAATTACTTAAAATATCATCCACACATGCACAGCTCTGATCACAGCCTGATATAGTCTGAACAACCTTATTTGCAAAGATGCATACATTACACGGTTCATAATAACAGTTCAAATTAATGCATAGATAAATAGAAAATGATATTCATTGCATACTCTTAAATATTTATACAATAAATAGTGTATCATATCAAGCATTCAGAAAAAAGCATATAAGATTAACACTTTCAGAAAATTCTTACCTGCTCGTCTGTTTTAATCACCCTGAAAAAAAACAACTGATCATTTTTATTTTCATTTTAACATCTTCACTGTCTCTACATATGAATCATGTAACATATTTCAGTTTTCTAAATTCATAAGAAAATGTTGTGTGGGTAACATACCTACAGAAATTACACATGTTGTCAGCCACTGACTGTGTCTTGTGAGACAAAGTTTTATTCCTGCAGGGGGCGCTTGATGCTCTGAAAATTGAATGCATCTGCATTTAAATCTCAGAATGTTTTATATCCCTTTGGAGACATTTTACACTGGATAGTTATTTTTAATAAAAACATATAATTCCAAGGATTCATGCCTGCAAATGGAAATCCTCCTCTACATTATCTATAAAAGCATTTAAAATCCAGTAATAATAAATGACTGTGACTGGCCCTTCCTGGCCAGTGTAACCAGTCTCCGGCATGGGAGGCGGGCACGCTAACGAGGAGGCTAAAGGCTACAACCTCTATTGTCAGTCGCTAGTGCACATCTTCAGACCAGGGAAGTGAGGTTTACACACTGCACAGATACCTACCAGCTGGCTACCATTACACCAGCTCTGAGGAAAGTAACAGGTACCATGTGATACTGCCATCTATGCTAGAGGGGAGATACCCAAGGACGTAGATTTGGCTTGAACATTGGGGGGTTGCAGCATGAACCATTTACCCATGTTTTCATTAATCATGGTATAAATAATGGATAAATATCTATCTATTTTATTCCTCTTCTTGAAAGTCATTCAAACATAAGAGTGTATTTTTATTTTGTTTTTGGAGCAAATGGGTAAGTGAAAATAATATTTGCTGTGATCGCCCATTCACCGCTGTCAAAGTTTACCCTGCAAATGCTTACTTCCAGGTTTCAAATCCTGGAGTGTGAAAAAGGTCTATAGTAATATATTTAAACAGTGTGGCATTCCCTTCTGAAGATTAACCATAGTAGCCATAAAATTAACCATGGTTACTACAGTCATGGTTACTACAATATTACTATAGTAAATCCATGGTTAATTTTTATATCAGTGAAACGAATATATACTATTAAATAATGTATACTTAATATGCACTACAAAAAATAGAAAACTCCCTATTTTATATAACTGAATCGAAATATAGTAATAAAAATTTGCATTAACAAATTTTTTTGGCTTCAAGTGAATCAGTAAATCATTTATGTGAACTAGTTCATTTACCTGAATTGTCTGAAAGAACCTCACTTTACTGTCAAGAATTGATGGCGCCTCAGATGGCTGCTTCGGTGTGGAGCGCTCTAGCATTTTTGTTACTTTCGTTTGTTTGTCATGTTTTTTTATCACTCTTTCCCGATCAGTTTCACCAGGGATGAACTGCTGAATATTCAGCAGAGCATAGTTGATAATTTTTTACCAGTGTGTGATTATTCAGATGTATTAGACATCTTAGTTGGAGGTGCAGCGGTGCTCTAAAAGTGATCCAAAATATGCACGTGAGGGAAGCGAGCCGGCACGCTTGTGAAGCTTTGTCAATGCAGCTTTAGGCGTCCGCTGCCGATTTGATGTTTTTTCATCAAAGAAAGTTGGTGTACAGATGTAACACCATTGAAGTAGATGTGCTGCCCTAATTTAGAGGCACTCTTCATCAACTGTAAACCTTTCTACTCGCCGCAGGAGATCATGTATTCTGGTGAGTCTTTATACCCCGCCACAAGCATGCATGAACGCAGTGTTGCAATAGCTGGCTGATCACATCACAGACACAGAGCAACAGCATCCAGTCTCTCTTATCATTATTATGGGAGATTTTAATAAAGCTAACCTCATACGTGAACACATCTCATGCTCCACCAGAGAAAGAAATATATTGGAACACTGCTACACCCCTATAAAGGATGCATATCGCTCTGTCCCATGTGCAGCTTTAGGACTCTGATCACTTTCTGGTTCAACTTCTCCCGACCTACAAGCAGAAACTAAAATCAGCCTGTAGTAAGGACTGTAAAGAAATGGACCAATGAAGCAGAGCTGGAACTACAAGCCTGCTTTGACTGCACTGATTGGAGTTTTTTTGAGGTTTCAGCCACAGATCTGGATAAGCTCACAGACACTGTGACATCATATATCTGTTCTTTGACGATATGTGCATCCCTACAAGGACATTTTTATCATTCAATAACAATGCCATGGTTTACAGGAAAATTCAGACAGCTTCATCATGTCAAAGAGGATGCTTACAGAAGTAGGGATAAAACATTGTACAACCAGGCCAGGAACACATTTACTAAGGAAATAAGTGTGGCTAGAAGAAGCTACTCTGAAAAGCTGAAAAAACAGTTTTCAGCCAATGATCCTGCATCTGTGGTGAAAGGCCTAAAAATCATCACCAAATACAAGAAACCTCCCTCTCACTCTGTAGAGAGTTAACTAATGGATGATGAACTGAATGTGTTTTACTGCTGGATTGTAAAGCCCAATCTCACACCCTTCCCCCGCTCTGATCTCCACTTCACACACACACCAACATCTCCTGGAACCCCCCTCCTGCTACTCAATCTGCATTTATGATATGTGAGGAGGATGTAAGCCGGGCCTTTCGGAAACAAAAGACTAGGCAAGCTTCAGGCCGAGATGGTTTTTCACCTGTCTGTCTGAAAGTCTGCGCTGACCAACTGGCCCCCATCTTCACACAGATCTTCGATAGATCACTGGATCAGTGTGAATCTCCCTGCTGCTTCAAATGCTCCACCATCATTCCAGTCCCCAAAAAACCCAAAATCACAGGACTTAATTACTGCAGACCTGTCACTCTCACTTCTGTGTCCATGAAGTTATTTGAGAGACTGGTTTTGGACATCAATGGACCCCTGCTGGACCCCCTTCAGTTTACTAACCAAGCTAACAGGTCTGTGGATGATGCTGTCAAAATGGGACTGCACTATATCCTGAAACACCTCGACAGACCTGGGGCTTATGCAAGGATCCTATTTGTGGACTTCAGTTCAGCCTTCAATACCTTCATGCCTGATCTTCTCTCAACCAAACTGACCCAGCTCTCCATGCCCACCAGCTTTCTGACAGATAGGCAGTTGCTAGTGATACTGGGGAAACTCACATCCAGGACCCTCCCTATTAGCACTGGTGCTCTTCAGGGATGCATTCTCTCTCCCCTGCTCTTCTCCCTGTACATGAATGACTGAAATGCAACTACATTAACTGCCTCTGGACTCCCCATAGTGCCAAATTGTAAATACATATCTCATCTACATATGTAAATTCACACACATTTAACTCAATAACTGTACATACCCATACCATGCACATATATTACCACTTGCACATGCACATACGCCATTCTGTTACATGTCCTATTATTTGTATATATATTTACCTTACTATATATGTTTATTTGTATGACATTTATCTTACCTTGTATTATATTCTGTGTCTCACACTAATGTTCTGTGTGCTCTTGTTTCTCCTATCACCAAAAAATATTCCTTGTGTACGTGAGGAAACTTGCCAATAAAGCTCATTCTGATTCTTATTCTAAAATGAATCAGAGTTCCCAATATTAAATATAAGGGTTTTGTTTATTTTAAATGGTTCATTTACATAATCTGTCTGAAAGAATCAATTCACTTAAATTATTTTTTTTTTTCCAAGCACTACAGTACATATAATATAGTGTGGCAAATGTAGCATTTTCTGATGCCACAGTGCTACTTGTTGGAAAATGTAGCTCACTAATTTCACACTATTGTGCAAATAGTTGAGCTGCTCTTATGCTACTGAAAAACTGAGGTCGTTGCACCCCTATGTTATACAAAAAAAAAAACTGTAGGTGTAGAATTTCAAAACTTTAGAACTTAAAATAGCCATGGAAAATGGTGTTCCTGAAACAGGACTTGCAAATCAAAACCAGTGCTGCCACACAACACAAGAAGAGACCAAACAACCCAAACACAGAAAGTCTCTCTTTATCTAAAGCAATTTGTGGAAGCTGGTACAACTCACAACGACAGAAACCAGTGACCTGATTAAGGCGGGATGAAAACAGTTTCTAATTAGCGGTGAACAGCATCACCCCCTCCGAGAGTTGAGCCGAAATAAAGTGTCAACAACAGCAGGAAACTTTCAAAGGAAAAACTCCAATATAGCAAACGCGCTGGGGGAATTAGCTCGTACCCGAGCGTGCGACTATTATACGACCATTCAAAATACAATTTAACAGCAAGAAGCTCAAACAAAGAGTGGATGAAGGACATGCAAATACATCAAACAAAACTAGTTATTCTGAGCTATTTACTCTCCACTAAAGCTCTCCAGAGATGCTTCAGCATTCAGACCACCAGTGAACCCCAGAAATAACATGTAATCAAGCTAATATGTGTTTGATACAGTATTGTGATCTAAAGTACAGTAGGCTGTAATAGCCTCATATAAGTAGGGGACTAGGTAGACATAAATTAGACATACATTTCTCATGGTAGGTTTATTTTTGATAGTCAACTTCTGTAGAGATACATACCTGACAGCATGCCCCAATAGCAGGGCATGTCACAGCTACAACATTCAAACCACCAGAAATGTTCCCATAAATAATGTCTAATCACAATAATTCATGTTTGATCAAGTCGATGTGATATGATGCCTCAAAAATATGTCATAAACATAATAGCCTTGCAAGATGTGAAAATTAACTATCTAGAGGTGCAAATGGCCCATTTGTTTATTTGTATTAAATGGGTTAATGATATCCCTGGTGATTGGTTATCAAGTAATTTTCATCAACTTCCTGCTGTGGAAATGCAGCAAATGAAATACAAAAACTTTCTCCAACGCTGTACGTTTTTTTCCGTCTGTGAAGGCGACACAATAGGGCTGATTTGATGCAATGCTGTTTGGACATGAATCACCATCAAAGACATCAATTCGCATTGATTTCTCATCTCCACAGAAACCATTAGAGGGAATAAAACCATCAGATATGACAGGACGAGTTCCAGCACTGTTTAGAGAGGTTGACCTTTGTCAGGGGTGTCTGAAACAAGGCCGTCTTCTCTCAATATTCCAAGTATATGCCTGGATTGCTGGCCCTGGTTAGGGAACAAAAAAAAATATGCTTTTATGTTAATGTCAAGTTATTTATTAGCTTAAAGATTAAACATTAAAGTAATCATTTAGCCAAAAATTAAAATTCTGTCATTATTAACTCACCATTATGATGTTTCAGACTGATATGCTGTTATTTTTTATAGCTGACAAAAAGTAGAAGCTTTTTTCCACACCACAGCAGTTCATAGTGACCATATCTGTCAAGGGCTAAAGCCACCTTTTCACTGTCTCCGACATTCGTGTACGAATGTCGTATTTCTCCTCCTAGTGGCGGTCGTAATAAACTGTTTTTGAATGACATCGTTAGCTTTGGAATTTTGCACCATCCTCAATTCCACTCTGGGGTCGAAAGGGCCACATTTCCAAACTCCCCTGAATGGGATAGCCTGAATTAGCGATAAACCATTAGCCTAGGCCACCATGGAAAGTTCTTAATTTTGCTTGCAATGGATTTTATTAATTGAGGGAGATGCTACCAAAGGTTTACCTCAGAATGACATTACTGTGTGATTTTGTTGAGCAGATGAATGACTTCAATGAAATTTAGGACTAATATTAACTCAGTATATGCTTCAGCATACAGCGTTCAGACCACCAGTGAACCCCAGAAATAATATGTAATCAAGCTAATATGTGTTTGATACAGTACTCGTGATCTAAAGTACAGTAGGCTGTAATAGCTTCATATAAGTAGGGGACTAGTTGTCACTTTTTACTCTAATTATATCATATCTATTATCTAGTATATAATAAAAAAGCTTTTTGTAATATATTTGCAATGTCAAAAATAATTTCTGACTTCTACACTCATAATTGCCCAAAATACAGAAGTAGCAGGCGAATGACAATGAAAGACTTCCGGTATATCGGAGGTCGTTTGTCGTGTGCAGTGAAAAGGCAGCTTACAATGTATACATAACATAATATAGTTTAAATAGTCTTGCATCGCCTTGCCGGACAGCAAAAGATGCATTTAATAGGTCCTGATTTCCTTCTCTCACCTTCCATGGAAAACAAGCTGAATTCCATTATATTAGCTATGCTGATGAAAGTGGTTGGGAAATGTTTTAAATTGCTATAGCTCACTCTGCTTGCTATGTAATGTTTTGCTACAAACATATTTCAATCTTCTTTTATGCTCAGAGATGATATAATGTACAATCTACATATATAACTTAGAGTCACTTCATACAGTACTGTATTGTTTGTGTTGCTTCCTTTTTAGCTAACGAAGCAAAATGAATTCCCTTATCATCTGGATGTATGGGCTGGTGATAAGGGTGAAGGTTTTTAGCCTTAAATAATGTGTTAATGTGATTTAGCAAAGCAGCTTAGCATGGATTTGAGTCTGCTCTATTTTCATGATGCCAACGTTGTTTGTGTGAGCGCATGTGAATGTGTCCAGAGGGCAGGTCTGAGTGGCATGAATTTAATCCAATTTCTCCATCTCTCGCACTGTGGATCTAGCCATAACTCGCCCCATTATGATTTCCTTTTTTGTTGCCAGGGGAGGACACGCTAATCAGAAATTAGCACAGGTTGGGTGATAGCACAACTGTGTTAGTGTCAATTTTTCTATAATTTGAATGACATCGTTAGCTTTGGAATTTTGCTCCATCCTCAATTCCACTCTGGGGTCGAAAGGGCCACATTTCCAAACTCCCCTGAATGGGATAGCCTGAATTAGCGATAAACCATTAGCCTAGGCCACCATGGAAAGTTCTTAGCTGCTTTGTGAAAATTATGCTATTTCCAGACTTCAGTTTTTAACCCTTTTCTACTAGGGCTGTGTTGCATAAGACCAATATAATTTTCCTGAATAGTTTGAGAACTTTTGTTCAAAATAATTGGCTAGCTGTGAAAGGTTTCGCTAGTTGGGCTAATTTCGAGAAACCTGTCAAAAACATCCAGGGTATATTTCAAAAGAAATAATGAGAAATTAGATTTCTCTAAAAGAAACTGAAGCCTATTTTCAGGCCATTAAGATTTGCTTTTTGACTTTACTTTCCAGGCAGTTGAGCAGATTTGTTATACTGACTTAAATGTATTCTGATTTAGGCCACATCCACTCTAATCCGTTTCGAAAGTTTCGAAAACCATTTTCCATTTTCTAAACGTCATTGTTCCCTATCCACTCAGTTCACTCAACATTGCTGTAAGCACTATGGGGAGTGTCCTTCTTCACGACCTTGCTGAAAACCTCATACAATCACGCCAATCATCTGATTGGCAATGGTGCCTGAGCCCGCTCCTTCAGGTGCGCAGTTGGCCTATATAAGGGCACTCAGTCACCATTTCTTCAGAATTTTCTTCCATCAAGACTGCAAACTTAGTTTTCTTCTTGGAACCCTCTCTGCTTCGCGTCAAGATGCCCTTACATTGGACAGAAATTCCCGGCAAGACGCGAACAGGACTCCCTTACGTGTTCCGGTAAAGAGTTGTCCACATCGCCGTCGAAAACGCTACATTGTGCGCTCAAACCGCTTCATTGCGTCATTGATCAACGCGGCGCTTCAGCATAGCGTTCTTGCTGGAGTTACTGTATCCTTTGTGTGTGTATGTATGTATATATATATATATATATATATATATATATATATATATATATATATATATATATATATATATATACACACACACACACACACACACACACTCTCACTACCAGTCAAAAGTTTTGAAACACTCATTCTTTATTATAATTGTTTTTCTTCACATTCTAGAATAATAGTAAAATCATCAAAACTATGGAATAACATAAATGGTACTATGGGAATTATGTTGTGACTAAACAAAATCTAAAATAAAAACTATGTTATATTTTAGCATCTTCAAAGTAGTCACCCTTTGCCTAGAATTTGCAGACGTGAACTCTTGACATTTTCTCAACCAACTTCTTGAGGTATCACCCTGGGATGATTGTTAAACCGTATTGAAGGAGTTCCCATCTATGTTGGACACTTATTGGCTGCTTTTCTTTATTATTTGGTCCAAGTCATCAATTTAAAAAATGGCACATCGGCACATCCCTCCGCCTGATGAGCACGAGAGCTGTGTGTAATACCTGGGCAATGCCCACGCACAAGCAGCTCTCATGGGGACAGACTGCCCTCACTGCGAGGGCATGAATCTCAGGACATTGCGCGCTAGGATTGACTTTGTTCTGAGGGAAGATACAAGATAGCTTCCCTCCCACCCACCTCTTCTGTGTTAAGTCCAGAGGGACCACATAAGGAGGCACGGTGGGGCAGTGAGATTGAGCTGGAAGAATTAGAGGAGGATCTCATGCCGGCGCAAACACTGCAAACCCCCCGAACTTACGATATAATGTCCTCGTCTGTGCAATATGCGCGTGATGAGCTCCGACCCTCTTTTAGTCTTCCCTGGGGTCCACACGGAGCTCATAAAGACCTGCCGTGCAGCTTACTCTTCACGCATTCAGGTCGGCGGTGCTGCCATCCTTACTAAAGCGTACCACGGTGAGGAAAACAGGTGGTCGCAGCTCACCTCCCACCCTGCCCACCCCTCCAAGCTGTGTCGACTGATGTCCGCACTGGCTGGAAGAACTTTTGCAGCAGTGGGCTAAGTTGATTCAGCACTTCACAGCATGTCAGTGCTCCAAGTTTATCAAGCTAAGCTCCTCAAACAAGTATATGAGCAAGGCCAGAGCTGTTCAAAGAGCTCCGCAGTGCTACAGATTTAGCGCTGCGAGCCACAAAAGCAACTGCTCAGTTGTGTGGACATCATTTCACTTCGCTGAGGCTTCTATATCTTTTATTCCATATATTTTTCATTGTATTACAAGACTTTGACCATGCACTTAAGAAAACGGCTTATTCCACAGATTTGCCAAAGGTGGTGTTCCGAAAAGTCATGTAAATGCAAAATGCAACAGTTTAAAGGATTAAAGGCCTTTAAGAGAATGAGCTTTAACACACGGTTTCTGTCAAAGAACACGGCTTATGTGTCCATGTTAACGCATACGTGAAGTTCTTATATCTTGTGTTTTGTGCTCAAGTGCATCGGGGGAACCCCAAAATCTGATGTAGAGTGAAAACTAACTATTGCAGCGCTATGCCGCTGTCACATTTACATAGGGCTTTCCATTTGATCTCCGCAAAATGTATTACTCCACCCACTGCTTAACGTCATTAACAACAGCTCTATATTGTTGAATTAATGTGTTTTGAACATTGTGACTAGCTAATTAATTTCTCCAATGATGCATTGTACTATGGTGGTAAAGCTGTAAGTTATGTCATTGTACAGGAAATGCACCCGAGATGCGCTCGGATATGGTGATCACAAGCAACCATGGGTACACCTCAGAAATGTGGTTTGAACTGGCTTGAAAAAACTAAACAATGTTTCTCTGTGTTGTTTCGCTACAGGATTTTTAAAATGTCATTTGAAATGGCACAAGGTGGTCTGCAGTTTGTAAGAAGGACAATTTCCTTTTTTTCCCCTCCCCTGGCCTTTGAGTACAGTGCATATGCCTTCATAATGCAAAAATATGCCATGATATTAAAGCAAGCAAACCTCCAGGGTTTCAAAGTTTTACACTATTACTTCAAACCAGAGACTTTCTATTATAACTTAGAAATCATAGTTATTGAAAAGATAGGTCACAGAAAATCATTTGAATTAATTTGCTTGAGAGTCTGCATCAATTTAATGACTATGGCTGTCATGATCCAGCCTATTTAGTCTTGTTTTATTCTTGTTTTGGCAGGATTGAGACAGTTTCCTCCATCCATCTCTCAGACTGTCCCATGTGTGGTTGTTTTCCTCTATCCCTCATGTTTCTCACAGGTGCAATGCAATCAGCACTGCCCTTGATTATTGGTAGCACCTGTCCTCAATCTTCCCTTCCTCTATATATTCTCTCCTTTGGCTTGTTTTCCACATCAGCCTCTTTTGTTTCATTCTGTTCCCCTGGCTGGCTGGCTAGTTAGTTAGTTGGTTGGTTACTGTGAGTTTGCGGTTTTATTGGTTTGGTATCCTTTACATTCTGTCTTGCTTTGTTTATTTCTTCTTTGTAAGAATTTTTTGTTAAATTAACATTTATTAATCTCCAGCGCTTGGGTCCTTCCTCCAAATTCGTTGACTGAATGATCTGACCAATTATGGACCCAGTGGAGAGATATACTTTTGTTTTTCCCCCAATCCCAGTTTTTCTGTTTGTCAGAGAGTGGCATGTATAGAGAAGCTCTACAGGTTATGTCAGGAGGACAAGTCTGTGGGGGGGGGTGCTTTTGAATTTTTGGCGCTATCCTCCGATCTGGGATACAATCAGACCTACCTGATTGAGCATTTTACGGAGGGTCTTAATGAGACTATTAGGTCCTATGTCCCAGATGAAGGTGAGGATGGTCACTTTCTCAAGACTATCAGGCTTGCCTCAAACTGTTGACAAGCCTGTCCATTTCCCTGAGGCAGTCGATGAACCAGTACAGTTCCCTGTGGCCATCACTGAGCCTGTTCAAGCCCCCATGTCCAGTCAAGACGCCACTTCTAATCAAGCTGTCATGTGAAAAAAACAAGTTGCCAAGTCCAGTCACCACTCTTTGTCAAGCTGATAAACCAAACCACCTCGATTAGTCAAATTGCCATACCTAGTCAAGCAGACACGCCAAGTCGAACTGTCAAGCCAATGGCAAAAATGACAAAATTCCACTGTGATGTATATCCATCATTGAAAATTTTTAAAGGTATAAAAATTTAATTTTAAGGGGCTTTACTTAAAGTCCACATGGCAAAAATTCCCATAGTTAAAGGTGCACTAAGTAATTTGTTATGTATCTTGTCTTGGACACACTGACACCTAGGGGCAGCAATCATTTAAACGCAATAAAGATGCCTAGTTAGTGCAATGCAAGAGTTAATGTCTTCCAATAACAGTGATTACTGAGATTAAGTGAATAGTGTTTAGCTGGTTTGTGTTCCTAACATGGCAGCTCCCATGAGGAGACCCTCTCCATGTAAAATACGCTTTTATTAGGTTACTGATATGACTGGAGTCTTCATCTTATGTAAGGGGTCATGATTTTAAAAATATGTTTATTTAAATATAATGTAAAGCTTTTATTAATGAGGAAATAATAGTGATTGCACCTTTAAGAACCACCCTTAAAAATATATAACAAGAATATGAGCTGTTCTAGCTGTAAAGGCTTCTGTTTAAATAATGCAGAATTATATCTCAGTCACAGGAATCTAATTGAGATATAATCATCCTAAAGTGTCCTGGACATTTTAATGTGTACTTGGGACATATTAATGGTTAAGATTTGTAACACAATACTTGATTTTGTGTCCAAGCAAAAGTGCTGCGTCAAGAGAAAGAGAATTAAAGCCAAGACTTCTTTATTTCTCTGGGAGATGATGTCTCTTTAATTCCACACAGACACACACTCTCAAACATACACCCTCTAGATGCTGCCCATTATCTGTCCGGTGTGTAAAATGTTCCTTGGAGCGATCGATAAAGATCAGGTCAGAGGAATTGATAACCTTATAAAGTTAGTAATTACTTTCCTTCCTCAGCTATGGGCATTAAAGTTTTTATTATGGATCGCTCTGCTCGCTCTGCTCACTCTGCGAGTTTTCGACAGTGAGGGATGTTAGAAATTAAAACGCACGGACTGTGATTGTTTCGCTGAGTGAGGATACATGGATGTGGTCGTCTTACGGTGAGGTCAGCTAATGGACAAAAATACAAGGGCTACCGGTGCCCCTGCATTACTCTCGAATAGCAGCAAACAATCTTAAACTGAAACTTTCAGGTTCAGGTGTGACAGATGTCTTGGATGAGTTCATTAGCTTTAGAACAGGAACTCAAAAAAACATCTGCAGAATATAACTGCTTGGATTTAGGAATTTGTGTTATAAACAGGGGATTGCCATTGGTTGGGTAGACCCACCTAAACTTAAATCCAATGGCCCAACAATAACATTGGCTCAATCAATGGTTTGAGTTTGGGGTCGGACTATCTCTATGTCAAAACCAATGGAAGACGGCAAGAGTTTTCTGTACTATGTTTGAAAACAGTCAAATCCCACCATTTTCCAAAATCCCTAAACCAAGATGAAAATTATCAGTTGTAACTCCTACAGCTTTCATGCTAATTCCACCAAACTTGGTACAGACCTGCAGACTACACTGACTTTGTCTTTTCGAATTGGTCGGAATTATTGTTTCATGTATTGGGTAATCAAAAATCCCATTGACTTCCCATCAAGAATATAAAAACTCCCACTGTCAAAAAAATGTATGCAAACTCAATCCGTACATCCATCTGTCCTTTGAACTGTCATATATTTTTTTTTAAATCAGTCAACATGAAAGTTTGTCTCTACAAACTTTATCCATTATTATTGCATTTCCTTTTGGTGATGCTAGTTCAGGGCTGTACAGCACGACCATTTTGCTCGCATTTAACACTAAAATATACGGCAACAAATTTTAACCCATTTGTAATAAGTGTCATTTCAGCCTACGAGGAGTGTTACAATCTAAAACATGTACGATGAGTCTGATATCTACTTTTCAATTGCCAAATCTTAAATGCTTGAACTTTAGTGGGTTGCCATGGATGCGTTGTCAGGGTTGTGGTAACCCGCCTAACAGAAATCATTCCAACAACTTTGTCTAACAGTATTTAAAGATTAGGAACAAATTCGATGTGAATATTTTGATTCGTTCGTTCATTAGAATCCTTTGACAATCCTTGCAAATTACACCTTTGTGCCAGTAGATGATTTTCTTGTTGAATGAGGTTCTCCACTCATTCAGTTGGTCAGCAGATCATTAATTTAGTTAGCAAGCGAGTATCATACCAGTACATTCAGTTTGTTTATGAATGAGACATCTCATCTCGTTCAGACTCAAATGACCGACTTGACTGTTTCAGGGAAGGGCGTATTCATTCAGCAGGACAAACCAATGATATGCTCTTTCACAGCCTGTACTCGAATGTTATTGGCTCACACTATATACAGTCTTTACAGGCAAGAAAAGCCACCAAATCAGTCTTGTTCATTAAACTTTTTTGGGGGGCGGCTGTGGCTCGGGTGGAAGAGTGGGTTGGCTACTAATCACAGGGTTGGTGGTTCGATTCCCGGCCCACAAGAGTCCACATGCCGAAGTGACCTCGGGCAAGACACTGAACCCCAATTTGCTCCAAATGTCAGGCTAGCACCTTGGATGGCAGCTCTGCCGTCATTTGTGTGTGAATGTGTGTGTGAATGGGTGAATGAGATGCTGTGTAAGGATAAAAAGGCGCTATATAAGTGCAGACTATTTACCATAAATAGAGCTTGTTGGGTTCGAAAGGGAGAGAGAGTCATAAGAGAACGAGAATGATTTGTTCAAAAAGACACATCACTAAAGCAAATGTTAATTAACATTTATGGAACATCCTTATGACGTTACGTTTTATTGCATTTATGATGTTACATCGCGTTTTCATGACGGTTTAACATTTTAGGAATGTTTTGCTAACATTTAAATAATGTTGTAATGACGCTAAAAAAACTGGATTTTTTTTTTGGTTTCCACAACCTCAATGTAATGTTTTAAGATCATGCATGTGTTAGGTGAGAATGTTCTAAGAACAGCACTCAAGTCACAGCATAATAGTCTGTGCACAAAAAAGGAGAGCCCCAAAAACTGATGCAATCAATATTCTTAAGTCTGTAGGCATCTAGTTAAGTGTAGCTTCTAACAGCTTCCATGTGCTTATTTGTGCTAATTAACTTTTTAGTTCACTAGCACCAGTGCTAACTCCTAAAAAAGTAAGCGTACTGTCCTGTGCTAGTAGCTGTAGCTTAAAGCCTCCTGAGCTATGAATGAGTAACATCTGAGCAATAATGTTTTCCTCTGATGGAAATTCTCTTCATCAGACAGTCCCTGAAGGAATTACCTTATTACTGACAAGTTCACATGCCCCATTTTGAAATGGAATCGATAGCTTCCTTCAGAAATCAAGCTCCCTTTCACATTGGGCAGAAGTTTATTCATTCCCTGCAAATATGGCTGAATTCGTCACACTCAAAAGTGAGCAATATGAATAAATGAGAAGGGGCGCACTTCATTTTGAGGCAGTGTGCAGCAAGCAAATGCCTTTCTGATAGAGCAAATACATTTCAGTTCTTTTGAAAGTTTCAAAAGAATAGATATGTGTTCATTTCATACTCCACTCAAGAGCTCAAAGTAATCTGGGTTTAGCGAGTCCTTCTCATGAGAAAGAAGAGGGAGACAGAGAGTGAGAGACAGAGACAGAGAGAGAGAGAGGGCGGAGTGGATATAGAAACTTTTCAAACAAAGTAAAGCGGATGAGACATTAAATTAGAAATGTTCTGTTTGGCGGCCTGGCGGATTCCAGTTGACGTGAGCGTGAAAAAAGATTTACATAATTTTTATACAGTACAAAAGATGAAAGCCTGGTGTGGCTTTAGTTGCATGGCAAAGCTCATTTGCATGTGAAAAATATCAGTGGCGAATTTGCGGTAAGTTTGCGGCAAATTTGCCAAAAATTCTCGATTTTTGTAAAGATTGCCATTTTTGCTGTTTGTTTTTTTTTTATCATAAATTTTAATTTGGCATTATGCTTTAAACAAAAAAAGAAATGCTAATGAAGTAGGACAAATTCATGAATGTATATTTTTCTTAACACATTGGCATTGTTGTTTTTGTGCTTTAAAACATCTGAATTCCATAAATTAACTTAAAGCTGATGTGTGTGTTTCTTATGATAAAATACTTTCTCATATTCCATATCAATATGTAGCAATAGCTATAAGTAAGCCATTAGTAGGTTGATTTCCCTGTAAAGTGTAAACACTGAAGTTTGGCAGCGCTTTCCAAAATTGCTCCTTTTTTTGATCGAGCCGAGGAGCCTGACACAGCAACACCGACTCATCGACCGATGCCGTGTGTTTGTTCTGGAACTATCTGTTTTTTTTTTTGGGACCAATGGCATATGGAGGTTGCATTCGGAATTCTGTTTGAAAACGATGTTTATTTTTGCAAATCCGTGTTGTGACACTCAAGGGCTTAGATTTAGCTTGGGGGGTGCAGAATGAAGCATGTACTCATGCTTCCATTGATAATGGTATAAATCATGGATGTCGGGGGATCGTCCGGGATACATTTGAAGTCTGATAAAATATGAAATACATAAAACTAAATACAAAAAAATACAAAATAAATCTAACTAAAATGTATTTAATGACATTGCTGATGATTTGCTTGTTTTGATAATCTATGCCCTGACGCTAATGCCGCATAAATTACACACTTCAGCTTTTAAAGTGTCCTAAACAGGTGCAACACCATAAATTGATAAACTGGTAAACACTATCCATTCCATGCAAGTCTACATTTTTGCCATGGCTAGCTCTGACAAATGTCAAGCGACAGGACATCGCTTTACAATCGCTTGGTTTCTATTTCTATTTTCGCCCCACCCACTGTGAAATCTCATTGGTCTTAAATCCTGCCCCTCATAACTACAGTAAACATCAAATATTTTTAATGATTGTGTTTGGTCGTGCAGCAATTTTGCATTCAGTGTGGACGGACAAATTGCTCTTCGATGGAAGCTTGTTGTGTCACATTGTTTAAAGATTAAACCTTATTAGATTTATGCGTTAAAGTGGGTAAAAACAAATACGGAAGCCCATTTATGCCATGTAAAATCAAAATGGTTTTTAGTAGGTCAAAATTATGAGATTAAAAAGTCATAATTATAAATCAAAATTATGAGTTGAATTTTTATCTCATAACTTTGACCTAGCATCTCAAAATTGACTGTGTATCGCCTAATTATGACTTTTAAATCTCAAAATTATGACTTGTGTGTCATTAATTATTTCAACATAAAGACGTAATTATGACATGCAATATTATGACTTGCATGTCATCATTTATTCAAACAAAGACTTTTGATCTTAATTATTACTTTATCTCAAAATACCAATACCACCAATATCATATATATATTATTTTTTTTTTTTACATTTTTTACAGTGTAACTGTTTTACCTCAGAATCCGAGCTGCAGAAATGAAGACGTCCTCTAGAAAGAGCCACAGTGACATTGAACCACCACAGCATCGCTGAAGGAGAGAAGGTTGAACGACCGCCACTTGAAAAGCCATTTGGGCTTTGATATGTCACAGCTCTGGGTATGAGGTACTGAGGATAAGCAGTTGCACAAATTGCACAATAGAAAGAGAGAGAGCTCTTATAGAGGACTTTGTTCATTGGAGCATAGCCGCTGTGGCAGTAGGTTATAAAGTTTAATATTTTTGGCGGTGATTCAAAGAGAATAACACAAAAGAAGATGGATGCCAGGATGCAACTGCCAGACACTACACAACCCTCAGCAATTCTCTTCTGAATGTCATAGAGATCGAGTGTGTGTGTGTGTTCCAAAGGCCTTAGTGTGGAAATACACTTTTAGTCTTTTAGTATGTGAGCGATAGTTCATATGTGTTTTACTGCATAATTTAATGATATACTAACAAGAGTCAAGGCTAATAAAAGCTAAACTGAAATCATATATTCATATATTTCATATGTTCGCAAGAGGCTACATTTAAAGCCTCTTTAAAAAAGCACAGGAATGAACAAAAGAAAGACAGAGACAATGTAGACAAATGAGCCTGGAGTTTTAATTAATACCTCTGTTGTTCTTTTGAAATTTAAAGTGGTTTCCATCCCCCGTTTTTCAACTTGATGAAGAAAACATCCTGGCATGCAGAGGCGGAGTGATCCATCTTCGTTGTACCTCAGAGGAATGGATTCCTCAACGGAGGAAAGCACTAATTGCAGTTAAACTTTATTCATTAAAGTACCATCTCAGCAAACAATAAGTCCTGCTGTCACAGACAATGGAGACCAATCAAGGGAAACTCAACACTTAACGATCCTAACCCAGACCAATGTGCAAAAAAGGCTTGTCGAATCAAAAGGGACTGCTCTTAGTTGTAAGAGAAAGGGTATTTCGTAATTTCTTTTTATCTGCTGTCATGAATATTGGACTTTTGTGGTGCTTTTTTGTGTAATTCTGAGTTTCCAAATGGAAAACTTTGACATTCTTTGATTTGCCAAAAGTCCCATCCATATTGCAGCTTAATCTGACTAAGAAGACTCTTTTCAGACAGGAACCTGTTTAGGGATGGACCAATCTGAAATAGATGATACCATAAAGAAACATAAAGGCAAAAACTCTCCACAAACAGTTGTACAAATCTGTGTGATCAGAATTTCCATCCATTCGAATAAAGTACTGATTTTTGTATCACGTTTTGCCAGCATGGTCTGAAGATGATCTGACCCAAATTTGAAGTAGATCCGATTAACTCTATAGAATGAGTTAAGAAAAGCATGTTTTCTATTAAATACAAAATGGTGAACAGGAATACCAAAATTTATATCATTGTACTCGGCATGGCACAAGCAAAGTAAAAAGGCCAGTCTCGTGACAACAGGCCAAATTAACCAAAAGTTAAAAGTAATTACATTTTTACCACTAGGCGGCGCAGGCCCCAAAATTGTCAGGTACCTCTAGGACATGGCACCAGTGACACATACAAACTTTCATGACGATACACCAATGTGTTTATTAAAACAATAAAAAATGGCCGACACCCAATATGGCCGATATTCGAACATTGGGTATCATTCGACAGAAGTTCTTAGCAAAAAGTTTTTTTTTTTCATATTTCTTGACCAGTAGGTGGCACTATGCCAAAACTTTTTATGTAACCTAATGGGCTGATGGCTATGACATATACCAATTTTCGTTTCAATAAGCCAAAGTGTTGGCAAGGTTCGGCGTTGGCTTCACAAACTCTTTGGTGTGCTCGCGTCAAATTTGTTTATGCGTTATATGAGAACTTTTTGATCTATCAAAAAGCTTTTGACCACTCTTTAATAAGAGGGTCCCAAAGATGGTACCCACCAAATTTTGTGCAAATCAGATTTATGGCCTTGGAGGAATTAAATAAAGTATGTTTTTCCGGAAATTTTTAGATAGCGTAAAATCTTGTCAGACTGGTAAAATTTGCTGAATGATTCGCTCTTTCTCACAAATGCTTGTAATATGCACCCGGTACATTTCAAACAAGATTTTGCTTTTCCAACTCCTAGAAATTGCATTGCAGTCAGGGTATCTGATTAGAAATGTTCACCAGGTAATTTTTTGCGCAATATGCATCAGACAGTCTGTGAACGAACTATTGGCCGGTGCCTAAGGGGACACTTTTGGTATAATCATTTAAAGTAAGAGAGGTTTTTTTTTTTTGTATATTTTTAGTAAGATGTATACGTCCGCATATTTTGTTAAACAAGCATACTCTTCACACTGCAGTTTATTAAATCACATCTTCAAGGTCACTATTACAGCATTCTCTCTCTCTCTTTTTCCATTTCCTCTGGAGCATTTTTCAGCTGTGCTCTGTTTTCTCAATGAGATAACATGCCATATTCCCCCAACTGTCTCCACAGCTGTAAATGCATGACTACCCATTCCAATCTCCCTATAGGAAAAGAGAATGTGTCTGCTTTACTTCAGCGGGGTCTGCCACAGGCCGCTCAGTCTCTCTGGATGAGAATGCATTGAAACATACAGTATCCTTCCACAAGCCTTGACTGCAGAAAATACTTCACAAATCATCATATCAGTAAAAAGTCAATAACATTCCTATATGGCCATGGTTGGTCATTTGTCATTATAGGAAGCACGACGGAAATGTCCACACGGAATATGTCATTGATGCATACATTCTGTGTTTATGGACCTTCTTTTGATCAACATCAAGATATTAGATTAAAATGTATTTGAATAGATCAGGGAAAAGTGAATAGGGGAGACCAGGACTAGTGGATATTTCTTTATATTTATTTTTGATAGCCAGTTTCTGCATAGCCACATACAGGGCTTGACATATGAACTTAACTTCTAATGGAAGTTTCCAAAAACTTTTTGGGACCACATCATATACTAGTTTTAGGTTATATAATTTCCATAAAAATGTATATCAAACTGTTCATAGTTTTTGGTTTTATTATTATTTATTTTTGCCTGGCTGTCAATGGCGGGTATGAAACCAAGTATTAAAATCAGGCAGAAAAAATGACCCAATAACGTTGTTGCAGTTGGGGATGTTGCATCTTCTGTAAAATACACTCCCTACTGATTTTGCACAAAACAATATTTCAAATATGTCTCAATAGGGCAATCAACACTCTGCCGAGCATGAAAAAGCAGATGGTTAGAATCAAAGGAAACAAGCTAACATGCTAATGCAGGAATGGAGTATGAGGTTTGAAGTAACTAATTTGGTTTGTGTCAGCACATACGAACAATAAAATTTCAACCATTAAAGGTGTTTAAAGGTGAAGTGTGACATTTTTTCCCCATTCACTGATCGTCTTATGCATATTGCACACAAAATAGGTAGACTAAGCTGCAATCGCTTACTCCAATGGGACTGTCTGGCACTACGCAACTTTTTAGAATCGCCTGGAAACAAAGTCACGTTTACAAAATACCGAGTGGATAGAATGAAGAGAACCAATCACAGGATTTGCCAAAGTTTTTCAGGTTAGTGCCATGAAAAAGTTTTTTTTAGGTGTGTAGTAGTAAGTGAACTAAATGTCTACAATCAGAATTGACCATTCCATTTTGTTGAGTTATTTCTGTGAAATAATGTATGTTTATTACTTTTGAAAGACAGAAATTCTCATTACAAATTCTTCTAACATTTCCGCTAATTTCAGTCTAGCTAGTCAAGGGCCAACTCATTTTTCCACAGCAGTATTTTTTGTTGATATAAAAATTGAACAGTGCAGATTACATGTTTCAGAAAATTCCCGCAAACTGGAATCGATCCCAGGTTGCCCTGCACATGTGCTCCCCGACAGGTTACTTTGTAAACGAGGCCCGAGACTGTTTAGCCCAAGACAGACCACTTGTATTAAAATTTATGGGAGAATTTGTACCGGCTAATATGGCAGTATAGGAAGTCTCACTTTACAGGTAAAAGAGCCAGTCAACTTTTAGATAGAGACATTCGCTGGACCAGCCAGAGACCACTTCCACACTTATATGTTTTCGTTTGAAAACGCATCTTTTTCTCTACGTTTTGGCCTTACGTCCACACCGAGACTGCATTTTTGACAGGGAAATAGGAGCTTTTCGAAATCACTCTCAAGTGAATGAATTTGAAAAGGATGCCTTTGCATTGTTGTGTGGACAGGAAAAATTGAGATATCTGAAAACGCTGACTTATTTGTTGTTATGTGACACAGTCACATGATCCCTTCAACCCAAAACATTCAAGACGGCAGCCCATGTTGTAGTGTCATTGTTGAGCCTGATATTCACTTTGATAGCATTGCTAAAGATAAATGTTACATTGTACAACTTTCACATGGCATTCCTTCAAAGACAATGGGAAGTTTACTCAGAATTGCTGTCCAGTGACAGAACATGAGGAATTCATTCAGTTTCAGGCCGTACATGGAATGTCAATTGTTCACATGCGCAGGAGAGGATTTAAGAGTATTTATACGTTTCAGTGTAGATGAGCAACTTTTCGAAAACATTTGAAAATGGCAAATGTGGACGGAAAGCATAAACGAAAGTGCAGTTTTCGAATGCATTTTGGATTCATGTGGACATAGCCTGAGAAATAACTGTTTGTTTGTATTTTTGCGTTATCTGAGCTGAAGAAGCACAATTTATGATACCTTTGTTGTCAGATTATACTACTGATTTGAAATGTTCTTTGATCATAATTCTGACCAACCTTTTTGGAGATTTCGGCCTTTAACCATTCAAGTAGACAGAAGATGTACTTGTATGCCGCTTGTATCCAAAGAAAATAGCTGTCCTGGAGTATTTCCAAGATGGCCGCAAAGTGGACTGACTAGCGTTGAAAGAGACTTTGATTGAGCCATCGTGGTACGAGTGTTTAGCAAACCTGTTTTGAAAAAAAAACACATTTAAGAGATACAATTATATTTGAACATATCTTTAATTTACAACTTTGCACCAAATAGTTTTAAAACATTTAAAGCATGTGCTACCCAACACGTTACTTTGTAAACGGGGCCAGAGACCACTTGTATTAAAATGAATGGGAGAATTTGGAACGGCCATTACAGCAATAGAGGAAGTCAACTTTTAGATAAAGACAATGGCTGTCAGTTTATTCGAGAATGCGTATTTGCTGGACCAGCTGGAGGCCACTTCCACACTTATATGTTTTAGATTGAAAATGCATCTTTTTCTCTACGTTTTGGCCTACCGTCCTCACTGAGACAGCATTTTTGACAGAGAAACAGGAGCTTTTTGAAAACACTCAAGTGAATTTGAAAATGCCGTCTTCGCATTGTAGTGTGGACAGGAAAGAGATGAGATCTATTTTAACACATCTTTAATTTACAACTTTGATCCAAACTGTTTTAAAACATTTTAAGCTTTTTAGGATAGGAAACACTTCAAGTCATTAACGGTTGTTTTAAATATAACACAGACTGCCTGAAGCAATGTTGAGCAATGTCGGTACTTTATGAACAACTTAACAAATCATAACTCTCTAATTCCTAAATTAACAGAAAATAAAACTACAGAATAACCTAACTTGCAAAAAGAACAGTTATGGGAAACTCTATAAGCCTGATCAATTGTCGCTGCCAGATTTCTGTGGCACATCTCATTATGGATTCTTATTACCAAGATTGGTTTCCAGGCGGAGTATGAGAGCGAGATAAGGTTGGCTTTAAAATTATTTTAGGCATGGCCATTGTGATAAAAAATTATAACCTCTCCTCTTATCTTCCGAGTGCAAGAGAGTAATCATCTGATATAAAGGTATTTTTTGTAAGAAAAAAAAAAACACACTAAAGAGATTTATCTGAGGCCTTTTTGGAATGTTTCTCTGTGATTGGCTAGGCTGTTGGGCTGCTTCACTGTCATTGACTGAATCTATATATTCTTCCCTCACATTGGTTCACATGTTGGCAGGCCTCCAGTGATGGTTGTTATAGATTATCAGAAAGCTGTAAGAGATAGTCTGCTGTTAACTTCTGTAAGATGCCCTCAGGTGTCTGTTTACCTCAGGCTATTAGTTTGTGCAGTTTGGTGTAATATAGAGGGTTTTTAGCCACAGGAGGTTAAATTACAGTTTAGAGCAAAGATGGAAAAGGGCGATTACATTTCTAATGGTTACCTTATAGTAAGTGGCACAAAACAAGGGCTATCATTGACAAAAAGGGGTTAACAGCTTTAATGACTTCTAGAAGGGGTGATTTTAGGGAAATATTACACACAGATTATAATAAAAAAGAAAAGAAAACTAGAGCACATAAACACACATGAGTGTCCCCCTCGGAAATGAAAGTGTGCTTGAGTCTCCTGCGTAATTACTGTAGCTTAAGTAAGGAAAAATGTAGAGTCAGCAAGTCATCGCAAATTAAACCCCAACAGGTGCGAAGTTGAGGCCTACGTGAATCCTACTCTGATTAAAATGAACTTTTTTAGGCTACATCTCCATTAATTCAGATACATTTGAAAATGGCGTTTTCATTTCAAAACGCTCTCCGTCCTCACTAGTGTTTTCAAGCATTTTCCAAAAGTTGCTCGTCCACACTGAAACGTATGAAAACGCTTAAATCATGTTAATGCGCATGCGGAAAATCCCCGTTGCATGTACGGTCTGAAACGCAATTGTCCTCATGTTCCGTCGCCGGACACCAATTCCGAGTAAACTTCCCTTCGCCTTTGAAGGAACGCAATGTGAAGGTTGTACAAATTAACATGTATTTTTTAACAATGCTATCAAAGTGAGTATCAGGCACAACAGCGTCGCTATAACACCGGCCGCCATCTTGATTGTTTTGGTTGGATAGATCACATGACTGTGTCACATGACAATAAATACATCATCATTTTCAGATATATCCGTTTTCACAGTCCAGACTACAACGCAAAAACGGCGTTTTCAAATGTATCCACTTTGGTCTGCGATTTCAAAAAGCTCAGTTTTCACGGACAAAAACGGCATCCCAGTGTGGATAAAAGGCCAAAACGGAGAGAAAAAGATGCGTTTTCAAATGAAAACCTATCAGTGTGAACAAGGCTTTAGTATCTACTTTGAAGTCAACATGCAACTCATTTTACGTAAGTAAAATTATACAGGTATTTTCAATGTTTCGTTGATCAAACAATCAACAATACTACATATTAAATTGACTATGTTCGTCCATCAGAGCTGAGCTGTGTTTTCATTGACAATATGACTACTCTGACTAAAATCTATTTACAATTATTTGAAATGTAATTTATTTCCATAATGGGACATTTCAAAGTCAAAAAGGATATTTAACGAGATGTAGGATGGGACTTGATTTTGACTCCCGTCATTTGCTTTAGTTTGCTTCAAATTAAATATAGCATATACAAGGGCTGCACCAGGGCCGGCGATTGCTATAGGCGAACTAGGCGGTTGCCTAGGGCGACAAATGTGTTGAGGGCGCGGGCGCCCTCTAGGGTCGCCGTTACGTTACAAACGGGGGGCGCAAAACTCAATCTGGCCTAGGGCAACCAAAGGGCTAGAGCCGGCCCTGGGCTGCACAGTTAAAACAAAAATCATAATTGTCAATTATTTCTCATGATATTGTAATTGCGATTAATTTGAAATCATATAATTTACATAAAAATCCTTATTTGGGATGGCTCGACTTCACGCCATATTCTATATGTTGGCACCACATTCAAAACAAACTGAAAATTGTGTTCCTGATTGACATTATTGCTGTTTTATACAGTACATCAGTAAATAAAGAATAGTTACCTAAACAGTCAACTTTACATTGACCCTCACAGAAGCAATTTTGGATCAATTATACACAGAAGCGAGCAATGGACACGTCTCTGATTGGTTTAAATGATCAACCACTGCAAATATATACGTTAAACAGAAAATGAAATGGAAAATTTTTACGCAAGATGAGTAGACCAACATGGACTGCTATAATTTACACTTTCCACGATTAGTTAGTTATCTGTGTTAGTTTCCATCCACAGAACTGTGGGGCTTGTGTCCCCCATGACCTAGTTTTTGTTCCCTAAAAATAAAATATAGCCTCTACTCTGGCTAAAATCTATTTACTTTAGTAAATAAGCCTCATTTAAGAAACACAAGTAGAACAAATTTCAGAGGAAATTATTCGTAAAATCATTCATTCACTTCAATGCGACAATTTGAGTAATCATTTTTTACAAATGATTTACACTAAAATGTCTTATCCCAATATCTAGCAATATCCAATATTACTTTAGTTTTTAGACTTTTCCTTCTGTCCTCAATTGAATAACAATTTACTTTACACCTTAATAGTCACAAGCAAGACCTAAAATGCACACAGGAACAAAAGAGAGAAGAAGAATGAGTGCCAAGATCCTTTCCATGACAGTAATCATTCATAATGTGTATTTTTGAGACGTAACTGGCATAGTGTCTTGGAGTCAGTTTGCGTCTGTGGCGGCTTCTGCAATCATCTCAGCGGAGGTGAGTAATAGCCACAGCGGGGAAAGAGGAAGACATCAGATATTCAAGACATCCAATCATCTACTCTGTCTCGCACCTCAGGAGGATCCACAAACTTCAAAAAGACTTCAGCCTTGCAGATAAAGATGTTCTCCTAAAAATACAAACAAACAAATAAAACAAAAAAATATGTAAATGCAAGCACACAAATAGACTTTTAAGACAAAGGCGAAAAATATTTACGATATAATCTGGAAACTGACATGTTTATCAAGTACCCAAGAACTAATAAACCTTAGGTCACATTTAAGGTAATTACTATTTACTTTTCTAAACAATTTTGGTGCCATTTATGATCACAAATGTCCAATGTAGTGCACTGGAGTTTACAATGCGTCTGAGAATGTTGCCAAACCATTGATTTCAATCAGGATTGGTGCGTCGGAAGGAAAAACGCAAGGTTTTGCGAAAGTGCCACGTGTAAATTAGCGGCAGAACTAATCGACTAGTTAGTGCAACTACTAGTAAGCGCCCTTATGCAGAGTTTACACTACATGATTTTAAGCCCAATTTTTAGTCGTTGACAGTTTGTGGAGATCACTGACAAAAGCCTGAAATCATAGGCATATCGGAGATCGCTCCCGTGAGCGACGATCGCAACGTATGAACTGTCAAAGACGCGATTTGAGAGAAACGCCGACGCGTCACCGATGTCAGCGAGATATCTAGCATGTTAAATATCTGGACCTGTCTGTGATTCCAAATCGTGCAGTTTGAAATGTGTTTTGACTGAATACAACTGTAGCGCTGACCTACAGCCAATGAGAGAGCAAGAAACGTGGCACGGGACGTTTCAGTGGGAGGAGTCCTGATGTACCTGCAACAGAACATCAACTAGCATGACTACGGTATCAAGAAAGTGTCATTGGACCGAAGAAATGGAGGAAAACTTATTGTAACATTGGCAGGAGCACCAGTGCCTATTTGAGGTTTCATCTGAACTGTCCCACAACCGGGAGAGAAAGAGAAGAGTTGGAGAGAAATCGCCAATTCTCTTGGACAGTCAGGGGAGCAAATAATTAGATTTCTCTGTAGGAGGTAATTTTTCATATTAAAACCAATAAAATAAATGCTTAAAAACACACACATCATATTCTAAAATGCATAACATATGATCATGCATTTGTTTTCGTATCTCGTATCACTTCTCGCGTGTAATCTGTTGGGAAACGTAATTTGGAGTTCAGGACGAGTCGTCTGGGATTCGTCAATAGTGAAATGTTTTGTAATGTGTTCACCCCTGTCGCCGATTCATCGTGTAATTTGAAAACGCTACGACTTCCATGGCAAGACAGACAGTTGTGTAATATGAACGGTACCACGATCCGGCGTCTTTGAAAGTCGTGTAGTGTGTAGTAGGCATTAATGAATCCTATCTATCGCAAAGTTGGATCCCTCTTCGTCAGGACTGCTTTTGAATCCAAAACCATATCTGACCCTAGCCCTCCTCATACCCGTAGGAAACTAACTGCGAAAATGTATTCACATGAGAAGAGTAATAACCTCGCCCATCAGCTCGCATTTGTTGTGATGAACTTTGGGAGTGATAACTCACAACCCATGCGTCCAATTACTCAGTAGACTGCCGAGCCACTTTAGATTTAATTAAAGAGAACTCATTTATATTACTTGTCACCGCACCTGGCAGTGCACGACTGCGGTGGAGCATTCTGCTCATTAGTGAATTTGGGTGGGAAGTTGCACCTCGATGATGAACCGTTAGCATCATCATGACAGTCCTACACTTATAATTTAAAAAAGTGAATTCACATGCTGGAGGTGAGAATACTTATATGCTCTGCCTGGAGGGGCAAAAAAGGAGAGACATGGAATCGGTGAAAAGAAAGAAAATATTGGATAAGAAAGTGTAATGCTTTGAATGCTGTGGTTTGGTGAACCACATTTGTGGATCTCTTTATGTAATGTTATGTATAAAATTCCTTTTATATAATTTAGCAACACTACCAAAAAAGCATCAAAGAAATTTAGTTGATCTGAACAGACATAAAACGAAAATTTGGAGCAATATCATTCAATATCAATAGTCAAAAATAATAAATCACCTCAAAAAAATTGTACACCCCAAAATTTTAAGAAAGACAACAATATTTGCTTAAATAAAATGAAGCCAATTTTTAGGACCATTTAAATTTTTGTTTTGGATTATGGCATATATATATATATATATATATAGATGAATTAATGGTACCACTGACATGCTGTGGAAGACCTGTGTCTAGCTGTCGAGATGTCAGTTAAGATTTGCCCTCTTTTATAACATTCAAAATCATGAGTCAGGGATCACAAGAATTCCAGAAAGAGAGAAGGCACAGACTATGACCCCTGAAGCAGTGTCCCTTGCCATGGCTTTAATTGGCTCAGTTTCTCTTTTGTGTCACATATCACAATACAATGAATTAAGGGGTGCTTTATTACCATCCGCATCTCTGCAAGCTCTCCCTGACTAATTGAAAAGTGCTGGAACAAGTAAAGCAATTTACTCACCTAGAAATTACTTTTCATGATAACAATGCCATTTTTCAAAGCCATCCGCAGTCCCACTTCTTAAGAGGAAACCATTATTTGTGTCGTACGGAAGGGGGAAAAAAAGCCTATTTGCATTCCATTACAAGTCCAATTGGCATCCGGCAATGAGGAAGAGTATCGAGGATGGCAAAGGAGAGATAACACATATTTCACATCGACTTGGGAAACTATTGCACCTTGGCCACAAGTTACACTGATGCTGTGTTATTGGGGGGAAAAACATCTTTACAATTTAAAGTTAGATTTTTTTCCAGTGGTACAGTGGAGAGAGTAAACAGAAAATTAGGGTGTGAAGAGGGGAAAAAGTTCCTTTACGTTACACTTTGCTGGGGTACAGTAATACCAGCAAATAATACCCAGACTGTTGGGTAGTTATCCGCTATAAAGTTTGTACCAGTGTGGATCAGAGTATGTGAGCGGTGCAGAGTGGAAGTGAAGTGATTGCAGAGTTGCGTGACTAGCGTCATGAAGTCTGGTCCACTTTGTAGCTTATTCTGACCAAGTACTGCCCACCTAGACAAGAAAAAACCAAGACTGATTACACTGTGAATTCAGCAACAGTAGGTTGAAGGTTTAGCTGCTAAAATCGATTTCTCTTACCGAAATTCGAATCCCTTCCCCGAAAGTCGTTTAAGGTGTTTACATGACCTTACAAAAATGTAGAGTTCTGGCAAACTTGCCGCAGATTTGCCACTAATTATCTTCATATGCAAATAAGCTTCATATCTGCCAAAAATGATGTCCAAAAGATGGCAGATCATCGTCGGTAGTGGTGAACTTGCAAGCAGACCTTTTGCAACAATGGACAATTTGTCGTTACTGGCCAATACTTCTATGGCAAACCTGTAGCAACAATGAATTGCATTATTGAAAATAATGAGTGGCAAATTTGCCACAGTGGGTTGCTGGAACGCAACATTTTTGTAAGGGCATTAGATTGTGCATGTAATTGTGCTTGTTGACGTTAGGAAACGAAAATGGATTCATGTGGATGTGGCTTTTGTGAAATCAGTGATCTGTTCTTCCTCATAAGCACTTAAATCAATGTGGTACCTACTAAACCTGATTTAGTTTCCTGGCGCACTCCCAGAAGTTGCATTTTACAGTTTTGTGTGCAATATGCATCCGAGACTAACTGGACCCCAATCAAATCTGGCGACAGTAGAAATTGTTCAAAAAGATTATATCAGTGTCAACAGTTTATATGCTGTACGTGAGTTTCATGGAGACTTTTGAAAATCAAAATATTAGGGCCATTGAAAACCTCCTGACCTGGGACATTTTTTTGTTGGTTTGGCAAAGGCAACCTGGCAAACAACAGCACTATTTCTTTCCAAATTATGGAGTGATAGCCAACAGGAGTACAAATGACACTGTACAAGAACCTTGGGAAAGCTTACTGAAGAAGTATTGGAGGTGTGTTTTGTTGCTAGACCCAGAATCCTACAAAATCTCGGGAACTTCAATATTTGTCTAGCGAACCCTTGGGGTTAGTCAAGGGGAAAATCATATACTCTCAAACAAACTTTAGTGACCTCTGAAGCAGTTCTTGTTCCATTGAACATACCGTGTCATCACCTTTTTATAGACTTGTGAAGTTGTAAGACATACAAAGAGAGAAGATTGACTGAATAGATAGAATTTTTGAAAACTTATTTTAAAAAGAGGCTCGCTTTGCTTCACGATCAACTTTGTGGCTGTAAAGATTTAGTCCACAGTTCCATGAGCTATGCAATAGGTCGGATGTGTCTTGTTCAGCTGAGGTTGTGCTGCTTGTTTTAAAACCAAAATGCCAATAATTTTTGTTATTTTCCTCTAGTGTCTACTGTACGTTGGAAGAGCAAGATTCCTCTTGAGCCTACATTGGAGAAATTAAATGAGAGTTCTTCAAGCAAACAACTTCACAATGTGAACTTAAACTTCAAGGATCAGAAATGTCTATCAATACAAGTTTTTGCTAGGAACAATTACAGGTACTTGCAAAGAAATTATATGATCCCTATCTTTCACTGTCTAAAGAGATGTGCTTACACAACTCTTGGGCTAAAAATAAACCTTCACTTGACATAAATTAGCATCTCATCACTCTAATGAGTTCAAACAGAAATGTATTCATGAATTAATTCATTTTACTCTCTGACCTCTGATCTTAATGCCATCAGCACATTGGATGTGCTGACTGAATTATTACAATTGTTTTAGGACATATATACAGTAAGTGACTAAAGACTTTCCATAATTTGTAGATACATGATTTCTGATACTTGTAGATATGAATTAAGACATTTTTGGACATTTACTAAACATTTTTTCTTGTTGAGGTGCCCACACTATTGGACTAGTCTAGTGGGACATAATTTTTGTCCCTTCGAGAACTGAAGAATTGACATGTTGCTCATGAAAGTTTATGTACCCATAAATTAACCCCATTCAGACGAATTACCGACAGCGCGATCATCCATCAGACATTTTGCATCAATTGAAGCGATATTGAAAGAGCATTTCGAAGCAACCTCAGAGACATAGGTCCTTTGGAATCCTGGGAGTAACTGCGTTCACACAAACAACGGTAAGCGCGATTCACGGTTTTTTTGCTCTAATTATATACATTTTATTCCACTGACGGTTAGGGTTGGGGTTTGGGTTAGGGGGTAGAGTTAATAAAATATGCATTCCTGTTGACTATATAACAGTTTAAAACCAAAAATACAACTCACTTTTGGTGCCACTCTGTGGACATTTCACCTGGAAACTGGAGCTCACACATGTCCATACATTAAGTAACACTTCCATCATCGGCCACTAGGAGCACTGGTTCGAAGACTGGTTGTTTATGTGGAGTTTGAGGTAGATCTGCATGTTAATTCATTGTGGGCATAGTATGCATTTGTGCCAGTTATCACAGGTGTTGTGGCTATATGAGTCTTCAGTGTTGCCAGAAATGAATTATCCAAAGGCCCATATTTCACCAGAACTATGTATCCAAATTGATCACTCTTACACGCTAATGGTTTAAAACCTTTTCCAATGTTACATTATACCTTGGCAAAGCAGGTGAAATGTAATTGCAAATTATTACACATCAGTACCCAAACAACACACTTTGGGTTGATTGAAATTCAAGTGGATGAAATTGAAAGTCATATTTTATCGCAAATGTGTTTACTGCCTTTGAGATCCACTTGAACATTTTAAATGAAAGTTTCACCACAAAACATTTGTCATTTACACTGTCAAATAGTTCATTTTAAAGTGTCCACCATAAATAAAATATCAAACTGTATGAATTGATTTCTTTATATAAGCAGAATGGTGCGACTTGAGTGATTTTCACCCCATAACTGTAGTTTTGGATGGGTTTTTTTCGAGAATAAATTTTTAACGTTTTATTTATTTTTAGGTTATATTGGCTTAGGATTGGTCTGTGTTCATAACAACATGCTGTTTTAACATCCCTGCATGACTTTCTTTCAAAGTATTGAAGCTGCATTCATATTTAAGGACCAGGGAATAATGAAAGAGATTTGAGCGTCCTTTGGTTCTTCTGCCTGTTGGATGTCCGTATCTGTGCCCACCAGCTGTAATGCACAGGAGAACAAGAAGTTGGAGAGGAACAGACGAGTGTAACTATTTTCACTATGGCATGCTTCTCATACTAACTTTGCTCTATAGATATAGCATCTGTTGGCATCAAAAGAACTTGCTGCCCAAATAAATTGTTAATAAATATATCAAATACAATAATAAAAAAGAGAAAAAATAAACACCTACAGTATTGGGGTGTAGGTAGCTAAAACGTAATTACATTTTCAATAGCGTGACTATTTTTACAATAGTGTAGCTTTTACAGGAACAAGCTACATTTTCCAATGAGTAACGCTGTAACTCTACAAAAGCTACATTCGTCACATTGTATTGCATCAATGAAGCCGAAGCTATCAGATGCACTCCTCTAAACTGTCCTCTGCCTCTCTCTCGTCTTGTGCAGCACTGGGAAAACTACAATTTTACTGTAGTAATATTGTGTATGTAGCAGCCATGTTTGTTTTTTTAGGGTGGAAACCACGGTTTTACTATAGTAATATTGTGTCCGGAGCAGCCATGTTTGTTTTTTTAGGGTGGAAAGCACGGTTTTACTATAGTAATATTGTGTCCGTAGCAGCCATGTTTGTTTTTTTAGGGTGGAAACCCACGGTTTTACTATAGTAATATTGTGTCCGAAGCAGCCATGTTTGTTTTTTTAGGGTGGAAACCATGGTTTTACTATAGTAATATTGTGACCGGAGCAGCCATGTTTGTTTTTTTAGGGTGGAAACTATTGTTATTGCAGTGAAACATGATTCATTTCCATAAGGGAATGTCTCCCTGACTACACACAGTATATATCTGTTTGCAGAATTAAATAATGCCATCAAACTGTTATATATATAAAAATATTTTCTCCTTTAAATAGCTTCAATGTAGTTAGCTACTCTTTGTTAGTAGCTTGTAGTGTAGTAACTTTTTTAAAAGAGTAGCTTGACTGTATTGCAACTTGAACAATTAAAATAACAATAACATATATATACATAAATGCAATAATAAAATAGGTTAAAATGAACCTATTAAATGTAATTAAATCCACACAAGTCCTAATGTGAAACTGGGTATGTTTAAGAGTTACGATAAGTAGGGATGTATCTGAATCGTGTCCAGTATCACACTCATGTACTCGTACTCGTAAAAATGATCTGATACCAAAAACCGAAACTGTCTGACGTGCAAATGTCATTCGGCAACAAGCAGAGCGCTAATTCACTTTGTAGCGTGCAGCACATACAGACTACATATTTATTTAACTAGCAGACTGTGCGGTTTAATAATCACATCGTGTCATGTTGCGACATGCTTTTTCAGAGGCGAGACGCTACTGTCAAAAAAGCACACAGAAATGGAAAGGGCTTACTTTAAAATAAAAGCTTCCGCCAAAATAAAAGCTCAAATAAAATGGAGAAAAGTACGATAGAAATATATCACTACTGTATAGAATTGTATAGTTATGAAATATTCACTGCAATACTACTACTACTAATCAATAATAATTGTATTATATTTCAGCAATATCTCACATCTGTGGTGCTCTCTTATGCAGCACTTTATATAACAAAAATAACTCCAATGTTTTATTTTGGATTGTCATTGTCAAGTTCTGTATAAAAGCGCTATATTTGATCAAAATAATTCAATTTTATGTTGAAAATGAATTGCTCTATTATCATTTGATTAAAGCTTTTATTAATTAATTTATTTAGACACTAAACTGAAATAAACTGTTAATATGGAATTTAGAAAATAATAACAATAATATAAAATAACAGGTATCGGTATCGCCGAGTACCGAAAAGGAAGTATCGGTACTCGTACCTGTTCTCCAAAAAATGCTACAGGACATCCCTATAATAAGTCATGAAAAGTTCTGTTTATTTTTTTAATTATTATTATTAATAAACATTTGTCTTGGTTACAGTATGCAAACTCAAGTGCAGTTTGACCAGGGTGCTTTTCAAGAAACCCAAATACTGAGTAACAGTATGCCACTATATGTGTGTGTGTGTGTGTGTGTGTGTGTGTCTAAGAGAAAGAAGGGGTGATGATATAGTAGAAAGGCGTAGAGGCGGTGTGTGTGTATGTGTATGTGTGTATATTTCTGTATGTGTTTGTATATAATATAATGAAGTCAGAGTTCACCTTCGGGCTCAGACTGGAATTTTCCTGGGATAGACAGCAAGTGGCTGAAGTCAAAGTTCAGATCTCAGTTTGGATGGGCAGAAAACACACACACACACACACACACACACACACACACAAACACAGAGAGAGAGGAGTTTGATGTCTTATTTATTGTGCTGTCATTCTTTTTTTATTATCAAGTGGCTATATAAATCTTGAGCAGACTGAGAATTTGGAGATTTTGTGCAAAAGTAGATTTCTTTTTATCTCCCTCATCTATCCAAATGAGGAAATACCATATACCTCTGTTGTTTTTATAAAAAGCTAATTTGCATCTTTAGATTTTTTTATATACATATGATTTGGTATACTAAATACTGTATGAATAATTTTTCCAATTGAGCATTTTCCCAAACATCAGACTTCCATCTCTACATTATGTGGATCTTTCTTCTCTATGTCGTGCTCCGCCTCAGGAGGCTTTTCCTTCACCTCTCTGCTCCTCTGCAATTAAGGCTGACAGGACATCTTGCTCGATTCCGCTGATGCCAGTACTTATCAAGACTGAGAGAGAGAGAGTTTAGTTACATTCACCCATCAGTCAAGGCCCCTTTCCGACCACCCACTCATTTCCATCCATGAGCAGTGCGGTGCAGTAAAGTTGCATAATACTAAATACAACCAAAAATGTTGAAAACACGAAATGCAGTGATTATATATTCCAGTCCAATTCGTTTTTATTTGGATGAACAGGCTGAATGAACCAATTCACTAAAATTGCTTTTTTGAGTCAGCATTGAATGGATAAAATTACACTAAATACAAAACAAATGGAAAATAATGAGTCGAAAACATAAACAGCAGTGAATAACTAAATATTTCACTTTAAATGGGACATCTGCGCAGTGACTCGAATCATTGAATCGAGTATTTTAGACTGTTCATTTGGATGAACAGGCTGAACGAACTGATTCACTAAAATCACTCTTTTGAGTCAGATCTCGAATTAATTGATCAAACGGGTTAGAATAATGCTATGAATCGGTTCGTGATTCAAGCCCTCTGACACGTGACGGACTTTGACGTGGTTTCTCACTCAAAACAGTACTATCGGGGTAGGACACAGTCTCACAGCGCACCAACAGAACACTAGATGGTGTGAAATTATTACCTTAAATCCACAGTATCAAAACATATCGTTAGTCTGTGATGAAAAAGGCATTCAATAAGTTTAACACCTGCAAGTGCATCTTGTGAACTGCAGGTAATGAAATTCTCTGAACAAAAGAGCATCCAAACTCTAACAGATGGCTCCACCGAGGCTTCGAAGCTTGTATAAAAAAAATTAAACATCTCACAGTGAAGCACTGTACCGGAGCTTGATTCATTTTGCCATAACCACATGCTCTTCGTATTCCGAAAAGTAGCGCAAATCCCTTGTGAAGTTTCGAGTGTCACTGACTTCGGTAGTGAATTGAGGCGAGTTCTTTTGAATTGTTAGCATGGAACCAGCCGAGGAAAGAGGCAGTTCTGAAGTAAGTTTAACAATATCAAGAATTATAATAAGAAGAAGAAGTATTCCTTACATTTATATAGCGCTTTTCTAGGCTCTCAAAGCACTTTACATAGTATAGGGGGAATCTCCTCAACCACCACCAGTGTGCAGCATCCACCTGGATGATGTGACGGCAGCCATAGTGTGCCAGTATGCTCACCACACACCAGCTATTGATGGAGAGGAGAGTAGAGTGATGTAGCCAATTCAGGGATGGGGATTATTAGGAGGCCATGATCGATAAGGGCCAATGGGGGAACTTGGCCAGGACACCAGGGTGCACCCCTGGGATTTTGAATGCCCATTGAGTGTCAAGACCTCAGTTTAAAGTCTTATCCAAAGGACAGTGCCTTTTTACATTATAGTGTCCCTATGACTATACTGGGGCATTAGGTCCCACATAGATCACAGGGTGACACCCCCTGCTGGCCTCCGTAATACCTCTTCCAGCAGCAACCTTAGTTTTCCCCAGGAGGTCTCCCATCCAGGTACTGACCAGGCTCAACCCTGTTTAGCGGGCATCCAGGAAAGAGCTGCTGGGTGATATGGCTGCTGGACTATTGATGTTAATAATAATAACATCAATAGTAATATTAATAAGAATCATACGATTTGATACTCAATGTAATAATTCATTCTTCTGTAGGTTGAGTGTCTAATTTGTTCTCAACAGTTGTCATATAATAACAATTTAGAGCTAAACATGAACACATCTTCAGGAAGTGGACCAACAGCTACAAGTTACAGTGTTGCGTTCGCATACAACGCGAAGCGAGCGTTTCAAGTGGCGTGATTACATAAAAAGTCAATGCAAAGATGTGAGTAGACGCGAATTGAAGTGAATGGCGCGACTCAAATTATTTCAACTCGAGCGAAAAATCCTCATGACGCGTTGTCGCGAAAGCCTATCAGGACTGAGATTGTCCGGATGTCACTGACGTATTGAGGTAGTAGCAGAAGAAGTCAGAAAAAATGTATGTAAAAATTGTTGTAGCGGTGTGTGGGCACCCCAAATTGTATGACACAATGTCCTACATGTACAGAGACGGACGAAAAAAGACATCGCTTGGAGGAAAGTGAGCGAGGAAGTTGGACTACCTGGTCTTGGTCAACATGATTATAAAAGATAACCAGCCATTAACAATTGTTGAAGATGCTGGCTTTTGAGTTTATTGGAATTTTAGACCCAACCTACATTATTCCAACCCACCAGTCATTAAAGAAAATGGTTAAGGATAAATACAAGGAGGTCAAAGAGAAGGCAAAGGAAGAGGTGAAAAAGGCCAAAGATGTAAGCCTCACTTCAGACATGTGGACATCTTTACATATGGATCCATATCTGGCAGTGACACATCATTTTATAATGAAAAGGATCAGCTGTCCACTGTTTTACTGAGGTTGGGAACATTTTCAAAAAGTCATACTTCCGAGAATATAGCTGAAGTGAAGACAGCTTTGATGGAGGGGTGGGGCATTCAGAACAAAGTCTTGAAAACTGATGCTGCTGCCAATATGGTAGCATGTGCCAGAATCCTGCAGCTCCGCCACACAAACTGCAAATCACATGCCCTGAACTTGGTTGTGAAAAAGGCTAAATAACGAACACCAGGACTTGAGGATATTTGAGTAAAGGCACTAAAGATTGTAGCTCATTTCAAGTCCAGCACAACAGCAAGAAAAAGGCTATTGCTGTTACCAAATCAGATGGTCAAGCCAAATCACGAGTTCATTCAGAACGTGGATACTCGTTGGAACGGCACGGATGCCATGCTAGAGTCCCCCGTTGCTCAGAGGGATCCAGTTGGTGCTACTTTGGTTATTCTGAAGATAAACCTCACACCTTTGACTTCAGAGGAGTACCAGACAGTAAATGAATGTTTTGGTGTACGGTGCCACTTCAATGAGGCTTCGGTAGAATTGTCAGAGGAACAGAGAGTGTCAGGGTGGAATCACCTCAAAGAGCTCACAGTTTGAAGATGAGACTTTGCAATTGTGAGACAACCTCCTGAGGCTTCTCTCGGAGAGGATGTCTACATATGAGACAATGAGCTTTATGACCCTGGCAACTCTGTGAAACACAGACAGAATGTGCTGTGACCATAAGAGCCTCAGCAGTCCAAAACACCCCATCCACATCCTCTCAAATCCCTTCATCACAACCAGAGCCAGCAGGAGCCACAGGCAGCCGTGCATCCCATTCAGCCACAGTTTGTGGTATTGTGTGGGTGTTTATTACAATTGGCATGGATCATGTATGTATTGCAGAGAACCTGAAGTCCATTAAACGTTTATTTTTATTATTCTATCCTTTCTCATGTAAAGGTCTGTGGGATCTACTGGACAGTCATGTTGTAGAAACCAGAAGGATGAAAAATGCGACTGTAGATGCCACAGTCGAGGTTCAAAGGTACCTCAGTGGCCCACATATCCACAATAATCTTCATTTATTTTGATCATATATATGCCTATATGAGCCTTTCCTGTGAACTCATAGGTTTAGGCAGGGCTGGACTTGGAAGACAAATTGGCCTGGGATTTTACATAACAACTGGCCCAAAAGTTGAGCGGTTGGGGGGTTTCGCTGTCATTTTCTGCATATTGCCGGCACCGTTTTGTGGCCCATTCAGCAGAACGCTGTGGCTCATTTTAGCTTATCGTGACCCATTCAGACCGTTTCACGGACAATCCACCAGCCCGCTTGGTTATCCCAATGGCCGATCTGCCCCTGATCGGCCCTAAAGTGCATCGGACCACCGGGAAAATGCCTGGTATGCCAGATTACCAATAGAGCCCTGGGTTTAGGACTTAACCTTAAGTGAATAAGGCTGCATGTGTTGATCAAAAATGGCTACAGTACAAGGTAATTCGTCCCATTTAGAAATCTTTTCATAAATTCATTCATAGACTCATTTATTCATACATTGTCTAAGTACTACATCAACAGTGACACATGACACATGAAAGACAAATCATTTTTATTGCTTTTATGGTTTTCAGAGTGCAAAGTGATTGATTTAATGCATTAAACAATCCAAAAAATGGCTGGGTCCGCTGGGACGCAAAGGCAGCTTTTCAACCTTTTGACCACAAGATGCCATTAGTGTGTTGAAAAGCTTCGAATGATGAACCATTTCATGATACAGTTGTGAGGAAAGCCTCTGTGCTTTGCAAAGCTTCATTTCGCCATCACTTCTAACAGAAGCCGACACAAAAGCATTTCAAATATCATGCTATTATTATAGCATTATGACTTGATATGTGCCGACATATAATTTGAATATGTGTGAGCATGTGTGCCACAGCGCCAGGATCTGAATAGTTTATTGAACCAGTTCATTCCAACTAACTCTTTGAAAGAAGCGGTTTGCGTAAATGAACTGGACTCCATCACAAATGCTTTGGAGATGTTTTCTAAGGGTAAAGCATTTGTAGTTGGGGCTCCAGGAAAGCTAGAAACTCTCCAGTTTTCTCTATGATAAGCGTGAAATTATGATATTTCTCATAGTGAATGTGAATCAATCTGTTCAGCAGAAACGATTCTCATGTCAAACACATGCTGAAAGAGTTGTATTGACTGACAGCTATTGGACAGTCTCAGTTATTAACATCGCCTCTTGTAAACAGACATTTTATGAAATAGAAATGATTCTTTTTATAAAGTCCATTATCGAGCCATTTGCCACTATAATAAGTACTCAGCTTTATTTCCCACCAGGGATATTAAAAATGTATATGTCAGAGATGGAAATATCACAATAAAAGCAAAAGTATTGGCTGAATGGAGTAAAGAGAGGAACATGTTTGTTTTGAGCAAGGAGTTGGTTTTGGATGTAAACAACATGGTCATAGTTCAATGTGAGTAAACAGTATGATACTGCCTCCTAGTGGCTGTAGTTGCATGTGTGTGATGTGTGGAAGGACAAATCCTTTGAAATCTTGTGCGACCTTTGGGACATTTTTGTCTTTTTCATTTTTGTTTTTTCGATCATTTTGGCTGCGTTAATGCCGACGGCATACATTTATTTCAACCTCAGTTCCTATAATACATCTATAATACACTGTGTACACAAAATAGTTACACTCAGGACAAAAATGTCCCCATTGAAACCCATTGAAACTGCAATATTTGATCCCAGTGCCATTAAAGCATAAAATCATGAATTCTATGATATTATGCTTTCATTCTGGAGCCCTGTCTTCGAAATATTGAATAATTTCCACCAGATGGCGCCATTTTTCTCATGTTTAGCCTATGGAGCAAATACAACCTTTTCCCCTATTCACTGCAGGCCAATTGAATAAATGATGCAGCTAAAATTGTGTGAGTGTGTTGGTATGGATGTCAGAGTGTGTTTTGTATGTGTGTATTGAGAAATTTGGTGTGTATAAAGAACAACAGTGGCATTATGTTTTTTTTTTTAATTGGACACTGCACAAAAAATAATAATGTGCCAAAATCAATGTTGTTGCTAATCATTGACAAATCCTAGCTTGTGATAATTCCACCCCTCCCCCCCCCCCCCCCCCCCCCTTCTTAGCATTTTGTATATGGAAAATAATTCATTTTTGTGTTTTTTGCTTTTTAAAACAACAACAGTAGCACTAAATAAAGAAACTGGCATTTAAAGGGTTAAAATCCTGAAATGTAATGAATATTTGGCAGGACTGGACTGATGTTGGTTTAAATAATTAACTAATTGAAAGTGGAAAATAATATTAATATTTAACAATATTATAGCAAGATATTATAAGAAGCAGACAAGGACCTCTGAGTAAAAAAATTTTTATTGACGCACAAGGGTTAATATAAAGCCAGAATGACATTTCAACAAAAACAATAATGTGGATTGTCCTGTATAACCTGAGATCTTATGTAGAAATGATTAGGGGTAACCTCCTCTCTGTTAGTCACAATGGAAAGATGGTCTGCTAAAAATGTAAATGTGAATTAGCAGTTTGAATGAATGAATAAATCCATTAATTTCTTACACAATGCTAAATCAAAGTGTTTTACACAGACATCATAAAAATAATCTAAGAAATAACTAATTTCTTAATTCATTTAATTGTGGGATTTCATGTCTTAAAATACTTTTTTTTCTTGATTAAGATTTGCACAAAAAAAACGTATTATTACATTATTGTAGTAACTATAAATCTATAAATCAACAAATAAAGTATCACAGATGTTCTGTCACCTTAAAGGGACCGTTCACCCAAAAATGAAAAATCTCTCATTATTTATTCACCCTCATTCCATCCCAGATGTGTATGACTGTATAAGATCTTAGAAGAATATCCAATGCAACTTCCATACAATGCAAGTCAATTTGTACCAAAACTTTGAAGCTCCAAAAAGCACATAAAGGCAGCATAAAAGTAATCCATTCGACTCCAGTGGATAAATTCATGTCTTCAGAAGTAATATGATATGTGTGGGTGAGAAACAGTTCAATATTTAAGTCTGTTTTCCCATACATTCTCCTCCCTGCCAAGTAGGTGGCGATATGCATGAAGAAAGCAAATTGAAAAAACAAAAGAAGAAGAATGTGAAAGTGGATCTGTTTCTCACTCACACCTATCATATCACTTCTGAAGAGATTAATTTAACTACTGGAGACTTAATGTCTTTTTGGAGCTCATTCACTTGCATTATATGGACCTACAGAGCTGAAATATTCTTCTAAAATCTTTATTTTTTGTTCAGCAGAAGAAAGTCATACACATCTAGGATGGCATGGGGGTGAGTAAATGATGAGAGAATTGTAATTTTTTGGGTGAACTGTCCCTTTAAGATTTCATATTTACTGATAGTGGCACCTGGTGGCCAAGGTTGGTACCACATGCTAATTGTTAGCTAGCAAGAAAAAAAAATATCATGCGTTTTCTCTTGAGGGGAAATTTTTTTTTTCAGAAAGGAAATATTTTAGAGGGGATAAAAGAAATTAATATAGTTTTGCTTAAATAAATGCAGGACATATGCTCAGGTAGGCACCAAGACCCCTAAAAAAAATACATAAATATGTAATAAAAATAATACAAAAATAATCACCCAGTTAATTATTTTTTCCAGCCTTGCTGTTCAGGGCTTCCGTAGCTACCAACTAAACCAGATGAGATCAGCAAACCATCTTAGGCTGGCTTAAGATGTTTATTTATATGATAGGGTGCCACACACTCTCGTGTCTAGATCTAATTTACCACCGATTTCATTTAGTTTTACACGGTGCAGTAGGAGGATCACTTTCTCTAAAACTTGTTCATTTCTTGCTTGGTTGGAGAATGTAATTAGGTAAATAAATAAATCACATTATTTTAAATAGAAATAATTAGACATTTGACACCCTTTGACATTTTATCAACCATAAAATTCCTTTAAACAAAGCAGTTAATATAAAAATACATTTTCTTTGTCACACCCCAAGAGTTTGTCTTTTGCTAAATGTCACTGACATAATAAAGATCCTCTTTAGAATCAAAGACAGTTAATCCTTGTGTTTCAAATCACAGTATTGGGTCAGTACACTCACAATGAGATGCATCTGTATGCAGTATAGGGTGATGATTGAAAGTGTCTGCTGACAGTTTGTGCAATGAATGTCTTTACTGCAGTTTTAAAGCTGTGCAAACATCTGTCTGATGGTGTGAGAAAGGGGCACCAACATGCGACATGTAAATAATGACAATGAGAGAGATAGAGGTGGAGATTGACGTGTGTCCTTGAACAGGATTTTCCTTTATGAGAACAGAACACCTACAGTATGATGAGCAGTGTTTTAACCTTTCAGTTCATATAACAAACAATGTATTAAATAAATAGTTTTGTATATAAGATTAGAGTCAAGTATTATATTTTGATCTCTTTAATTTTTCACATTTGGTTTTTTTATCACACATAGACTGATAATACGTTGCACTGATATATTTATTATAATATATAATAATAATAATAATAATAATAATAATAATAATAAACAATTGCAATAATACTTTTTTTTATTCCAGTGATCGGTTATTATTGCTGCAGAAATCCAACAATAATTAAAAAGTTCTGCATATCGACTTTCAGACTTTCAAAAATGTCTAAAATACATTTAAAATAAAATATTATTATTTTTTATTTTTGTTGAGAAGTTTAGCGATTAGCAAAGAATAACTGAGCACATAAACAGAGGGACATTTATCTGCACCTTTTTATCATACAAACAAGAATTGATATTTGATATTTTGTCAATGGTGGTGAAAGGTTGCTCACACACACACACACACACAGATACACACCCACACACACAAATACACACAGATACACAGCCACATACAAACACACACACACAGCGATACACACACACACAGATACACACACAGAGATACACACACACAGATACACACACACACACACACAGCGATACACACACACACAGATACACACACAGAGATACACACACACAGATACACACACACACAGATACACACAGATACACAGACACATACACACACACACAGATACACAGACAGAGGTATACACACAGACACACAGAGACAGACACACACACTGATATACACACAGACACACACGCTCACACACACACAGATACACACACAGACACACACAGATACAGACACACATACACACCCACAGACACACACACACACATACATACAGATACACTCACAGAGATATACATCTACACACATACACACAGATATACACACCCACAGACACACACACAGATACACAACCACACACATACACACAGATACACACACAGACACACGCTCACACACACACACACATACACACCCACACACAGAGACAGACACACACAAAGACACACACACATACACAACCACGGACACACACAGTCACACACACACACACATATACACACACACAGATACACACTTATACACACACACACACACACATATATATATATATATATATATATACACACACACAGATACACACCCACACAGACACATACACACACACTCACATACATATATATATATATATATATATATATATACACACACATATACATACACACACAGACACACACAGTCACTTTCAAAACTACAGCTACTTTAAACTGCTGTTTGCATTGACTGAAAACTAAAAATATGTCTCACTACTGCCACCTTCTGGTCATCTACTGTTTTACATATATAAGTGAACCAGGTTCTGTGAGTGAGATTTTCTGTATGGATTGACAGATTTCGAGACAGTAGGTGTTTATTCGTGTGTGTGTGTGTGTGTGTGTGTGTGCGCGCGCGCGCGCTGCTTGGCCATGCTTTCTTCACCTGCGGGAAACCGATAAAAATTCCCTGGCTCTGTCTGGTGAACTTTAACAGCCCTATACAGAAGCACAGCCAAACTTCTCCCTGATCTCAATGAGGGACCACACACCCAGATCAATGCCATAATGTCGAAAAAGACTGATTGGCAGGAAGTGGAGGCAGATGTCTCTCATGGCTACACATTGATGCAATGCTAAGCGACATAACTCTTCACTCTGTGTGATGAGGAGAATGCTGTGATGATCCAGGCACAGTAAATCTGCCACAACATCGGTATTCCTCACCCATCTGTGTGAACTAAAACAGATACACATGAGCAAAATATCAAGATCATGGCCTGAAAACTTGTTAACAACCCCCTTTGACCAAACCAGCCTAAATTGGTTTACTGGTCTTTGCTGGTTTAATTTGGTTTCCCAGCCTGACCAAGCAGGTGTTCAGACAGTTCTGGTGCACAAAACCCTTCGAAAACTAGCCAACAGACATGTCCAGGTTGGGAGACCAGCTAAGACTAGTAAACCATCTTAAACTGATTTACAAGTTCTGATAAGAAGTAGCATCCGATAAGCAAAAGTACTCCTCTGCACCGACATCTTTCTTAATTCAGAACAGATGCAACTGGCAGACATTTGAATGGTGACCAATGCTACGTTTATTAGCGGGGTGTGATCAGGAAAGAGAAATAACATTAGTAAGAAGAATTGTATCCAGACTAAGGCTAACAGAATGTGTTGATCTGATTCCCTCTGAGCAATTTTCCATCACTCAACAAGCAGGAATTCCAGGATGAGAGTTCTCTTCTCTACAAAAACAAATCTGACAAGCCAACGTCAGAGTCCCTGCTGAAGAGACTAGCTTAGAAGACTCGAGAATGATTCAGGCTGGTTTTTGTTGGTTTGGTGCTGATGGACCAGAACAGCCTAGATATTTGCCAGTAAAACTTGGCTTTTGCCACTGGTCAACCAACATGCTGGCCAAATACACTCATTGAGCACTTTATTAGGAACATTTGTACGCCTACTTATTTGCGTGATTATCTAATCAGCCAATTGTGTGGCAGCAGTGTAATGCATAAAATCATGCAGATACAGGTCAGAAGCTTCAGTTAATTTACATTTACATGTATGCATTTGGCAGACGCTTTTATCCAAAGTGATTTACAGTGCACTTATTACAGGGACAATCCCCCAGAGCAACCTGGAGTTAAGTGCCTTACTCAAGGACACAATAGTGGTGGCTGTGGGGATCAAACCCAGTTAATGTTCACATCAACCATCAGAATGGGGGAAAAAATTGGATCTCAGTGATTTCGACCATGGCATGATGGTTGGTGCCAGATGGGCGGGCTGACGCACTTTGGGGCTGATCATGGGAGGACTGGCCATCGGGAGAACCAAGGTGTCCGGTGGGTTGGCCACGAATGGGCCAAACGGTGCCTCGATATGCAGAAAAGGACAGCTAACCTACATTCATTTGGGCTCGAACCCCTCCCCCTTCCCCCGCTCAACAACTCTTGGCTCAACCAACAAACCTACTCCTGCGACTTACTAGTCGATGACCGCTGTTTTTTGTTTCAAGGTTGTGCAATGTCATCAATATGATGTGGAGATCTTCAAAAGTGAAGAACTCTGAAACTTGGTATATGGAAAAGTCCAAAAGCAATGTCTGTATCGTTAATCCGCCTAAGGATAAACTATCGTTCTGTCAGGAAGACTTGCTTTTTAGATGACATTTATTTGATGAATATAAAACAGAAAAGTAATGTCTCTCTTTGGCGTAGGCCCCGTCTGGCGGTCCGAAGAAGTTGTACTCGGAACCGTCATATCCTGCCGGAGATAGGAGGCAGGGGCGAGGAGCCTACCCCCGTGCAGGACGGGACTCAACTGGTGGTGGTGGGGTGGTGGAGGTTGCCGTGTTAGCACACTGAAACAGCAATGTGATAGATTGTGAGCAGACTTATGAAGCAATGGCTTACCTGCGATTGGCTAGGAGTTACCCAGCTAATAGTGTGATGATGTACTGCTGCTAGTCTTCCCGCTAGAACTACGCTGCACTTACATATCTGGCGGTTGAGTTGCCTTGGACATTGGGCAGTCTTATCCTCAAGTTCCACTATCTGTGCTGACCTTCAGAATTAACAATTACAGTCGACATCAGACAGTTTGTAATCATCTGGATCAGCTAGTTCTGCTACTGATTATGAGACAGGTGAAGGGTTAGGGCAATGGTTAGTCAGGTAGAGGGTCAAGCCCAAAGTTTAAGAAATCAACCAAGAAAGAAAGTAAACAGGAAGATGTACAGGCTGAAGGTTGTTGGGCTCTTTGGAGAGATTACAGTGATGGAGTAAGTGAGAGAAATAAATGTAGCGTCAAATTGATGCGAAAGGAATGCCGTTGAAAGTGTGAAGGTCGAATTTTGAGCAGAGGGAGAAGCATTGCACAAGGATGAGAGAAAAAAGGGAGTCATGACATGACTGACAGATAGAGAGGTAGGTGACTGGGAGAGAGTTTGAGAGACAGATATACAGAGCGAGGTGAAGAAAGGAACAGAGAGAGACACTGATGGGTTCAGAAAGAGGGTGCTGAACTGGAAGTAAACAAGGAATTGTTTAGGCGAACATTTGTAGGACTTCTTCATTTGATTGTGAAAAACTCCACGATGCTAGGGTGTTCTGGTTGGTTCTATGATATTATCGTCCTTAGATATGGCTTGGATATAGTCCATGTAAGGAGTATGGGTGCAGGATAAGCATATTTGCATATGGAAAAGTGTTTAAAGTGTTTTGGCGTTAATTTGCCTAAAAACATATAGTTTGTTCAGTTCTGTTTAACTTTAGTCCTGAGTGAAATGACTCCTTGTAGTACAGACGTTTAATACTCAAGGATAACCAAGAATAAAACACCATCCTTTATTGGCCTCTCTCTTTCTCTCTCTCTCTCTGTCTATTTAATGCAAGAAATGACAAGCTGACACACGGAGTATTACAGCTGGCTAGTTAACTCAGCTGTTTGTCGAATTGAAACCTTCATCAAATACCATATTCTTTCCATATCACACAAGCAAGACATTTTTGTTACCAAACAGATCTTTAATCGCATAAATGAACAGCGACCCATCTGTTGTTCACACATATTCACAATATGGCAAGACCCAGCGACGCTTCTATTTTGAGTAAACTCTCATTGTTGATATGTGGGAATGTGTGTGTAAGTCCAGCAAGCTGCTTGCATTGTGCTTTTGGACGCCAGATAAAGGGATCAGAGTTCTTTACTGGAACAACTTCAAACAACCACACATCTCACATTTTGGGCCAAACAATTGTTCTGACTCTCTTTCATTCTGTCTATCTCTCTCTCTCTCCCTCTCTCTCTCTCTCTCTCTCTCTCGCTGGGGTCTTTGAGGCCCCTGGCTTGCAATGGGATGCATATTTCTTCAACTATGGCCACTTTTGACCCTATGAACTGCTAGAAAATAGAACTCACTCTTTTACACTCTTGTTGTTTTATTTATTACCTATGTTTAACAGTGGCTATACAGTGCTGTGAAAATGTATTTGCCCCATCCTGATTTCTTGTACATCTCATACTAAATTGTTTAAAAAATGGAAACAAAATCTAACATAAAACAAAGGCAATTTGATTAAACACAAAATACAGTTTTTAAATGATAATGTTATTTACTGAAGCAAAAAAGGTATCCAATACCAACTGGGCCTGTGTGAAAAAGCTATTTAAAGGCCCTGGGACTCCAAAGAACCACAGTGAGAACCATTATCTCCAAATGGAGAAAACTTGGCACAGTAGTGAACCTTACCAGAAGTGGCCGACCTTCCAAATTTCCTCAAAAAGCCAAGGACAGCATCCAAGGAACTGCAGGCCTCTCTTGTGTAAACAGCCCCGGTCGCCCTGCTCCGTACGGGACTCGAACCGCTGGCTGGCTCCCGTTATACTCACCCCCCTAAACCTCACTCTCATCCGGGTCACAGCACCATTGTAACCGGCCCTGGTCACCCTGCTCCGTACGGGACTCGAACCGCTGGCTGGCTCCTGTTATACTCACCCCCCTAAACCTCACTCTCATCCGGGTCACAGCACCATTGTAACCGGCCCTGGTCACCCTGCTCCGAACGGGTCTCGAACCGGTGTCTCTGGCATGGGAAGTGGGTGCGCTAACAAGGAGGCTAAAGGCTACAGCCTCTAGCGTCAGTCGCTAGTGCACCTCTTGAGGTCATGAGAGTGAGATTTACACACTCTGCACAGCTATATACCAGCTGGCTCCCGTTACACTCACCCCCCTAAACCTCACTCCCATCCGGGTCACGGCACCATTGTAACCGGCCCTGGTCGATCCGCTCCAAACGGGACTCAAACCGGCGTCTCTGGCATGGAAAGTGGGTGCGCTAACAAGGAGGCTAAAGGCTACAGCCTCTAGCGTCAGTCGCTAGTGCACCTCTTGAGGTCAGGAGAGTGCGGTTTACACACTGCACAGCTGTCTACCAGCTGGCTCCCGTTACACTTGCATCAATAAAGGTCACTGTTCATGACTCCACTATCAGAAAAACACTGGACAAAAATGACCCCGGAAGAGCAGCGAGGCAAAAACCACTGCTAACCCAGAAGAACTTTAAGGCTTATCTGAATTTAGCCAAAACACACTTTTATGATCACCAATCCTTTTGTTCTGTGGACTGATGAGTCGAAAGTGGAACTGTTTGGAAGACAGGGGTCCTGTTACATCTGGCGTAAATCAAACACAGAATTACACTAAAAGTACATCATACCTACAGTCAAGCATGGTGGTGGTAGTGTGAAGGTGTGGGGATGATTTGCTGCTTCAGGGCCAGGGCGACTTGCAATCATTGAGGGAAACGTGAATTCAGCTCTCTACCAGAAAATCCTAAAGGAGAACGTCCGGTCATCAGGCTGTGAGTTGAAGCTCAAGTGCAACTGGATTATGCATCAAGACAATGCTCCAAAGCATAGGAGTAAGTCCACCTCTGAATGGCTCAAAAGAAGCTAAATTAAAGTCTTGAAGTGGCCTAGTCAAAGTCCTGACTTGAACCCGATTGACATGCTGTGGCAGGACCTAAACGGACAGTTCATCCTCGAAAACCCTCCAATGTGGCTGAACTAAAGCAGTTCTGCAAAGAAGAGTACGCCAAAATCCACCACAGTGTTGTGAAAGACTGATCTCCAGATATCAGAAGTGTTTAGTTGGAGTTGTTGCTGCTAAAGGTGGCACAACCAGCTATTAAAAAGCTCTATTCTCAAAAGCGTCATCGAAACCCTTACAAAACAAACACAAAGCAGGTACTGGTTATGTGGGAAAATCCACCTTTGACTGCCATTTTCCCTCTGTCTTGTCTAAAATTAGACTTAGAAATATTACATTTGAGATGTTTGTACTCACTGGTGATGGGTTTTTGATGAAAATCATATGTTACTCATGTGTGACATCTTAAATGCACAGACAATATCTCAAGCTTTTATCTGAACATCATGGAGTCACAATACAGCTACTATGAGTCATGTTTTTGAGGTTTTAACAGTAGGTTTTGATTTATGCTGTTATTCAGTCTGTACACATGGCTTGTTCAGGGCGTTACATTGTATGTTTGTCTCAGGTAAGAATAGTTGGTAAAAAAAACATGGAAATGAAAGAAGAAAGCCTTTTGCACACCTGCAGAAACTAGTTACTGCTTTGATCGACATATTCAAGAATTGATTGTAGACAGGACGGTTTTCATTATTGGGTTACAGTAATATGAATTTGATTATTTTTTTTGTAATGAGTATTTGTGGAGAAAATGTTATTCTTTCTTGTGTCTTATGCTGGCTTGACAAAAGCCACATCCATACTAATACGTTTAAGTCTTAAATACACTTCTTATCCACACTGGAATGGCGTTTCCCTCCATCGAAGACAAAGCATTTCAAATATGCTCTCCATTACCACATACTTTACGTTAAGAAACTGAAAACTGAGCTTTCAAATTAAAAGAACATTACTGTGGATGTGGCTAAAGCCAAAATGTTGTTCCCTAAACCAAGACCAAAATTTCAGACTAGAGCTTTCAAGTTACATCCACCAAATTTGGCACAGTCGTTCAAGACTCGGTTCGCTGTGACTCGGTTTGCTGTGACTTTTAGAACTGATTGGAATTACGGTTTCCTTGTAGTGGATGATCAAAACAAAGAACCCCCCCCCATAGACTTACATTGACAAAATGTTCAAAAGAGCCAAGACTTTTTAATCTATCTATCTGTCTGTCTGTCTGTCTGTTGCTCTTATTTTTAAAGTACCATAAATGAGACTTTTTTTCTGTCACAATCACGCCAAAGGTTGGGAACAACTGGGCTTAAATCTAAAAACGACTTTTCCCCAAAACACTAAATAACTACAAAAACTACCACACTTTCCTAAACAACTGTTTGTCACCATGTACTGCAAATGTTTTCTGATCCATGAGGTCATCACGTGCAATGTCTAAAGGTTAATTTTTAGTTATTTGATCTAACGTTTAATAATTTTTTTTAAATGTTGCAAGGTGGGCTCCCCTTGACTGATCCAATCACAATGGAGTTTCATTTGTTTATTAAGTACTTGACATGTTATAAAAGGTCAAATGTAATTTAAACGAATATGAAATGAAGCACCCTTTTCTAAAGGGGATATTTTGAATAGGCATTATCTTAATTTACTCAAAAACATCTTGCAGTCTCAAAAGTATTTGCATTAGTTGACAAATGTTGCCCTATAACTATTGCCCTTGTATCGACACTATATCACTATTAAAACCCAATTTTTGCCACCTACCGTTATTATTTGTTTTCAAACAAACTATATTGCTCCATCAATATTCAATAAAAATAAATGTATTTTCTCAATCTTGATACTAGATGTAGACTGGTATATCTGTTTTACCCATTCATTTGGTGCCGATAGTTGCTTTTTGGAACTATCGGTGATTAGCAAAATTCTATGCGATTGTTGCAGATAGTTTTAATTAGAATCCCAGTGTGTCCCAAACCATAATTTTCTGGTTATTATTAGAATTTGGTTGAACAATAAACAGCATCTGGGACTTTTTGTATTTGCCCGCTATAGTAAAGAAAAAAAAAAGTATCAGCCAATTAATCGTTTATTGGCCTTTCCCACCACCTAAGTTATCATCATCGGCAAAATCCACTATCGGTCAACCTCTACTCAACAATACACATTGCAATAAGAAAAAAACTTCCATGACTTCCTGTTTTCCTTTCCCCTTATATACCCTCTTTCTCTGGTTGGTCGTCAGCCATAAATTCCAAATTTTTTGCTTCTATAAGTCTCTGAAACTGATTAAAAGTTTAGGAGACTTCCAAAAAGACCAAAAAACGTAGAACGTTTGATCATAAAACAGTGATTTAATCAAGGCACCTTTTTCCAAACTGTCCTAATGGAAGACATGAATGACCCCAATAATATTGGCAATGATCTACTGGTGCATAATTGTGACCCTCATTCATTGTCTCCAAACACTTTTTGGAAACAGGAACAGGAGCTCCAAACCAGTGTTGCGACATGGCATAAAGGTCGAGAGTATTACAGATGAAAAGAGGAAAAGAATAGTAAGGATGATAGAGCAGGGAATTATAATGGAGGTTTCCAGGAATTATCAGGAATGGAACAAAGCTGGCATGATCATTTAAAATGGAAAAAAGTAGTTGTGGAAGTCTCGCCTTGCCAGACATTTGAGAATATCATTGAACTTTACAGTTTTATCCTGGCCAAGAGCTGCCAGCTTACATATAAATTGATGAACCACAGTTCACTTAATTGTACTATTAATGGACATATTGGGGCAGTTATATCTCAAATCTGATCAAATCTTGAGAACAAAAAAGTGGACTATACAGGTATGATCAAACGTATATTGTTTACTTCCTACTAACTGTCTTAAACACAACTGATTCGATGACATGAACCTTTGACCTCTCTTGAAACTTTGACATCCAGCGACTAATTCTTCCTTGGAAATGTTCATTGGTCAGAAGTTTGTCATTTCTGATGATGACATCACATTGATGAAGGAATCAACTGACCGATCCAATCCAATTTGCCATGGGGGACTCCTGAAATGGACAGTTAATCCAATTAAAACATGTGACATGTCCTAGTGTGATTTATTAAACCGCTGAAGGTTGCAATCTTAGTGTAGATGAGCGCCGTACTTTAAACGCATGTATAAATCTGACCGCTCAAACAGACATTGAGAATCATTCACGTTGTTTAAGATGACATAGCAGAGTACTAATCCACTGTGAACCACACAGCACATGCAAACTATATATTTATCTAATTAAATCACAGCATTTGTGCTTTAATCTCAACTCAAATGTATTTATATATCATTTAAAATAACAGAGTTGACCAAAGTGCTTCATGGTAATCAAATTTAAAACAGAACATTTCAAAATGACCACATACACAAACACCAGTAATGTAAAATACAACTTAAACGTTTGCGCTAATGACACTGAGGAAATGCGCGGAGGAAGACAGCAGTCACCGCCGCCAAATCAAAAAGGCCCTGCGTGAAACGGGGAGCATGAATTCGCTCTCGCCTTCGCACGTTCTGTCAAGTCAATTGAAGAGGCAATAATCAAAGCTGACCTTGGTACAAGAAGCACCGGGAAGTTGGCCGGATTTCAGAGAAGCAATAAAGCACATTTGGCAGAAAATGGAGATTGACGGCTCTAATAGTGGAAGAAAAGAGGGCCCAATGGCTCAAGAACTGTGCACAGTGTGTACTCAAAGCCCTGAAAACAAGAAATGATCACATAATTGTGTGTAATGGATTGGTAACTTTGCTGCCACACGAAATAACATGCATTTTCAAACCAATTTACTTCGACTTAAAAGAACAGTTCCCCAAAAAATGAAAATTCAGTCATCATTTACCCTCATGTTTACCCAATTTCTTTCATCTGTAACATCTCCTTTTGAGTTCAACAAAAGAAAGTCCTATGAGTTTGGAACGATATGAGGGTAAAAATGCAACATTTTTGGCTGGACTGTTCCTTTATAACAGCAGAGTCCTCTCACACACAAGAACATCCAGATCCACTCAAACTCACTCAATCTTTCAACTACTCACTGCTTTGAGGTTGGTTTCTTGAGGTTCACTGAGGGCGTCCAACAGTCCTGAGTGGCCTCTCCTAATAGCTCGAAGATTTTCGGCCTGAATTGTGTTCCCGCAGACAAATATGTGATTCACAATTGTTGGCCACTGACAGAGAGAGGGATGACTCAGACCATGGGAAATGGACGACTGGTTTCTGTGGTGGTTTGGCGACTAAAATGGGACAGAGTGAGTAGAGGAGTCAGTTTCAATGAGAAACAGTGTATACTGTGTATATAATTCACCTGCTCCATCTTTTTGAGTCACTTTGACCCAGAAACGCATTTTTAAGTTTTAATACACTAAAATAAAATTAAAATTTAAGCTTTCTAATGATATAGTTACGTTTTTTTTACTCCAAACTAGGGTTGGCCGATATATTCACTATATAATAGATGATATAAAATTAAGCAATATAGTGGAGATCGCGATGATTTTTATTTTGCCGATTTTTATTTGCCAAAGTTTTACAAAGAGAATCTGTCGACAAATTTCATGATCCTTCAGGGCTGCACAATTAATCGAAATAACATCAAAATGGTGAAATGACCATATGTGATTATAACACTGTAAAGACTGCAATTAAATACAGATTTATAATAATGGGGTGACGTGCTTTTCTGTGCACATGCTTTTAGCACTTTTAGAGCAGTTTACATGCATTGTGAAAAAATTAAACTTGCAGGTTCAAGCTTTCGTGCAATTCCAAATATTAGCAACCTCTACAAGTTATTATTAAGGATTGTCATGATTCACTGTTGTCTACCCTGTGATTTGCCTCTGTCATCTGTTCCCTATGGACTACATTTCCCATCATCCCTTGCTCTGATCACCTCCAGCTGTTTCCCATTGTTCCTCACCTGTGATATGTCACGATTCACTGTTGTCTACCCTGTGATTTGCCTCTGTCACCTGTTCCCTATGGACTACATTTCCCATCATCCCTTGCTCTGATAACCTCCAGCTGTTTCCCATTGTTCCTCACCAGTGTTTCATTTAATCATTACCCTTTGTGTATTTAAACCCTATTGTTCGATCATTCGTGGTCAGTTGTTCTGTAACAAGACAGACGAGGAGTGAGGATCTAAATGCAGCTTTAATGAAAAAAAAACAACAAAAACACAGGAAACCATGAACAGGGCTTGGAACACGACAAGAATACATCTAACAACTGACAACGAATGATCGAACAACAGGGTTTAAATACACATTATTCTGCCAAAAAAACATGGTTCATTTACATGGTCAGTGTTATCTTTTTCCTGAGACCAGACAAAACAAGTCCACGTGAGAGAGAAACCATGAGACAAATGAGAAACAGGAGAGGAAAGAGAAGAGAAACAGAAAAAGAATAGTAGATTTCATGAGCCCATGGCTCATGTCAACAAGGGAGGCTGAACTCTAATCAGTACCAGATGATCGACAGCCGAATCCGACCAAGAGTGGACCAAAAGAAAGAATGAGAGAGAGAGAGAGGAAAGGGGGGTCCTCCTCTTGTAGACCTCCAAAAGGACCAGCCTGCCCATGTTCCCAGTAGCCCCGTGGACGTAGACAAGCTCTCCTGAAGTCACCACCTGAGAATGTCTGAGACCACAGGCCCTCACGGCACCTCGCGTGCGAAGGAAATGTTGTGAGTGTGTTTGTGTGTGTCTGCTCTCAGACACAGAGGCCCAACACTGCACCTATGCCAGACAGAGGGGAACAGAGAGAGGGAGAGAAAAGGAGACCTTTCCAACCAAACCACATAGCCACAGAGTCTGGCAGGGGCTCCTCGCCAACAGTATGAGGCGGCGGAGGGAAATAGGGTGAAAGTAGTGTAAAATAAAGGAAGCGAAGGTTGAAAACAGATTGATATTTGTGCATTTGTGGAGTCCAGCTGTCTGGAAAAGACTTGCGGGAAAGGTGTGTTTTTGTGCTCTATAAAACCGAATATTAACTGTGATGTAGAAGAAAAAAAATGGAAATTGCAGATTTGGACGATTGTGCAGATTATGCCCACTAACAAAGCATTTGAAAAGACTGACAACCTCAGTCACCATTCACTTTCATTGCATCTTTCTTTAACAGAACGTTAGGGACTGACAACCTCAGTCACCATTCACTTTCATTGCATCTTTCTTTAACAGAACATTAGGGACTGACAACCTCAGTCACCATTCACTTTCATTGAATCTTTCTTTAACAGAACGTTAGGGACTGACAACCTCAGTCACCATTCACTTTCATTGAATCTTTCTTTAACAGAATGTTAGGGACTGGTAACCTCAGTCACCATTCACTTTCATTGAATCTTTCTTTAACAGAATGTTAGGGACTGGTAACCTCAGTCACCATTCACTTCCATTGTATCTTTCTTTAACAGAACATAGGGACTGACAACCTCAGTCACCATTCACTTTCATTGAATCTTTCTTTAACAGAACGTTAGGGACTGACAACCTCAGTCACCATTCACTTTCATTGAATCTTTCTTTAACAGAATGTTAGGGACTGGTAACCTCAGTCACCATTCACTTTCATTGAATCTTTCTTTAACAGAATGTTAGGGACTGGTAACCTCAGTCACCATTCACTTCCATTGTATCTTTCTTTAACAGAACATAGGGACTGACAACCTCAGTCACCATTCACTTTCATTGTATCTTTCTTTAACAGAATCTTAGGGACTGATAACCTCAGTCACCATTCACTTTCATTGTATCTTTCTTTAACAGAATCTTAGGGACTGATAACCTCAGTCACCATTCACTTTCATTGTATCTTTCTTTAACAGAATCTTAGGGACTGATAACCTCAGTCACCATTCACGTTCATTATATCTTTCTTTAACAGAAATTTAGGGACTGACAACCTCAGTCACCATTCACTTTCACTGCATCTTTCTTTATCATAATGTTAGGAACTGACAATCTCAGTCACCATTCACTTTCATAGCATCACTTTTTAACATAAAGTTAGGAACTGACAATATCAGTCACCATTCACTTTCATTGCATCTTTCTTCAGCAGAACATTAGGGACTGACAATGACATTCGTCATTCACTTTCAATGTATATTTTTTACAGTATTGTAGGGACTTTTGACCTCAGTCACCATTCACTTTCACTGCATCCTTCTTTAACTGAACACAAGGGACTGATCATTTACTTTTATTGCATCTTTTTTACAGAATGTTAGGAACTGGCAACTTCATTCACCATTAACTTTAATTGCATCTTTTTACAATGAAGTAATTCAGGGTTGGAAAAACGTAAGGGTGAGAAAAAATGACGAATATGTTTCTATCCAAAGTTCATGCTTTCATTTAAAACTATCAGACAAGCTTTGTATTATCCTGATAGTGATCCGAACAGAGCGCCTCTTCATCATGTGATTTGGTGAGGGCGAAACATGTGGGAACTGTGTACAGACGCTCCATTAAGGTTTGGCTCTGAACTTAGTTGGCACTGGAATACATTTACAGGAGTAAGTTCAGCTTTAAAAACCTCAGCTAAAATAAAGAAATGGAAAATAGCAAGTTCTGGGAACAGATGCTAAATACATAGTATCAAATCACTGGTGGAAGAGAGAGAGAGAGAGAGAGACTCCCTCGCATTTATTTATGTGTTCTGTTTTTGAAAAGTCTGTGAGATGATAACAGCTTTCTGAAAATGTGAATGAGAGAACGCCCTTGTAAAATGTACCAGTTTTGTTGAAGCTACTTTAAATTATGAATAGCTTGTAGCTTGAAAGCAGTTTTAGAGTTGCTAAACTAGTCAAGCTACATTTGTTATGCTAATAGATGCTAAAAGCTACTTCATGTGTTAATGTCTATTTGATTCTATTATTTATTTAAACGATAAGCAGCGTTATTTGTCATTGGCTCAGTCTTGGAACAGAACAGTTAAAAACTTTGAATATTACACATGTAAATCAATTTAGCCACGTGTAACGTGTGCAAATCAGATTAAAATCCCCTTTCCCTATCTTTCATCTCAGACAATGTGCCTGCAGTGTATTTCTCAATGGCTATAAATGAAGTCGGGGATTTTTGTTTTTCACGAACATGCATTCAAGTGTTGATTTAATGACCTGTTTTAACATGTTTGGCCTGAGATCTGTTAAAACTCTTTTATTATTTGAGCTGTAAAGTTTACAGCATTACTTTGTCATGGCAACAGAGTTGTAAAATCGGATAACTTTACACAGACAAGTTAGTAAGCATTTTATCACTCTGCAATCATGTTAACACGTTGTTTACGTCTTGTGGCTATACTTTTAAACAGATAAACTAGCTTCATTCATTTCCATTGTAAGCGCCTTACTGTTAATTAGCATTATGCCACTTAGCTTGTATTGAACTCAGAATATTACTGTAAGACTGAGGTGGTTCAAAAATGTGATTCTGAGTACTCTATCTCTATCTCTATCTCTCTTTATAATCATAACATGTTTATTTTTATTGCTAAACTTGAGCAACTGGAAACCAATCAGATTACAGGGTTATTGCTTTCAGTTGGGGTGATGACCCAATGGCCTTCTCATTGGGTTCTTGATGAAAACACTTAAGACGCCCACTCTGACCTGAATGCACAATGCACTTGTTAAACCCGCACCTTTAATACACAACAGACTCAACCCACGCTGTTTCAAACACACTTAATAAACACCTGGCCCACTCTACAATGCACAATCCACACATTGTTCAAAAATCTCCCAAGGCCGCATAAAACCAATGTAAATATGCGGAGGTGTGAGTACTTCTTGCGGTTTGAGGTTGGCGATTCTTAAATGTTGGCGGTGAGAAACGGAGAGAAGATTAAACAAATCATTTCAATGGAGTGATTGAAACCACAACACTGGAAGGTCTACAAACAGAACGCAACCCTTCCTGCCCCTGACAGCAGACATAATTCCTGGTCGCTCTGAAACCCTGGACAGTAATAATCTCTTGTTTAAAAGACAGAGGAATGGGACGGGTTTGTCTTTGAAAGGTTCGGCCATGTATGATTCATCCATGACAGAGTCAGTAAGATTTCAGCTAGGTTTTTACACTCTTTTACGAAAATGTGCTTCAAACTCGCTTTCACGATACTAGGGTGGTTGCAAGTATGCAGCTATACGGTTGCTAGGGTGTGCTGATTGGTTCCGAGGACATTGAGGTGCAGTTGCTAAGGAAATTGGAGTGGTTTCTAGCAAGTTGCTATGCAGCTTCTTGGGTGTTATCATTGGTTACTAGGTCATTGCTTTGCAGTTGCTAAGGAATTTGAATGTTTTATTGATAGCTGGTTTCTATGACATTCTGGGCTAGGAAATTGCTAAGCAGTCTGCTAAGGAATTCTGGGTTTATTTGCTAGGGTTGCTAAGGTGTTGCCATGGGGCTGCTTAAGTGTTCCATGTGTTTTTAGCATGTTGCAAAGCAGTTGCTAGGGTATTCCTGGAGGTTTCTAGCACATTGCTAAGTGGTTGCTAGTGTGTTGTGTTCTTGGTGGCTGCTTGGCTGGTAAGGTATGCTGGATGGTTGCTTTGGAGGTTGCTATGTGATTGCTAGGGTGTTCTGGATGGTTGCCATGGGGCTGCTTAAGTGTTCCATGTGTTTTTAGCACGTTGCAAAGCAGTTCTTAGGATATTTTTAGAATTTTCTAGCACATTGCTAGGTGGTTCTAGTGTGTTGTGTTCTTGGTGGCTGCTTGGCTGGTAAGGTATACTGTATGGTTGCTTTGGAGGTTGCTATGCAATTGTTAAGGTGTTCTGTGTGGTTGCTAGGACATTGCTATGCATTTTTTTAAAGAGTTACAAGTGTTTTTAGCGTGTTGCTATATGGTTTTCTAGGGTATTCTGGGTGGCTGCCTTGACATTGCTATGTAATAGTGAAGGAGGTCTATGTATTTTTACTTTGTTGCTATGTGGTCATATTCTGGGTGGATGCTTAGCAACTGCATTGTGGGTTTTGGGTGGTTGCTTGGAGGTTACTTGGTTGTTCTAGGTGGTTGCTTTGGAGGTTGCTATGTAGTTTTTAAGGAGGTACGAATGTTTTTTAGCAGGTTGCTATGCGGTTGCTGGGGTATTCTGGTTGCTAGGACATTGCTATGCAGCAGTGAAGGAGTTCTGGGTGCTTTTATTGTGTTGCTATCTGGTTGGTAGGGTGTTCTGGGTGGTTGCTTACATGCAACTGCATTGGATGTTCTGGTTGTGTACTGGGTGGTTGTTTGGAGGTTGCTAAGGTATTTTGGAAGGTTGCTAGGGGTTGCTTAATGCCCCAAGTCAAAGAACCCAACCTAAATCTCTATAATATTCTGGTCCTTAGATATCTCACGTCCTCTCTTTTCAGAGGATGTCTATGAGATGTTTAGCTTTTATTTATTTATTTATTTAATATTTTATGGCCTATCGTCCACCTCACAAAAAAGTCTGGTTTAATTCTTGCGGTTAGAGGTTTGTTCTACTCATTAGCCTAAGTTTGAGCAAACACTGCTATGCTTAGGTTTAAGTTTGACCTGGGTCTCAAAAACTTTTATGTCTTTCTCTCGCACATAAACACACACACATGAGAAAGAGAGAGAATTCAATATAATCTGTTACATATTTGAACCCAAAACATCTGCCACAAATTAGTGAAACAAACTGACCAGCTTTGGGGGCTTAGAACACTCAAGACAGCTGTTATGAGCCTCTTTACCCTGTGTGCTCTTATCCTATCACTCTAATTCGATATTCACACCTATGGTTAAATATATTTTCAACAGTTTTTCATAATCATATAGATGAGAAGTGTCCATTTCAAAGCTGTGTTTTCCCAACAACTGAAAGCCCATAAGACGCCCAACAACAATATATACTATGTTTTCTTCTCTATGTAGACAGAGAACTGCATAAGTTGCTAAGGAGTTCTGAAATGTTTTTAACATGTTGCGATGTGGTTGCCTGGGTGTTCTTGGTGTTTGCTTGAACATTCCTATGAGGTTTCAGGTTTGCAGAAATTCTGAGTGGGTTTTATCATGTTTACTCCTGAAAGATGCTTTCCAGACTTAAGAAACTTGTGTTTTCCTCATTTAAGAAGCAAACAAATACATTGAACAACCAATAAACGGAGCCTTCAATCTGTCATCCAATCAGGAGGCTATAGCAACCATAGATATACATGCATAGATGCTTCATTAGTGGCTGTTCCAATGGGCCACTGTACGTAAGCCATCCACCGTATTGGAAAGGTAAATGTCCATACATAAACGCACAAAAGCACTTGCAACAGTCTGTCTGCAACAGTCTTCTTTTTCTGAAATAGTTTTTTTCTCTTGCAATAAGTTTTTTGTTCTCTAGCAATAGTTTCCCGTCTGTCGCTCACTTCGACGTTGTGTCGAAGAAGCAACACTAGGGGTCTCTCTTGAGCAGCGAATATACCTCGGATCTATGAAAAAAGGCCAATGAGAAGTTGGCAGACAGAATTTGCATGTCCCGCCCCCGGACATACGGGTATAAAGGTGGGGAAATATGTCTGTTCATTCAGAAATTTTCTTCGGAGCCGATGGTCGTGTATGCATCGAGCTGCGAGTCACACACCTGCTCCTCTTCCTCTGAGCGATCTGCTGTTGCTGTTGTTGTTACGGCGCACTTCAGCAGCTTTCTCCTTCTCTGCGCACTTCAGCAGCTTTCTCCTTCTCTGCACAGCAGAGACAGAATGAGACGATGCGGCTGGCGATGGAAGCGATTTGGGGATGGCAGTGGGCACGGCAGCTCCCCGGCATGCTCGTTGACTTCCATCCGGGCTCGAGGCAACAGTGGCTCGCCTCACAGCCAGCCTGCCTATCTGCTAGAGCCCCACGAGCTGGATGAGCTCGCCGCTGCATCGGAGAGCGGTCCGGCATCTGACCTGGACGACTCGTCTGGGCTTCCTCCTTCGGGCCAGCACGCCCAGGCTGAGGCTAACGCCAGATGTCCGACATGCTTGCCTGGGCCGCCGCTAGCGTGCGCTTGGACTGGAACTCTCCGTCCTCCTCACAGCCATCGCGGCTGGATGATTGGTTCCTTGGATCTGCGCGTCGCTCACAATCACGCCCCCCCTCGGTCCCTTTCTTCCCGGATGTGCATGATGAGCTGACGACTGCATGGAGAGCACCCTTCTCCACTCGTCAAAAAGCCCCTCGCTCATCTACTCTCACTACCCTCGACGGCGGAGCGGCCCACGGGTACACGGGGATTCCCCAGGTGGATAGGGCTGTTGCAATCCACCTATGCCCTGAGAACGCCGCCACCTGGCGGGGTCGCCTTGTGCTCCCCTCCAAGGCCTGTAGGATGACTTCGGCACTGGCCACTAAAGCCTACAGTGCCACTGGACAGGCCGCTTCCGTCCTGCATGCCATGGCCCTCCTGCAAGTCCACCAGGCCAAGGCACTCAAAGATCTACACGAGGGTAGTCCTGATCCCAACATCCTGCAGGACCTGCGCTCAGTGACCGACCTCGCCCTCAGGGCCACGAAGGCCACAGCGCAGTCACTCTGGCAGGCGATGGCCACACTTGTGGTTCAAGAACGTCATCTGTGGCTGAACATGGTCAAGATGCGCGAGACGGACAAAACACGCTTCCTCGACACCGCTGTCTCCCAGTTCGGCCTCTTCGGCGTCACCGTCGAGGACTTTGCCCAGCAGTTCTCCGCGGTGAAAAAGCAGACGGAGGCCATCTCACATATCCTGCCCTGCCGCCACGGGCCATGCCCCGTCCCCCCCCGAGGGCGTCTCCCTGCGGCTAAGCAACACGCAACTCCGCCTCAACCCGGGACCAGCTCTCAGCCTCGGCATCGAGCGCCCCACAGGAAGCGTACGCCCCCCGTCTCACAGACCCCCTCGAGGACCCGGAAGGCTCCAGAAGACGATCGACCCAGAGACGTAGACGTTCGCTCTGGACCTGGCAAGCAGACAACTCATCCCCCGGTGGAGGGAGTCCTTGTTTGAATTTATTTCATTTGCCGTACCCACCTTCTCAATAAAAGAGCTATTTCTTTTGTCTCTGGGTCACCTGGCCTGCAAATGCCGTTCTCACGGCACTCTGCCGCCACACCTCAACAGTCACGGCATGCTGAAGTTTTGCATTCAATCGCAATAAGTTTTGCGTTCCTTCACAACAGTTTTGCGTTCTCTCGTAATAAGTTTGGCGTTCCCTCACAACAGTTTCGGGTTCCTTCGCAATAAGTTTGGCGTTCCCTCTCAATAGTTTTGCGTTCCCTCTCAATACGTTTGGCGTTCCCTCTCAATAGTTTTGCGTTCCCTCTCAATACGTTTGGCGTTCCCTCTCAATAGTTTTGCATTCCCTCGCAATAAGTTTGGCGTTCCCTCTCAATAGTTTTGCATTCCCTCGCAATAAGTTTGGCGTTCCCTCTCAATAGTTTTGTGTTCCCTCTCAATAGTTTTGCGTTCCCTCAGTCAATATTGTAGACTGTAGTAACCATATGATTGTTTTTGGCTAACCTTTTTTCAATTATTCTTCTTCTCTTTTTTTTTTTTTTTTTTCTTTTTTTTTGACAAACCATGGTTTTACTAGTAATATTGAAGTAATTATAAAAAGTAAGTAACCATGTTTTTTGTAGAAACCATGGTTCTAATACAGTGTACAGTATTCATATAGTAACTATAAACCATGGTTAATCTTGTGATTAGCATAGTTTTACTACAAATGTCATGGTAGTTGTAGTAAAATCAAAATAACCACAAAGTTGTGATTTATATTACCATAGTTTTAGTTTTTCCTGCATAAGTGCTATACTACAAATAGCAAGGGCACGCATAACGATTTCAGAAAAATTCCCGCCCTATCCTCTAAGGGGCTCTGTAGTTTCTTAATTTGAAAGTTTAAAAAAAAACTACAAACTCAAAGAAAAAGTCAGATTGGGGTGGTTGGGGGGAGGGGGGTGGATTGGGGGTCTGGCCACTAGATGGAGCTCTTCAATTCTGTCTATATTGTGATTGCATATAATTGGAGACATGTTCAGCCTAAACTTCTTAAAAACAGACTGAAACACACAAATTCTTGAAAGTTGTTTCCTTGTTGAACGTAGATTTCTTTGTCAGACTGTGTGTCAGATGTGAGAATGCGCAATCAAACTACTTTCTGAAATCATAGCTTCAGTAAGGGGCTTCCCTTATTATCTCCACATATCTCTCTCTCTCTCTCTCTCTCTCTCTCTTGCACACACACACAAACACACCTTTTACCTTTCTTAATAATGTGCGTTTATCTAAGAAAGATTTATTAGACTGAGTGTCTCTATCGACTCTTTTGATCTACTATGAAGCACACACTCCGTTCTGATTTCACCGGCACGCTTAAACGAGTGTGTAAATCCAATTAAACAAGTTTATACTTAAGAAATCCGTTCCTTTGACTACATCTGCAAGGGAACAAATGAGATGAATGTGCCGCTATCTAAACTGTTTTGATTGTCCTCAAGCAAAAGAGATAAACATACGTGCATTGCATTTCTTTAATTGCTATTGTTAACGTGATTGACGGTTGCTTACAAAACCATATTTTGTCTCGTAAAGAGCTTAGGCATCATATTTTCTTTATCCACCACTATAGACTGCCAAGATTCACCTGATATGACTCCAGACCTAGAACACTCGTCTTTCTTTAAAATATTATTCAAACATTGCCCACAGGGTGTGAGTTAAACCCTTTGTTTGGCTTCGTACCTACAGCAAACGCATGTTTTGTTAAAGTGGGTACTTGGCTTTTGAAGGAACATAAATCACAGGTATGCTTATAGGAACGATTTAGGGCTTAAATGGTGATCCAGTACACAAATGTACACATCACATGAAAGACGTCACATATATATATATATATATATACACACCTAATTTCAAGCACCATTTATTACTTTAAAATACAAATGCTGTCATAATTTTCTCACACTTATGTCTTTCCAATCCTGACTAGTTACTTCGGTGGAACACAAAAGGAACATTTTTGAAATGTTTGACTCAATCATCAATCAATTTAATTAGTGAACGGCGATTGATGCTAAAATCGCCCTAACATTTATGTCCTAGAATGGGATACGAAGTTGTGATTTATGTTTAGGATTTAGGAACTTTTTGGTTTAATTGCAATGACAGAAAATGTAGTTTTTTGTACATTTCTGAATCGCATATTTGTGCAATTTGTAAACATTTTACTGCGAATGAAATACGTCTTGGTGTTCCTTGTGCAAATTTTGAAACAATCTTGCGTTGCGGTTTAAAAGTAATAACGTACCACATTTTTCACCAAAGATATTTCTTGCCATTTGGCAAAATCGTCAGTCTTTGATCGCTTAGTGTGACATGTTCACTGACGACTGATTAATTGCCTTAGCGATGCCTTTGCGATGAAGTTCGGGCAGTGTCCAGAATTTTTCACGCACTGCTCCTACGACGATGCCATAAAACACCCAATAAACACTTTGAATCGCAACAATTGGGACATAAGTCTTGGCTACCATGTGTATGGTACAGTCACACAGTGTGCCATCCTGACTTTTACCCAAGATCACACAGGGATCATATCAGACAGTCAATCGAGCAACAAACATGAAGGACCTTCGGAATCTTACAGTGTGAGGAAGAACCTGAGCCATATCTAGAGACCAGAACTTGGGGGTGGGCTCTTTTGACTTAGTCCAGCAAGCAGCCACCTAGCGATACCCTAGAAACCACCCAGGATACCCTAGCAACTACATATCATCACCCAATAAAACCACTCAGAATGCAGTAGCAGCCGCATAACTATACTGTAGCATTGTGGTGGCGAGTGTTGCACGGTTCTGGGCATCTGGGCAACGTCTATTGTGTATCTATGCAGTCAGAAGATTTTGGATCTGGGAGTTTAAAAAATAAAAAGCCCAAGTGACTCGCTCTCACCTCATTAGACGTTTTGCATCTCGCCCTCTGTCTCCACACCCATCCTGATAATAATTTGTACATTTACTATATGCACCATCCCGAACCTAACTTACCCCAACCCTATATGTATAATTTTCCTTTAGACTAAACTTAATCAATCAATATGGACCAAATTTGATTACAAATAAATGGTTTATCTAAAATTTGCATCTTAAATATCAAATAAATCCAATTATTTTTTTGATAACTATGTCTCATGAGTAATCTAAGGATAAATGATCAGATTTGGCATGTATTAATTGTTCATATTTTCTTGTTTACAGTATGTGCTTCAGTGATGTGGTAATGAAAAGTATTTATATTTTAGAGTTAAAAACAAACTTAAAAAATGCCGAATTTCAGCATCTCTGGCCTCACTATTCAGAATTGCAAAAATAATGTCTGTTTTCAAACAGGTTTCCAAAAGATTCCATCCATCTTCCATTGGTTGGGCAATCAGATAGCCCCGCCCCCAAACTCACGCCATTGGTCGAGATGGTAGTATGCTCAAACGGAGGAATATTTTGAAATTGACTCAGAGTGTCACTTTGCATGGGAATAAATCAACAGAAAGCTTGTTTATGTCGTCTTTACATATATTAAACAGGTATATGAGGATTTTACGTTGAAAAAGATAGCTTAATACTCATTTCGGATCTTCTACACGGCAGTTGCAATGCCAGATCTGCTTAGCTTTTTATGGAAACAATAATTGTACAAAAAAAAGATAACTTTTTCCTAACAAAAAGTCATTTGAACAGAGTCAGTAGGGTGGCACATCATAAACAGCTATTTAACTGGTTGCTGGTTTTGTTTGTAATTAAACAAAACTGCTTCTATGGTAACACAAGACTGCATTTGCTTTTACAAACAGCTGGCCGCCGTGCTGGTCTATGGAGGTTCGTTTGGAGCCACTGTTGTAAAAACGGGCCTTTGTTTGGTGAGCAATTGCCAAATGTTTCCTGGTAGACTAATCCTGAAGTGTAAAAAACTGCGTTTTGCCAAATCAGTCAGGCATGATGGAAAAGCCTAAAGGTTTGTTTAAGCTCGCAATTAAACGAGGTGTCCATCTTATTAGTCACTGTTTTGCAGCTCTCTAAATGCATTTGGCAGCAGATCTGATTATAATTAAAAACTGCTGTAATTACTGAGAACCAGTTTAAATCATGCTATAAAACTGAGCCGTTCACTCTATTTAAAGTTTCTGTAAATGTTATAGAACCTGTTAGTTTAACTCTCACACTGGGGCCCAGAGGTGTGCACAGGTTTAACTCAAATTTTTCGGCATATTTAATGGCCACTTAAAGGTATAGTATAAAATGAACATTACAACATGAAAACACACGTAAGAACCTATCACAATAAATATGTGACAACCTGCCCCAACCTGACATGTATGGAAAGTACCCCTGTCCTAAGAACACAGTTCAAACTTAATCTACATTCCAGACAGTTGTAAACTAGATGTTTGAAACTAACGTGCAAAGCCACAGCTACAGAAAACACACTAGTCAATTATTTATTTAATTGAGCTATTAAAGGTATAAATCACCCGATCAGCTCTGTAGGTCCATACAATGCAAGAGAATGGTGACCAGAACTTTCAAGCTCAAAAGGCACATAAAGGCAGCATATATGTAATCTATACAATTCCAGTGGTTAAATATATAATTTCAGAAGTGATATTATAAGAGTGGGTGAGAAACAAATCAACATTAAAGTACTTTGTACTATAAATTGTCCTTCCTGCCCAGTAGGCGGCGATATGCATGAAGATTCTAAATCGCCAAAAATAAAAGAAGAATGTAAAAGTGAAAGTGGAGATTGATAGTAAAAAATTACGTAATATTGATCTGTTTCACACACACACTTGTCATAGCGCTTCAGAAGACATGGATTAAACCACTGGAGTCATATGGATAACTTTTATACAAGCTTTTTGAGCTTCAAATGTCTGATTACTAATCAATTGCATTGTATACAGGGCTGAGATATCTTCTAAAAATCTATTTTTGTGTTCAGCAGAAGTCATACGCATGTAAGAACACATGAGGATGTGTAAATGATGAGAGAATTTTCATTCTTGGGTGAACTATCCCTTTAAGTTATTCATAAATACATTAAAAATGCTATTTACACCAAACAATAACTCTGCAATTATGGACATCATTTCGATATCTGAGTCCGAAGAAATGTTGATAAATTTTTTTTCTGGTGCTTAAAGTGAAGAAAAAAACATTTATTCAAAGTTTCAAATGTGGTGTAAGCATCCTGAGATGGTAAAATAAATAATATTAAAACTTTTTTTGGAAAAAATGAAAGAAAAATGTTGACATAAGTAGTTTGGAATAATCTTGTATTATTATTCCTTCAAAAAAAATATACAGTGAGAATTTTGTTTCCAAATTTGTATTTTTTTTTATTTTTTTTTTTTACTTTTGTCCACCAAACCAAAGTCAGGTGGTGCAACCAAAAAAAGGTCATATAAAGAACCCAAAGACAACATTCATGTCTTAAAGCTGAAGTATGTATCTTTTTCAGTGTTAAACTCTTTCATCTATCCCAGCATAATATGCAGTGACAACTGTAAGCAAGCCATTCAGAGGTTCCTTTTCTCAAAAACTGTAAACACTGTGTCTCTGTGGCACTATAAAAATTCCTGTGTTTGTTTTGAATGACCTGCTCAGACCCACCTCAACAACGCTACCCAACCAATGGTTTGAGTTGGGGACAGGACTATCTGATGATTTAAACAATAGCAGATGAGGGGAGTATTTTATACAACCCAAGACCCCCAATGTGATATGCCGTCCCCAGATGATTAGGGGCCGCCTCCACATTAGTTTTCCTCAGGTCCCCAGGCTGAGCCGAGTGAACCTTCCCTCAGCTCCAAGGAGCATGGCAGTATCTCTGGTTTTCCAGTATTCTTTGCACTTCCTGGTGCCTCCGTAACAGGCTACTGGTGTTGAGTTTCAGCTTTAACACTGAGTGCACACGAGGGACTATTTCATTATTATAACCAATTTTGAGAATTGTTTTCCAAAAGTCTGTGGAAATTTTGAGATTTCTTTCCCGTTGCCTAACTGGTACTGATATTGTAGTGTTTATAGATGATCTATGTGTATATAACAGTAAGTAGTCTTGTTGAATTACTGATCTTGTTGATACTTTCTAAGAGTGTTAATGATTATATATTGTTCTCTCCCATTTTGGCTTTGATGGCACTTTTGATTTGTAGATAGTAGAAATGTTGTTCTGTACCTAAATTATACTTTTGTGCCAGTTCTGAAAATGTAATACATTTATGATCGATATAGAGGTGGTGTAAATATGTAATTCCATTTGCTCTACATCTGGAGTTAACAGGAGATAATGTATTGATGTTGTAATCTGGGCTATGCCATAAAGGAGAATTTTTTTGTGATATTGAAACTTTCTTGTTTGCTAATTTGTTAAGCTGCCACCAGGATTCAAAAGTTATTCTGATCGGGTGTTTTTAAATTGGTTGTGGCATTTAATTGTTTTACTTGGAGATGGGAGATCTGAGATTGCAATGTCTTTGCGTTCAGCTTGTTCTAATTCTATCTTTGGGTTTTGAGAGTGGTTACATTTAATCCATTTAGAAAGATATTGTAATTGAGTTACAAGATAGTAATGCTGGAATTTAGGAGCTGCTTAGCCACCTTGGTCATTATTTTTTTGAAGTACTGTTGAATTCAGCAGTTTACATATACTTAGGTTGAAGTCATTAAAACAAATTTTTTAACCACTCCACAGATTTCATATTAGCAAAGTACAGTTTTAGCAAATCATTTAGGACATCTACTTTGTGCATGACACAAATAATTTATCCAACAGTTGTTTACAGACAGATTGTTTCACATTTATTTGACTATATCACAATTCCAGTGGGTCAGAAGTTTACATACGCTAAGTTAACTGTGCCATGAAAAGCTTGGAAAATTCCAGAAATTTATGTCAAGCCTTTAGCCAAGTAGCCAATTAGCTTCTGATAGGAGGTGTACTGAATTTGAGGTGAACCTGTGGATGTATTTCAAACTCAGCACCTCTTTGCTTGTCATCATGGGAAAATCAAAAGATAACAGCCAAGACCTCAGAAAAAAATTGTGGACCTCCACAAATCTGGTCCATCTTTGGGAACAATTTCCAAATTTCTGAAGGTACCACGTTCATTTGTTTATTGTACAAAAAAGAAGACACATTTTGTCTCCTAGAAATGAATGTAATTTGGTGTGAAAAGTGCAAATCAATCCCAGAACAACAGCAAAGGACCTTGTGAAGATGCTGGAGGAAACAGGTAGACAAGTATCTATATCTACAGTAAAACAAGTCCTATATCGTCATAACCTGAAAGGCTGATTAGCAAGGAAGAAGCCAATGATCCAAAACCACCATAAAAAAGCCAGACAACAGTATGTAAGTGCTCATGGGGACAAAGCACTTTTTGGGGAAATGTCCTCTGGTCTGATGAAACAAAAATCGACCTGTTTGGCCATAACAACCGTCATTATGTTTGTTGAAAAAAGGGGGATTCTTGCAAACTGAAGAACACCATCCCAACCGTGAAGCATGGGGGTAGCAGCATCATGTTGTGGGGGTGCTTTGCTGCAGGAGGGACTGGTGCACTTCACAAAATAGATGGCATCAGGAGGCCTAAAAACCTGACACAGTTACAGCAGTTCTGTCAGGAGGAATGGGTAAAAATTCCAGCAACTTATAGTGAGAAGCTTGTGGAAGGATCCCCAAAATGTTTGACTCAAGTTAAACAATTTAAAGGCAATGCTACCAAATACTAACAATGTGTATGTAAACTTCTGACCCACTGGGAATGGGATGAAAGAAATAAATGCTGAAATAAATAATTCTCTCTACTATTATTCTGACATTTCACATTCTTGAAATAAAGTAGTGATCTTAACTGACCTAAGACAGGGAATGTTTCCTACGATTAAATGTCAGAAATTGTAAAAACTTAGTTTAAATATATTTGACTAATGTCTATGTAAATTTCTGACTTCAACTGTATGTGTAAACTTATTCTGGATTTCTTATTTTTCCAATAACATTTACTTATGATACTGTTAAGAGATTAAAAGCATTTATTTGTAGGTTGAACCGGTGTCATTGAAAAGAGATAATACATTTTGGGCAGAATACACATCTGTACCACTGAGTGGTAAATTCATCCTCCGGTTAAGATCATCTTCTATTGTTTGTAGTGCAGGGATGAAAATGAGGTTATATCATTCTGCAAGGTTAGAAGAAACATGTATGCCTAGATATGCAATATTACTTATTTTAAAAGCAGTGTTTTGTAGTCCAATATCTTGGGGTCTTCCCTGTAATGGTAGGATAGTAGATTTAGTCCAATTTATAAAGTAGTCTGACATTTTTGAGTAGTTGTTAACCAGTTCAGACTTCTTTTAGTGATGTCATGTTTTTAGAAATAGTAAAATGTCATCTGCATATAATGACATTTTATGGATGCTGTTTTGAGATGTGATTCCCCTCAATGTTGCCCTTCTGTCGTATTGCGGCAGCTAACGGTTTTATAAATAAAGCGAATAGTGGGGAAAGTGGGCAACCTTGTCTGGTTCCTCTTTATAGATGAAATGATGGAGAGATAATGCCATTTGTGATTACTGATGCAGTCGGTGTGGAGTACAATGTTTTAATCCAATGAATGAATGATATACCTAAGCCGAATCTTTCCAGAGTTAGAGAGAAAATTCCAGTTTACCTCGTCAAATCAAGTGATGCAATAATCCTATTTTTGTTTTTTGGTTTACTAAGGGTTAAGATATTGAATAGATGTTGTTTGTTGTTTGAAGAATGTCATCCAATTATGAAGCCTGCATGGTCTGGGTGGATAAGAAACAGGAAAAAATGATTCTAGACGTGTAGCTAATTCTTTACTAATTACTTTCATATTTGTGTTGATGAGGTATAATGGCCAGTAACTTGTACATGTTGTTGGGTCTTTATTCGGTTTAAGTAGGACTGTGATTAGTACAGTATTAATGTAAGGTGGAAAATGTTGAAATATGGGTGGAAGAATGTCATTCTTAAGAATGGGGTGATATTGTTTGCCAGAAATGTTTATACAATTCTGGTGGGTATCCATCTAATCCAGGGGCTATATTATTTGATAATGAATGTGAAGCTTTTTTTGTATTTGTCTTCTGTTATTGGTTCATATAGGGCTATTATTTGGTATGTGGTTACTTGGTAATACTATATTACTTAAGAAGTTGTGAATCTGTTCATCATTGTATCTCATTGTTATACAGATGATTGTAGAATGTGCGAAAGGTGTCGTTAATTTCTTGTGCTGTATAGAAATTATTACCTTCAGGATTTTATTATTGCTGTTATCAGTGATTTTCATTTGTTGCGTTTAATCAAATTGGCAAGGTATTTTCATGATTCATCATTATGTTCACAATTAGTATATCCTGGGCATTGTTTTTGGAATTGTGCTTTTTTTGTGTGTAATTTCTTCAATTTTACTGCATATAAAATTGGTGCCGTTTTGTGGTCCGTTCTACATAACGCGGCGGTACATTTTAGCTTATCGCGGCCCATTCGGGCCGTTTTGCGGTGACCCACCAGCCCGCTCGTCTCTCCTGATGGCCAGCCCGCCCCTGATCGGCCTCAAAGTGCGTCGGCCCACCGGGAAAATGCCCAGAATGCCAGATTACCAGTCCAGCCCTAGTTGGCAGCATAAAATAGTATAACGCGATGGTCCCATAGACATTCTACTGACATGGTACTGTCATAACACGCTAGTTGACTGTTACGCTATTATAGAGCCATGGAGCTTGATATCTTAGTAAATAAAATAATCTATTCCCTGTCAGTGATAAAATGATGAAGACAGGAGATCTTAGCACTATTTGATGTTCAAAACAAGCCCAGATGGGTCTTGTGATACAAATAATTTTTCAGCCTATGTAGGGCACATTTTAATTACCACAGAAGCACACCAAGACTTAACCATCACCAAAACGAAGAATGAGACTTTTTCCTGCAAGCACTTTTCATGTGGAGTTCAAAGCAGTGCTTGACACTGGCTTTGGCGCTCTGACAAGAATCATGAACACGAATCATGAAGGCGGCTTCATGATTGCTATAACAAAGCAAATAGCCACAATCTGCCGGCTGATTAATATTGTAGAGGATGAGTTTAAGAGATTGAATGTGCATTGCAATGAAAATGTAACCTATGGGAAAATGTCAAACTCCCACTTATACTTTGGGAAACATTTAATGTTACTTGAATCGGTGCTATTTTAGTGCATTTCTATCTTTATACTGTGAAATAATTTTATCGACTGACAGCACTAATAAAAATGCTATAAATGTTTTACAAAAACGTATCAAACCAACATGGAGTCAAATAATGCATGTCTACGAACTTGATATGTGTTTAAAAAGTGCTTATTTAAACAATTTCTAATTTTTATCTTCTCAGACAACCTTATTTGTCAATGACTCAAGTATTTCTGTAATAGGACGTTTGACTCAAAACCTGAAAAAAAATGATATAGCTGACAACTCTCTTTCATTTGAAAGAAGCACCATGTAAAACATGTTTACATTTTGCAAATGTTGTTTTGAAGTACTTGTTCACTTGAGTTCTTGGTGAAGTTGTTTATCTAAGAGGGCGGTTGTGAGGGGGGCAGTGGGCGGAGCTTATCTGTCCATTTATGCCAGATCATTATCATTGGCATAAACAGAGCTCTGTGTTTTTCCAGGTATCCAAGCCCCGGTTTTATCAGCAGAGGTGTCTCACACTCATTGGCACTCAACAATAGCCATTTGCTTCTTGAATTTCAGTTTACAGGAAGATTGCAGAGGATAATTAGGTGTGACTACATCTGCCGCAAAAAAACGTGGCTCATTCATATAAAATGGGACACAGAGTTCACCTGACCTAAGCAGCTAGCTTGAAATTGAAAAGGATGAGTGTTTACATATCCTGAGAGGATCGTTCCACTAATGATAACTTTGTGTATATGTTCTCATGCTGTCACTGCTGTAAATAGACCACACATCTTTTCTCAGGGCTAGTTTCATTGGCCTGGCTGTTTTATTTAAAGATGACTCACTGAAGTGTGACCGATGCTTTTGTCATGTTGTCCAAGGGTGTGTGTTTGTGTGTTTGTCTATTTATGTGAATGCTTTTGGGTTTGTGTGTGTGTGTGTTTGCACAGGACATGCTGGGTAACCAAATCATGGCCTGGATGTCAGCGTTAAACCTCAGAAAGAGAAACACAGTGCAAATGAGGACAAATGTTTACAACATAACACAAGCAATTGAGATGATATCAATTTTCTTAGACAATACGCTTCACAGCCCATGTATACGGTACAAGTCGATGGGGTGCAAAAGTCTGAACAACACTGAAAATCTGGACATCCTAATCTTGAACCTGAAAGTGTTAGGATTTTGAATAATATTAAACAAAGAAACATTATAATGTTAAACAAATCAGAAATATTTGAGATTTGGCTCTAAATTTTGTGAAAGTCAAATTTGTGACATTAGATCATATTAACAAAAATACTAAATACTAAGAAATTCTGAAATTCACAGAAAAAATACAATATTTAATATGTTTACATTAGTTAACATGAACTAACAATAAACAATACTTTTACAGTATTTATGAACATATTTATGTAATATTCACCTTAATAAACAGATTACAACATAATTTCACTCGCTTTTGGTGCCCCACCCTGGATATATCCCTGGTAAACTGCAGCTAAAACTGTAATGAAACACAAACTTTAGTTTTCAAAAATGTTGCCATTGTCACAGAAATTGTATGAGTTCTGGCTGAAAGTTTTGGTACTTCGATATTAGTCGATACTAAAGTAAAAAAGACGTCATGATACAAATGTTTCTGCCTAACCAGTGGTACCAATCACCGACTCAATTTGGTCCTCACGTGCTGTCTGACTGACACCAGACTGCTTTCAACTGCTTTTCAACTGAAAATGCATATCAGAGCAAAAACCAAGCCATAAAGTCAAATAAACTGCCAGAAGAGCTCAGAGACAGGATTGTTTCGAGACAGGTCTGGGGAAGGCTACACAATTATTTTTGGCTGCATCGAAGGTTCCCAAGAGCACAGTGGCCTCCATAATTCTTAAATGGAAGAAGTTTGGAACAACCAGGACACATCCTAGAGCTGACTGCCTGGCAAAACTGAGCAATCAGAGGAGAAGTGCCTTGAGAGGTGACCAAGAACCCGATAGTCACTCTGGTTGAGCTCCAGAGATCATGTGTGGAGATGGGAGAACCTTGCAGAAGGACAACCATCACTGCAACTCTACACAGATCTGGGCTTTATGGCAGAGTGGCCAGATGGAAGACACATAAAAAAGCACCTAAAGGACTCTCAGACTGTGAGAAACATGATTATCTGGTCTGATGAAACAAAGATTGAACTGTTTGGCCTCAATTCCAAGTGTTATGTCTGGAAGTAACCGAGCACCACCATCCCAACGGTGAAGCATGGTGGTTGCATCATGCTGTGGGAGTGTTTTTCAGCAGCAGGGACTGGGGGCTGGTCAGGGATGAAGGAAAGCTGAACACAGCAAAATACAGAGGTATCCTTAATGAAAACCTGGTCCAGAGACCTCAGGACCTCAGACTGCGCCGAAGGTTCACCTTTCAACAGGACAATGACCCTGAGCACACAGCCAAGACAACGCAAGTGTGGATTAGGGACAACTCTGTGAATATCCTTGAGTGGCCCAGCCAAATACTGGACTTGAACCCAATCGAACATCTCTGTAGAGACTTAAAAATGACTGTCCACCGACAGTCCCCATCCAACCTGGCAGAGCTTGAGAGGATTTGCAGAGAAGAATGGCAGTAACTCCCCAAATCCAAGTGTGCAAAGCTTGTCACATCATACCCAAAAAGAATTGAGGCTGTAATCGCTGCCAAAGGTGCTTCAAATAAATACTGAGTTAAGGGTCTGAATACTCAGTTTGATTGGTCAGTGTGATAACTCAGTTTATTTATTTTTTTTACATTTGCAAAGTTATCAAAAAGCTTTGTCATTATGGGGGTATGGAGTATAGATTAATGTGAAAAAATAATATTTTAAAGCAATTCAGCATGAGGCTGCAACATAATAAAATGTCGAAAAAAAATAAAGGGGTCTAAATCCTTCCTGAATGCACAATAGATAGATAGATAGATAGATCGATAGATAGATAGATCGATAGATAGATAGATAGATAGATAGATAGATAGATCATTAGAATTTCGAAGACTAAAAAATATAGCCACGAGTACACATTACACAACAAATTCATATTGTCTGAGTCAAAGTTGGGCAACAAAAGCCACCTACTTCAGTGTTTAAAGACGTCAATCACGGCTGAAAATCACCCACTGTCTGAAAGATTTATCCTGGGTCAATTTCACCCTCTATTTTCCCATTCACTGCATGACCAGACTTTCAAACAGCACACTGACAAATCACCACAGAGTAAACAGAGTTTACGGAGGTCCGATATTCTTTCTTATGGAACAGAAAAGCGCTTTGTCATTGTGTTAACGTGCACAGACCTCACAAACCTAATGAGCAATGCCTGGAAACCACCCACACACTGGCGAGGAGCAGTTGCTCTGTTCCACTGTATTCTAGAGGAAATTAAACACCGAAAGGGTGTAATTTATTATTTATATAAGAGCGGTATGCTGGGGTTTAATTGCCGTAAATGCTGACAAAGACATAGGACATTAGTTAACACAGCCAACTAGATTTTTACTATAATAAAAAAAAGGGGTTACTTTACAGTTCCTAACATGTTCCGAGTGGTTTTCAGCATGTTCTGGGTGATTGCTAGGGTGTAATGGGTGGTTGTGATACAGTTCCTAAGGGGTTCTGAGTGGTTTTAAGAAGTTGCAGTGCAGTTGCTAGGGTGTTCTGACGTTTTCTAGGTGGTTGCTTGTATGTATTGTGTAGGTGTCATGTGTTTTGAGTGGTTTTGCACATTGCTATGCAGTTGCAAAGGTGTTCTAGTGGTTGCTAGAGTGTAATGGGTGGTTGCCAGGGGGTTGCTATTCAGTTCCTAAGGGCTTTTGTGTGGTTTTTAGCATATTGCTATCATATTGCTAGCATATATTCTGGGTGGTTGCTACTGGGAGTAATAGGTTGTTGCAAGGGGGTTACTATACTGTCCTTAAGGTGTTCTGAGTGGTTTTTACATTGCTGTGCAGATGCTGGGGTGTTCTAGTGGTTGCTAGGGTGCAATGGTTGTTTGGCAGGGGGTTGCTTTACAGTCCCTAAGGTGTTCTAGGGGTTACAATACTGTTACTATGGTGTTCTTAGTGTTTTAGCATGTTTCTATGCAGTTGCTAGGGTGTTCTAGTGGTTGCTAAATGGTTGCTAGGATGTAATCGATAGTAGCCAGGAGGTCACTGGACAGTTCCAAGGGTATTTTGAATGGTTTTTAGCATGTTGCTATGCAGTTGCTAGAGTGTTATGGTAGTTGCTTTGTGCTTACTAGGCTGTAATGTGTGGTTGCCAGGGGTTACTATACAGTTCTTAAGGTGTTCTAAATGGTTTTAAGCATGTTGCTAAGCAGTTGCTAGGGTGTTCTAGTGGTTGCTAGGGGGTTACTAGGATGCAATGCTAGTAGCCAGGAGGTAACTGAACATTTCCTAAGGTATTTTGAATGTTTTTTAGCACATTGCTTTGCAGTTGATTGGGTGTTATTGGCAGTTTCTATGTGGTTGCTGGGGTGTAATGTGTGGTTGCCTGGGGGTGGCTATACAGTTCTTAAGGTGTTCTGAGGGGTTTATAGCATTTTGCAATGATGTTGCTTGGTTGTTCTTAGTGGTTACTAGGAAGTTGCTATGTGGTTGCTAGGTGGTTGTGTACTGGCCCAAGTACAAATGAACCCACCCCCATGATATTCTGGGTCCGGATTCACGTAACGTTCTTAAAAAGAAAGTTCTTCTTAACTACCATTTTCTTCTTAATTTTTAACTTAAGAAAAAAGTTACGAATATTTTGTATTCCTGAAAAGAATTCTTAAGAATTCTCTAACTAACAGGAGTGGTGGTGGTGTAGTGGTCTAAAACACATAACTGGTAATCTGGTTATCAGATGGTCGCTGGTTCGATCCCCACAGCCACCACCATTGTGTCCTTGAGCAAGGCACTTAACTCCAGGTTGCTCCGGGGGGATTGTCCCTGTAATAAGGCTCTGTAAGTCGCTTTGGATAAAAGCGTCTGCCAAATGCATAAATATAAATATCTAAATATAAACATCTTAAAGTTAGGATAACCTCACAGTTTTCTAAAATTCTAAAAGGTAAGATATTTAATGAATTTACTGGGTTTTTCATGTTGAGTCTGAAGTTGCAATTGGCTATTTATGTAGAAATGTGATTTTTAGATCAAAACACATTTCTGACTGTTTTGCGATTAATTATATTTTTATCTTCAGCTTTCAAACCATGTAAATGTTATCACCAAATTCAAACAATAAATGCTGTTTTGAAGCTTCATAATGTGGTGACAATCATGCTAATTCAAATGGACACACTGCATATAGTGCTCTCTTTAGGGTTCATAGAAATGTAATAATATTACATTAGAAAGCTCAGAATTTCTTTTTGTGAATCCGGCCCCTGATCTTTAGATATGGCTCAGGTCCCTCCTTCTGTATTTTTCTCCTATTTTATCATCTGCCAAAATATTGTTATCATAATCGTAATAACCGTGCGCAAGATGTTGTGTCATGTGAAAAAACAAAGTACGCGCTAGCTTTTAGGGTCAGGGGTTAGTTTAAATCCCTAACCCTAAGTATAAGCAATAGTAATAGTGATCCCGGTCTTAGAAAACAACACTAATAATTACCATTACTGATGAAGGAAGACAATAGCAGTGTGCAATTTGTGTGTGCATCCAATAAAATGTATCATTTGCTTGTAGGAATCAGATTTCAATAATTTTAAACAGCAGTCACTCCTGAAAGTTGTTAAAAAAACAAGGCAGCATTGTTTTACTTTTGGATTGCTTAAAATGTTCCAAGAACGCAACTCTGTCTCTCTCTCCTATCTGTCTCACTGTCCATTCAAATAAGTGTATGTGTGTATTTCCTGTTTTTTAGTTGTACAAACTGTGGGTTTAAAGAAAATACCTTAGGTGAAGACATAGAAACCTGACTTGTAGAGCGGGTGACTGCAGACACCATGACAGGCACGTCCGCAAAACACACACTCTCCCACTCATACATACAAATTATTAAAAAGCAGGGAAATCTTATTTGGGGAAAACCGGCCTGAGGCGCATCCTATCTTCTTACTGAAACTGACATATTACTCCTAAAGCTTATCAAAATAAGAATCAGCTTTATTGGACAATAAGGCAAGACAATAAGGAATTTGTCTTGGTGACAGGAGCTTCCAGTGCACAACAATACAATACAGCAACAAGACATAGATACATACATATTGAATAGGAAATAAAGTATATATAGGATACACACATAAGACTATATATATATATATATATATATATATATATATATAATAACTATATATAGTTATTGCGCGCGCGCGCGCGTGTGTGTGTGTGTGTGTGTGTGTGTGTGTGTATGTGTGGGGTGGGGGGTTATTGTTATAACATCAAGGTTATTGTTATAACGTACCAGAAACATCGAAACAATTCGAACGCTGGTGTTCGAATGTTACAACGTAACAGAACGAGTCCAACGTTATATGAGTAGAATGGAACGCGTTCCATTCAACAATGTTTTATTGATGTGAGCAAACCTTCTAAAACTGTGTTTAAAGTTTGTGAAGTTACGTAAATGTGCGTACGATGTCTTACAAATGTCGAAATTGGAATTGGTTGGGTTTTTATAGAAAACACTGTTGTGAAAATGAAATTTTATGATTTAGATCTTGCAAAACGGTCTATGCCGATTCATATATATATATATATATATATATATATATATATATATATATATATATATATATGTGTGTGTGTGTGTGCACGCGTGCGCAGGTATACATGTTTGTTTTTCTTATATGGCAAATGTACTGAAATTATTATAATTTGTATTCATTTATTTTTTTTGGGTGTTTAGACAGTGTCGCGTTTATGTCTGCAAAATAACCTTATTTTAATCCCGGGTGATTTTGGACTTTCTAATGAATCTCAGGATATAAGTGGGCAGGTGCTGTTTGTTTTCACGTGTTTCATTGTTGCTTTGCAAACATATATATATATATATATATATATATATATATATACTGTATATATAATGATATGAACTATCACTGTTTGAAATAATATGTACAATTAACAATAATAACATTGAATCTCTAAAAAGGTTACTGTCACTTTAACAGTTCAAGGAGCTGCTCACAGTGTTCTGGTTCAGCGAACATCAACAAATCTCTGGGTTCTTTAGCACATCCATGCTTTGTGAGATTAAAATTTATATTTATTTTTATTTTTTTTATCTGACTGTAAAGAGTAGAAAGGATATTAAGACACATTATATAAAAGTGGAGTGTGCCTCATCTTTGATGGACATGCATTACACAAAGGAAACAATCCTTTTTAAGCTCAAGCACTTTTCATCAAAACAAAGGCATTGCCATTTTTTTCTGGTTCACGATATATCGAAATTCGATATATCATCCCATCCCTACGTATTGCAATGCACATTTACACATGTATTGTTGTAGGCAGTGTACACATGTGGCAGTGTTAGCCTCAGTCACCATTCACTTTTATTTAGTTTTTTTCCAATCCAATGAAAGTGAACGGTGACTGAGGCAGTTGAACATTATGTTTAACATATTTTGTGTTCAACCAAAGACAGAATGCGGACAACACGGATAATAAATGCACAGGCAAAGAAAAAAATAAAGGCAATTTCAGTAATTACAGTAAATGACAAATAATTAAATTAATAACACTCTAAATGGGTGTTATAAATGTCTTTGTGCTCCGTTGTTTAATTTGCCTGGGTTTTACATACCATTTCGCCCTCCAATTTAAGCTTTTAGATGTCTATTTATGTACGTAAAATGTAATTATAAGATTTTATTTACAATGCATTGATCGATTTTACAACTCCAGCCTAGTGAGGGTGCAGTTTTATGCACTCTTATGTATGCTTATGTTCTTCTCTGGTCCACCTTAAAAGCGCTTCTCTCTCTCTCTGTTTATGATTTCCTGAAAACTCTTCCAACCAATGAGAGAGCGTCCAGATTACCTGCCTGGCGCTTTGGGCCTAGCAACGGGTTCTCATTGGTCAACACATGGAACTCCCAGCCAATCAGCTATCTGTAGGGGTTGTTTGGAGCCACTAGAGATTGACAGCTCGAGAGAAAAAAAAAGGAAGAAGGAAAATTTGTTCAGCTCACGCCATTGCCATCCGCCGTAGAGGATGAAAACTTTCAGAAACTTTTCGCGTTCATTTTAAGCTGCTTTCGGTACACAAGCTGTACCACCGACAGGAATTACATCAGACTGGAAATATTCGCTTCATATGAGAGGATTTACGGATCGGGCGAGCTGAAAAACGCACACTGTCATTGACATTTAATAGGAAACTGAGGGGAATTTACATGCTAGTCATATTTTAAAGACTTCTCACTGACACCAGACAACCATGTCCGGGGGTATCGGTATATATGCGGTCAAGAAACGAAAAAAGCCCGTTCAGAAAATGTAAGTTATTGCGCGCGCGCGCGCGTGTGTGTGTGTGTGTGTATGTGTGGGGTGGGGGGTTATTGTTATAACATCAAGGTTATTGTTATAACGTACCAGAAACATCGAAACAATTCGAACGCTGGTGTTCGAATGTTACAACGTAACAGAACGAGTCCAACGTTATATGAGTAGAATGGAACGCGTTCCATTCAACAATGTTTTATTGATGTGAGCAAACCTTCTAAAACTGTGTTTAAAGTTTGTGAAGTTACGTAAATGTGCGTACGATGTCTTACAAATGTCGAAATTGGAATTGGTTGGGTTTTTATAGAAAACGCTGTTGTGAAAATGAAATTTTATGATTTAGATCTTGCAAAACGGTCTATGCCGATTCATATATATATATATATATATATATATATATATATATGTGTGTGTGTGCGCGCGTGCGCAGGTATACATGTTTGTTTTTCTTATATGGCAAATGTACTGAAATTATTATAATTTGTATTCATTTATTTTTTTTGGGTGTTTAGACAGTGTCGCGTTTATGTCTGCAAAATAACCTTATTTTAATCCCGGGTGATTTTGGACTTTCTAATGAATCTCAGGATATAAGTGGGCAGGTGCTGTTTGTTTTCACGTGTTTCATTGTTGCTTTGCAAACAAAAGAAAGTCCAAATTTGACCCAGTTCTGTATCCGGGGGCTCCCAGACTTAGTCGGGACACCTTAATGTTCGACCTTGGTGTGTATAGTTTTGGGTCTGGCATGGAAATGGTACTCTTTCATTAATCATAATCAAGTTGAGAGTTAGTGGCGCTCTCACGCGATGCTTACAAGAGGGAGGGGTGTGCTTAAGGGGGGGTGGGGGGGTATGTTATTGTAATCTGATATAACACAGTTTTTTTTTTTACTTTTGTACTTTTTTTATTCGCTTGCTCTCCCCTCCTCAAATGAACATATTTTAAAGTCACGCAAACTGTTATGCAACTGCTCTTGTTTTATGATTTTACAGATAGTTTAACTGGATTTTTTTTTACAACTTCGCTATATGGAATGCCAGGAACATAGTTTAGCTTCTTAGTTTGGAACAGCATGAACTGTATTGATAGGAATGTTTGTCCCACTTCTTGTACATGCATATATAATGAAATGCAATAGTGGTAATGCTAACAAAGTCTATTTCTGAGCAGATCCATTAAATAATTCATGATTTAATAAATAATGTCGTCAGTTTTGTCAGGTAACCTTAAAAGGCGCATCATGTGGTAACATCTGAATTAACTGATTTTATACAAGAATCAACCAGACTTCTTTAGGTTGCACTAATGAAGGTCATTTTAAAAGGTCAGGTAATGCAGGTAATGGCATCTTTAGATAACAACTGCACATTCGACTCTACAGTGTATTTATGTGAATATACTGTGACATGAACACTGATGTTAAGTGTTAAGACTCCTTTTTACGCATGTGTTTTGTTGTGCTCTTATTTACATCACACATGTTGACAGTCGGGAGGGATTTGTTTAAGTATTTAGCAGTCTTTGTATGTCTGCACCTTGATGTGCGCCCAGCGTATTTGGCCTGCAAACACTCTCTTAAAAGTGCAGTGGCGCAGATCCCGTACCTGTTGACAGCACCGTCAGGCCCACCCACCAGGTAATGTGTATATTACACCCTTCATTGGCACAGGAGATGGACGACCTTTGCACGGTATGTCCGCACTTCAGAATAGCTACTTACTGGAGCTTGAACTACAGCGTGTGTTTTATATTGCTGATAGACGTTAAAACAAGCCAGTAGGGTGGCGAGGCTTTTGGAATGGCCAAAGACTGCATATGACACAAAGAGGGTATTGAGAGTGTAACCGGACTCCTGGCTTCACACCGCGGCTGCTATAAGTTGGAATTCCGCAGAACAGTAGAACGTCTTTCGCTCACTCACTCTTTCACTCACTTCCCAAAGAAACTTTTCAAGATTTCCTCACTTCTCATCTATGCAAAAACGTAAACATAGGAACAAGAAATGAACCGGCTCACCTCTGCTAGATCCAGCAGCTGGAACTTTAAGTGGAAGTTTTCAGTAAGTATTTAATGTTAAAGTAGGGCTGAGCTTCATCCAATTTTATTTCCAATTCTGATTTTGGCATTCAACGATTATGAAAACAAGATAATAGAGAGAAAACGACTATTGTGACCAATTCCGTTTTGCAATGAAACACCACAGCATTATATCTTTAAAGCATCCTTTATTAAAGTGAAAATAATAAGGAAGTGGGTTATGAAAGTAAACTCAGAATATGGCATTTCTCTGTGTGGTCAGCGCCATTTATATGAAGTGACCGGGGAAGAGATTGAATCGTCTCCGGCTGATGCACATTCTATATAACCGGCTAAATTTGTGATGGCCTAGGCCTGTGTCACTTATTAGAAAGTTGATATTCTTATTCTGCTGTTGAAAATAATCCAGAGCATGTAATTTTATCATGCAAGTGATCTTGTAACAGCTGCGCCCTGTTTGATTGACAGGTGGTGTATGTGTGTGTGCTGAACATGCGCATGTGTTCTGAAAATTCTCGCACTAATGTGCACCTGAAAGGTCAAATACATTTAAAAATTATAAGCTATAATAAATATAAGCTAATAGGCCAAAGTATTCTTCATTAGAGGTCGACCGATAGTGGATTTTGCCAATACCCATAACTTTGTTGGTGTAAAGTCTGATAACAGATTAATCGGCCAATAATTGTTATTTTATTTAATTGATTTATAGAATGTAAAAAAATATAAAAACTTTCTTAGCCTATTTTATTTATTTTTTTATTCACAAGTATTGAAGATGGAGACACAATGTACATGCTGACGGGGCACATTTCCATATAGTCAAATGTTTCTTTTTATGTCTTTGCTTTAAGTTAGAACACTGATTAATTCATCAAAATAAACACATTTCCACTGAAGTGAGGATAAATATATGGATGAATATTGTTAGTCAGCAGAGAATCTAAGTGCAGTACAGAAAACCTCTAAATAGAGAATTTCACAGACATAAGTAAACAAAGCAAAATATGCAGCTCTGCTCGTGGATTTCCTCTTTACTTTCAGCAACGTGCCTCAAATGAAACTTGTATATCTTTAAAAAGGTTTTGATGTCACAAACCTGGCAAACTTGGGAACATTTGGTGATTATTTTGCCCTCAAAAACACTCATTGTAACATTTTACCTTGTGAACACAACTCTGTATTCAGGCGGACTGATAAAAAGTCATGAGTGCGTCTACAAGTGGAAGTTCCATCAAACCAGCCAATCACATTAGGACTGATTAACTTCTAAAAGCATTTTCCAGTTTTGTGTTTAATGTGCATCAGATGTTAAAGGATGGACTGAGGACAGTCCGTGGGCATGCTGTCAGAGGCTGAGACTACGTTTTTGTAGACATGCGGACACTCCACATCTTTACTCGTCATTGGCGTATTCACCTGCCCTTTGACTGTGCTAAAAGTTTATTATAATGCAGTCGGTATTGTGCATGCCTCGACCATAAGTACACATTGAGAGACTGAGCATCTGACTGTGCATGCGATGGAATTGTGCACGGAAAAACTAAGTGTACCCTAGACGTCAGTCTTCACAGTTCGTAATCTCTGATCAAAATGCTAGAACTTGCTCCACCTCTGAAATGACTTTCCTATTCCACTGATATCACATAGGTCGTGTGGGCTTTTGGGTGATGTTAACTATTTAGGCGAATAGCTAATGTATTTAGGCATTGTTTTAGCAAATGGGAATTCTGGTCTGGCTTCATTCTGGTTTGGACCACCCACCTTTTACAATTCAGTCAATACATAAAGGATAAAATCAAGCCTTACATTTTTTCCCCACATAGAATAGAGTTTCACTCAGAAATATGGCACATTACGGAAGTAATGGGAGAATACTGTGTGTTTCCAATGCCATTTGACTTTGACTTTAAGCTTTTATTTGCAAGGCATTAAACAATGCATGTTATGAATTCCTTTTATAGTTGAGGTACAATTTGAAAAGTTGCACATTTTGTAAACTACTAGTGACTTTTTGTGTTTCTGAACAAATAGACCATCCTGAATCTAACGGGACAAATAGTTGTTGGTGTACACAATGTTGTTGAAAGACGTGTGACAATTTAATGGATCTGTCACCTCACTTACTCCTTAATGAGTAGTTTTATTCATATGCTAGCGCAGCAAAGCAAATAGCTGAATTTATTTCTAACCCTGAGCCTCACCAGATTGGAAAATGGATATGAAACCGTTTAACAGAAGTCATTAAGCTGACATGCGTCCAGCTATATTTTAGACTGTCCACAAACTGAACAGAATGTGGACTTCAGGGTAATTTAAAAGCAGATTTCCTCATCAATGTCCAGTATGAATAAATAAAGGTCAGATTGCTTGGACGTTCATGTCTAAATACCGAAATGCTTATGTGCAGTGGTCTGTTTATTGAAGTAGTAAATCAAAGAGACTGCTTGCTTGACAACGGCCCTGCCCCTCTTTTGCCTCTAGCCATTATGTAAGGCAGTTACTTTTGCGTCCTGACAAAGCGCCTTCGAAAAGACATGTTTACTGTACTCTACCTTTGAGATGGGTATTTCTGGCTCGGGAGTCGGTACATTGATACCCGGCTTTGATGTGTGCTGATGTGTGCTGAAAGAAATTTGGGTCAATACCAAAATGAAGCCCCTCCCTTGTGGATTAGAGTTTCAAACCCTCAGTCATTTCAACTCCCAAACATCTTGTTTCGAGGAAGGAATGAGGAAAGCAGTCACCTGATAACGTGATGGTGATGTATCTTAATGGTCGGATAAAGTTGCATGATATCAATATTTATGTATTTGCTCTGAAATGGCTTATTTTGAAGGGGTATGGTCATAAACGGTTTAAAAAAAATGACAGGTTTATTTTTATTTCTATTACCCCTGTTTTGCATTGCATGTAAACACCTTTATGGATGTTCTTATCAATGTTTTCAAGTGCACATGAGTCTTTACATCTTGACGTCAAAGGCAGAGAATATTGATGATTTCAAATCTCATGTACACCCGGTTTTCTTGCATTGTATGATTTTTTGAATAAGATGAGTTTTGGCAGTTATCAGTGTAGTGGTGTGCATGTAAACGCACTCAGTGTTGCTTAATTGTAGATTGGCAACAAAATTGGTGTGAATTTTTTTTGAAAGCCCTAGCTGACTCTCTGGGTCAAGGTGACCCGACACAGCATATTGCATTGAATGGACGCCATTGGAGCCAATTTTAGCTCTGTTATTTTTTCCCCAACTCTGTTTTTGATCCAGACCAGATGTGGTTGAGCTTCAGCTGAGGTTATCGGGTAGAAAACAAACACTCTTGGCTGAATTCACCATTTCCCCTCTGATCTCAGATCTGTTTTCATGTTTCCATGTAAGAGGCAATGTTAGGGTTTTTGCTAAGAGGGGGATGGACTGAGATTGAGGTAAATACACTACCAGTCAAAGGTTTGGACACACTTGGCAGAATGTACAGTATGTTTTAAAAAAAAAAAAATGAATCTGAAAACTTGTGCATAAATGCTTTAATTTAGTTTTGTAGACATAACATTTAGATGATGTTACTGTTATTCTAACATATATACATTAGAACAGATAAAGAATAAGTAGGTGTGTCAACTGGACTCTACACACAACACACAATAGAGAATCATAGAATTTGTAGAAAGATTTTTCTCAAACTAGACTGCCAAGAGCTGTCAAATTGTTGGTTTTGAGTGTCCTCAGTAAACCTGTCAAAAAACGCAATGAAGGCAGATGAAAAATAAGCTTTTGTGCAACATTGACAGAACATTTTGAAACTATCTTTCCAGTGGTTAGGTTTTTAGGATTAGTGCCAACATGAAAAGAGAAGGAAAGGAAATAAACCAATGTACATTTAGAGAATGAGTAAACAAGAACAAAGAGTCAAGTCTTGAGATGGTCTTCTGTGTATTGCAAGCGGCATGAGACACCTTATTGCATGATGGGACCTGCTAGAAGAAAACAATTATGATGTCACACCTCATGTTTGGCCTGAGATGTTTGTGCACAAGAGAAGAGAGTAAGAGAGTTTTCAGATGTTCCCTCTTGAGGGATGTCTTCAATGAGAAAAATCCCATGGCAACCACAGTAAATGGTGGGAGGTCTGCACAGTGATTGCCAATGGTTTAAACTCAAATCATAGTGGATCTTTACCCATTTGACCAAACAGACATAATTCAAACGGAATGTCGAGAAGAGTGTATAATGGTTTTGGTCTTTGATTGTGTTTCATGCATTAGAATCCAACATCCAGATTTTCCTCACTAATAATAATGTATTATACTGAAGAACAAAGCTAGCATGCTAGTAATTGCAAACATCGAATTGCTGATACGTTTTTTTTTTTTTTTTGAGAGAGAATGTTGCATTTAGTTTGACTAAGTACTACTAATTTAGCTCTCTAATAAAGGCTTTGTTTTGAGGTTTGGCATTAGCAAATTATTTGGACTCATAATGGACTAGGGCTGGATACGATGCATACGATTCAATAAGTTGTTATGCATCACAGTATCCTAAATGTGTCTTGATTGAAATTGCACAAAATGTGCGTGTGAACTGTATTTTTCGCCCAATGTGAGCGCAGCGTAGTTCTAGCGGGAAGACTAGCAGCAGTACATCATCACACTATTAGCTGGGTAACTCCTAGCCAATCGCAGGTAAGCCATTGCTTCATAAGTCTGCTCACAATCTGTCACATTGCTGTTTCAGTGCGCTAACATGGCAACCTCCACCACCCCACCACCACCTGTTGAGTCCCATCCTGCATGGGGGGTAGGCTCCTCGCCCCTGCCTCCTATCTTCGGCAGGATATGATGGTTCCGAGTACAACTCCCTCGGTCCGCCAGACCGGGCCTACGCCAAAGAGAGACAGTACTTTTCTGTTCTTCATTCATCAAATAAATGGCATCTTAAACCTCACTCAAGCCTGCATGTCTTCCCGATAGAAGTGCTTTGCTTTGTTTTTTGAAGACTTGTTCCAAAAATAATCATCCATTGATCAGACAAACAGATATTCCTACTGCAAAGTCATGCAATGTTGGTTGATCCAATGTTGCTATGTCTCACTGGTCAGGATGCTCAAACAAAAAGGCGCAACAGAGCCACATTAGCCCCTTTTTTGTTTTCTGTGATCGAATCGCTATCGAATAATACTTCACCACATTATTTGACAGCTCCCAAGATGCATTTTGATCTGATCACTGAAACCACTTTCGGAGGTGGTCAGGGATGGTTTCTGACTACATTTCAAGAAGGTGTCACAAAAAGATGGGGAATTTTAAGCTACCACATCCTCTGATGTGGTAATATGCAAGTAGCTTTTCCATTTTGTGCTAGTAACTTTACGAAAATCATACGAATAGCATATTTATAGTTGTCTCTGCCAATTAAACTGGGCAAGGAAAAAGTATTCTAACTAGGGCTGGGAATTGCCAACCACCTCACAATATGATATATATTGTGATTTAGACATGGTTTAATTTATCACAGTGCATCACAATATCATTATTGGATTGCCATTGAAACAGTACCAAACAAGTTTTAACGACGGCTCTAATTTTAACATTAAAAATTACATGTCACATGATAATGTCAATGAAGAAATAACCCTTGCTTACACTGATTGTTAATTGGGTGTTTTTGTATTAAGTGCAAAAAAGATAAAGGCTGTGCTTTACGATCAAATTAATGGAATCTCCTGATAACTGAAATAGTAAGTGAACCAATGGCATCGCTACAATGACAAACCCCTCTGTGTCATTCTAGAAAAATGGAGCTTGGGAAGGAAGGGGTGGAACGCACTCTTTTGTCCCCACAGGCTCTATTTTCTGAGGTTAGTTTATACTTTCTTTCTGGGAAAACTTAATTAGGGTCCAGCGGATGGCTAGAGTTACTGCTTTGAGTCTTCTGGGCTGGCAGGCAATGAAAAGGCCTCACAAGGTTGAATTACAGGCATAGTTTTAATGGCCATGATTCCAGTAAGAGAGATCTAGCTGAGACAGTGGGTTTTATATCTGAAAGGTGGACAGTTATTCTGGTTCACAAATGCTGAAGAAAATAATTGCTGTCTTATTCCATTCCTCATTAAAATTTGTCTATCTTTACTGACTGACATGTCAGTTGCATAGCCTGGTTATTACATCTTAAGATAAATATGGGTAGATGATGTCCATGAGCGTTTTTTGTAAAAATGAACACGAAGATTTTAGGTTCAAATTTATTGAATGAAAAAGGCAATGTGTATATTTTAAGTGCTGTGGCCGGCTACAGCGATTTGATTTTAATCGATCTACATTGCAATGTTGTTACGAGAAAGTTTAATTGGCTTTTGAACTAATCATGAACTAATCATGTCTGTCCACGGCAATGATAAGTAAAAATCAGACATCTATGCAATGCCACAAACATGCAGGAGAAAAGCCCTCTAAAGACTAGGGAAATGTAATTCAGAACTTAAAAATCAAGACTTGGTAACTCAGTGTTTCCAAGCATACATATCCTGAAACTCAGTCAATATTCAGTCTGTCTTTTGTTTGTGGCATTCAAAAAAAAAAAAGTATAACGTTAGCAAAATCCCCGAAATTTAAATTGGAGAAAATTGGGCCTGTATGAGGACAAATGTCACATTTAATCAGAAAACAGAGAGAGATGGCTTCTACTTTGGTCCTGGCACAGGCTACTCTTTGCATTTTATCAACAGTTTTTTACCAGCTTTAAGTCTAATGGCAATTAGAAATCGACCAGTCAGTGACAAGTCATCCATTGTGACCAACCAGAAAAAAGAAAGAAACTTACTTTCCAGAACGAAGACTGAGATGGTGTTTGTTGACCAAAACATTTGCCTTATCAGTGTTTAGTTTTCAGAGTTGACGATTATGGAAGTTATTTGGTCATTTAATAGATCTTCAGTTGTTTCAATGGCATACATTTTGTATTTGTGGATGTGTATGCGTATGCCATTTTTTTTATTATTATCTCTCATTATGACTCATGTGCATAATGCTCTCTTTGTGTTCAGGATGTTGGATAAAAGGGAAATGTGGTAGTGTTGAAGATGTTTTCATGTGATTAGCCCGAGCATCTAAGAAATGTTGACATATCACTACATAAAAGCACTTGAGAAATGCCCGAACCCCTATTTATAGATATTTATGAGTTGACTTGTACCAAAACAAATTATTTGCCAGTTCCGGATTGCTCTTATCCTTTGTTTATTGTACACAGACACTCACCCTTTGTACTCTTCCTTCTGTCTGAGATCTTTACTTGGACAGTTTCCAAACATTAATGTCACTTGCATTCTTAAAGATTTGCAAAGTGGCATGACGTGACACGTTTCCAGTATTAAGTTTTCAGAGTAGTTTGTCCACATCTACAAAAATACTGTGTGTCACATAGTCATAGTCATAGTCAATAGCGACATAGTTGATGTTTAATGGTGATGTTTCCAAAAAGTCTGACACAACAACGTTTGGTCAACTAATGGCGTCAGTTTGGGGCGGGACCATCTGTTTGCCCAACCAATGGGAGGTGGAGGAGTGTTTGGGAAACCTTTCTGTAAAAAATGTGTTTCTCATTTCTGTTTGCTGATGTCAGTGGTGCAGAAATTACTTGCATTATCTTCAGTATAGTAGTATTTTGGACCAATGAGATTTTGCTGTGGGTGAAGCTATAGAGCATGTGATGGATCTAGAAACCAAGCAACCAACAAAATGCTGTTTATGACAAAAAAAAATCACATTAAACATGGATTAAAAAGCTTTTATTGCTTTATTACGTTGCAACTGGTTAATACGGGGTTTGAAGCTGTTATTTATCTTTAAGTCAACTAATTTTGCACTTTCTACAGTTACACAAAAAAAAAATATTTTTCTTCTACTAAAGGATAGAAGGCACATCACAGTCCTTAATAAGCAGTCTTAACACATGTTTTTCTCCATGTTCTCTCTTATTTAGCCCCAAACCACCACCACCCGATGGCATTAAATCCAACCCCTCCAAACGACACAGGGATCGGCTGAACAGTGAATTGGACAAGCTGACCAACCTCCTGCCCTTCTCAGAGGACGTCCGTGCACGGCTGGACAAGCTATCGGTCCTTCGACTCAGTGTTGGATACCTGAAGGTCAAGAGCTTCTTCAATGGTGAGCTCAGAAGCTATTTTAGTGCTCATGAAGTCAACATGAAATCAAAATTTAGCTCATTTGCTTTCTTAATACTCACACATTGTCTTATTGTGTGCGATTTTTAAACACATTCTATTCCAAAGATGGTTTCAGTATCTACAAAAATGGCCTTTTTGCTACTTTAACGATCTAGAAAGGACAGAAAAAAAAATTGAGAGATGAGGGGCAACAGAATAGTGAAATGTTATGAGCCAGATTCAAGCTCATCTAACCTGCATGTGAGCACCACGGCTAAAAATGTAAAATGTATCGGCCGATAAAAGCAATTATATGCACATTAGACAATCAGACATTGGATGATTGTTTAAAAAAGACATTATTTAATATCTTTAGAAGTTGTGAAATGAATAGTGATTTGAAACAAAGTAGAATAAAAAGCAGAACAGCCAAAACTATCGGTATCGGCAGATGTTGTTCTAAATAATCCGTTATCGGACTCAGCACACAAATTTTGTATCCGTTCATCCCTCGTCAGAACATGTGTGCTAACTGCTTAGCCACAGCTCTTGCTCAAGTCAATTGTAAACCAGCTGTTACGGTCACTGATCAATAGTTGCCTCCCCAGTCAATTTGATTCAGATTGACATTGAACTTGATTTCTTAAGTTTAATGTCGCAACCAAAGGTTGACGCCCTCTCTACCACATGAAAGGCAAGAGTAGACAGGAAGTTGCTTTCTCCTTGGCACTTCCACATATCACCCTCGATTAGAAGCTTGATAGTTTTCAAGATGCCAAATCTGTGAATATGCTTCTCAGAATTATGATTCAGTTTAAAGGTATTTTCCCCATTACTGTATTCTCAAGCTTTTCTTTGAGTAAAGTTCTACTGAATTTGTTTGCATACAGAATTTATGAAATCATCCAAGTCACATGGAAGATGTGCAAGAAACTTGTGACCTTGTCATGGTTATTATTATTGGAAATATACAAGGGAGTTGATGAATCATATGACGAGTCTAAAAGTTTTTGAAAATAGGTTCTCAGTGAGAATAACCTTAATCTTTTTTATATATTTTTTTCTTTTTCCAAATGATCTATTTTGCTTCAGATCTTCAGCCAAAAAAGGCTTGTTTGTTTGAGTGTCTTTGGGGGAAAAACAGAAACATCTCAACATAAACTTGAGTGACGTAGGATGTTCTCATGGAATTAATCGAGAGGGTTTCTAAGAATAATACTGAGGCCAACGAAATCGTCAATGGAAGGTCAAATCAGTAATTCCCACAGTAATATCATATTAAGTCTGAGGGATGAATGGAATTGTTTTCCAGAAAAATACAATATTTTATGGTTCTAACCAATAGATGATGGTATTTTTGAGTGAACTTTCCCTTTAAGATGGTATCACTTCTAGATAATCATGCAAGGACAACGGATGTGTTGCTTTTCAGGCTTTATCCTTATGCATTTCATTTACCTGTCTTGCCGTGACCTTTGCTAAAGTTATTATCATGCAATATTTGGATATAGGATTGGTTTATCCACCATAACATGAAGAAAAAGTGTTAGTAACCATTTTAAGCAGTTCTGCAGTTCCTCTCCATCACCAAGATGTCAACTGAAAGAGCACTTGTCCATATTAACCTTTCTTTTCGTAACAATAGTCAAGTCAGAGTTCTTTATCTCTAGCTCCATTATCTTGTTTTGCAAACACGATAGTGGCAGAAAGCATCTCTTTTTTTTTTTTTAACTGTTTAGCTGAGTAAGCATGGCAGCTATGAAGTGTATGCAGAGAATTCAATTGTGAAAAGACACAGGGCCTTATGGAAAATGAGTTTGGAGTCATCTTGGCACCATCAGAGGGCAAGTCGGATGACAAACATGCAAGTCTGGCGTTGAGAGTGCTGAATCAGAGTTCCTGGCACCATTACTGTCACACTGAGCCCATCTGAAAAAACAAGCAAATACAGCGTTTGTTGGACACTTGCCCACTTTGGATGGGGATTCAAGGGAATAGTTAGTAACCCTTGTGTAAAAAGGTTAGGATTCTTTTTTTCTCACTATACTTCTTCGTAATGTCAAGTTATTGTAACGTCGGTAATTATTATTACATTATAGTCATCACAGTCAAGGGGGAATTTTTTAAAAATATTTCAAAGTACTATTTTCAAAAACAAATTGCAAATTGTATTTGCGTTTTCTATTTCTATTTGTATTTTTACAGAAATTGAAGATGAAAAAGAATAATGAAACAAAAAGAAAAAGTCAGATAAACAATTATAAAAGCTTGTACATCAATAATAGTTAATCAATGATCTGTAGATTTGATCTTAGTCAACTATTAATCAATGATTAATCAACTTATCAGATGTCTGCCATATGTTCTACTATATCATGTAGTGTAACAAATTTCATATCATATAGTACTAGAGCATTTGCAATATAATGTTCAGACAAAACTGTTTGAATGGCAGTAAAATAGTTAAAATAAAGAAAGTACAATTATATTAAAAGAACAAAATAAATGTTGACTGGTAAGAGGCACTCTAAATTGTGGTCGATTGTGATCACTTCTAACTGAAACACGCCCACGGTATAAACTCCCACCCCCAACACTGATTGACAGGTGTCTGTGTAAGGCATCGGAAATGCAAGTGCGAAGGGAATTGCGATTCCATTTGAATTTTGGCAGGATCCATACGGGACGCCAAGGAATGAAATGGCAAACAAAGTAATTGCTATTATTTCAATTTGACAGTGTCATAACTATGAAGACATGGGAAATGCAATTGGTCTTTGTTTTTCCATTTGAAATTTTGTATACATTGTATATTCTTGGAAACAAAAATGCAAACGATAATACTCGACTTGCAATTGCATTTGGATTGTCACAATGTATGCGTCCACAAATAGAAAACGCAATTGCAAATACAATTTGTCCAGAAAATAGTCCAGAAAAAAACCTAATGTGGATTGGTGGTCCTAGTTGTTTTAGATTGTCGCCCATCCTCACCAGCTAAAGAGCTCCCAAAACCCCTCTAAAACCAGCCAACAGACCAGTAGGTAGACCAGTAAACACCAGTAAACCAGCTTAGACTGTTTTTTTAGCAGGTACGCTGCTCCCTCAGTCTAGCATTTTTTTGCGCAAAGCAACAAAGTCCCATTAAAGTAAATGGAAAATGAATAAATGTTGCAATACATCACAGTTTTGAATCGCAATACACTAAGCATAATCCCAATATTATTATATCGCAACCCAGAGTTGCAGCCTGGTTTCTGCTTATTCCCTGGTAATGCTGGTGTGTTTGTAGGACAGAAGGTTTAACCCAGTGTGATATCAAAGGTTTCTGACCTGTCATCATTTTACTGCCAGACTAGAACTTCCCTTTCCTTTGAGGAACTGGCCGTGCATTGTGTGTCTTTTTTTGCTCCTCCACCCTTTATATTTTTCATCTGAAATTAGCCCTCCAAACAAACAGACCACCAAAGGCTTGGCAGAGACACAAATGTGCCAGCCTGCTACCACCCACCCCTCCCCCCAAGCTAAGCTTTTTTTTTATTGTTCTTATAAAATAGCAACAATTAGAAACAGGCATCTGGAGCAGAGCAGAAGAGCTAGAGAGAACAATAGCTCAGGAGAGAAAGGTAAAGGTATAGAAAATTTACTAATAAATTAATTTACTCACCCATATGTCATTCCAAAACTGTATTAGAAAGTCATATGTGTTTGGAACAATATAAGGGTGAGTAAATCATCTTCGCTTGAAGCATGAAGCAGACTGTCCAAAAGAAGAGTGGATATATTTGACCTGCCCACAAGATTTGCAGCTGCATCGAGCTCTTGTCGCTCTTAAGAGGCTGAAACAAATAGAATGTGTCACTATGCAAGTGTTTGTGTGGAACTTCCCTTGTAACCAGAAGTGTGAATCTGTGAGAAACGAAGCATGTTTGGCTATAAATGTGATGTGTATATATGTCAGAAGTTTACATATACTTAGGTTGAAGTTATTAAAACTAATTTTTTAACCACTCCACAGATTAAATATTAGCAAGCAATATTTTTGGCAAGTCGTTTAGGACATCTACTTTGTGCATGACATGGTTAATTTTTCCAACAATTGTTTACAGACAGAATGTTTCACTTTTAATTGACTATAACACAATTCCAGTGGGTCAGAAGTTTACATGCAGTAAGTTAACTGTGCCTTTAAGCAGCATGGAAATTTCCAGAAAATGCCTTTAGATAATTAGCCAATTAGCTTCTGATAGGAGGTGTATTGAATTGGAGATGTACCTGTGGATGTATTTTAAGGCCTACCAGTGCCTTTTTGCTTGACATCATGGGAAAATCAAAAGATATCAGCTATGACCTCGAAAAAAAATGGTGGACCTCCACAAGTCTGGTTCATCCTTGTGCAATTTCCAAATGCCATCAGTACAAACAATAGTGCGCAAGTATAAACACCATGGGACCACGCAGCCATCTTACTGCTAAGGAAGGAGATGCATTCTGTCTTTTAGAGATTAACGTAATTTGGTTTGAAAAGTGCAAATCAATCCCTGAACAACAGCAAAGGACCTTGTGAAGATGCTGGAGGAAACAGGTAGACAAGTATCTATATCCACAGTAAAACGAATATATATTCCTATATTGACATAACCTGAAAGGCTGCTCAGCAAGGAAGAAGCCACTGCTCCAAAACACCATAAAAAAGCCAGACTACAGTTTGCAAGTGCACATGGGTACAAAGATCTTACTTTTTGGAGAAATGTCCTCTGGTCTGATGAAACAAAAATGGAACATTTTGGCAATAATGACATCGTTATATTTGTTGGAAAAATGGTGAGGCTTGCAAGCCAAAGAACACCATTCCAAGCGTGAAACTTGGGGGTGGCAGCATCATGTTGTGGGGGTGCTTTCCTGCAGGAGGGACTGTTGCACTTAAAAAAATAGATAGCATCATGAGGAAGTACTGAAGCAACATCTCAAGACATCAGCCAGGAAATTAAAGCTCGGTCACAAATGGGTCTTCCAAATGGACAATGACCCCAAGCATACCAAAGTTGTGGCAAAATGGCTTAAGGACAGATCAAAGTCAAGATATTGGAGTGGCCATCACAAAGCCCTGCCTCAGTCCTATAGAACATTTGTGGGCTGAACTGAAAAAGTGTGTGCAAGACCTACAAACCTGACACAGTTACAGCAGTTCTGTCTGGAGGAATGGGCCAAAATTCCAGCAACTTATTGTGAGAAGCTTGTGGAAGGCTGCCCAAAATATTTGACACAAGTTAAACAATTTAAAGTTAATGCTACCAAATACTAACAAAGTGTATGTAAACTTCTTACCCACTGGGAATGTGATGAAAGAAATAAAAGATTAATTCATTCATTCTCTCTACTATTATTCTGACATTTCACATCCTTTAAAATAAAGTAGTGATCTTAACTGACCTAAGACAGGGAATGTTTTCTATTATGTATTTGGCTAAGGTGTATGTAAACTTCTGACTTCAACTGTGTTTGTGTGTATATATGTATGTGTGTGTGTGTGTGTGTGTGTGTATGTGTGTATATACATATATATAAAATCACATTGGGGAAGCAGCAAGATAAACATAACTGTTTATCAAATTTTGAAAAATTATATACAAAGCAAGCAACAGCTGTAATTGTATACTCAAAAAATAGCTCTTTGGCTGAACTTGAGTCAGTCGTGGACAGTGGTTCCACGTGTTGGAAATGAGTTTTCTTAACTTAATGTAATCTCAACACAAACACTTTATATAAAAATAACCTAATTTAGGGGGCTGGGTAGCTCAGCGAGTTTTGACACTGACTACCACCCCTGGAGTCACGAGTTTGAATCCAGGGTGTGCTGAATGACTCCAACCAGGTCTCCTAAGCAACCAAATTGGCTGGTTGCTAGGGAGGGTAGAGTCACATGGGGTAACCTCCTCATGGTCTTGATTAGTTGTTCTCGCTCTCAATGGGGCATGTGGTAAGTTGTATGTGGACCACGGAGAGTAGCATGAGCCTCCACATGCTGTGAGTCTCTGGAAGAAGTACATAGTGTAATTTAGTAACTATGCTATAGTTAGCACAGCAATTGCTCAACAAAGCGAAAACATAAAACACTAACAAGTAACCCTTTTAATCTTAACATTTACTCTTAACTATCGAGTCCCATGTCAAGCATGTTGTGAATATGTAATCCCCTGCCCAATTTCATCAGTGATACATCAACTCCACAAAGTATTCATGTAGTCCCAACTCAAATGGATTATTGGGAATATCACCATGTGTCTTTTTTTTTAAGCTTTAAAGTGAGGCACTATTCATTATAACATCTCCTTTTGTGTTCTGCACGAGAAAAAAGCTGTACGCGTTTGGAACGACGAGGGCAGTTTACGTAAATTACATTTTTGAAGTGAACTATTCCTTTAATTTTGCAGCCCTTGCTCTCTGCCATCTGCAAAAGCATTTACATTGGACTGGACACTCCACTTTCTGTAAATAATTACTGCAAAATCAGGAAATAACATCTCAGGAACTCTTGAAAGGGCGTCTTAGTGCGGTATGATGAGCTTGAATTGGCCCAGGCTGAGCTATTTTCAGTTCCTCTTGAAGAGTATTAACTGGTTCAAGGCAGCGAGTACAGTAACTTCTTTATCAGCGTGACTATTTTCATCATTGGTTGTGAAACTGAGCAAGAGGCATGCCCAGGGCTACGGATTCCTTTCCGTCTGGCTTCTAGCAGGTCAGACAGCGCCTTTGTAGAGAATGGACCTTCTGTTGGGTGTCCTTTGACCAACCGAGGTCTTGGAGACAGCGGGAGATGGAAAGATCCAGAAGGTTGTGCTGAGAAGAACAGCGATATTCGGTCCCACGGCAAGACGCACAAACGCCACATTGTGTGAGCTGCACTGTGTTGATGAGGGTCAGGTCTGGAGGAGTCACAGCATAGATCGGACCTTGTCTGAAGTGCAATGTGGTGTGTCATTGGTCTGGCTCATATTTGACCTTAGGGATGAATCCAGATTACTATAAGGGTGCCTGGAATATGGTGGAAAGACGGAGAGAGACAGACCGAAAGACCCCAGTAAAGAGAGTTTTATATTGTGCCTTATTCGTCTTGCGTTTGGATCTATATTTATTAATTTATCAGATGCTTTTATCCAAAGTGATTTACAAATAAGTAACATCACTAGCTATTCATAATACATAAAAGATATGCAGTGTCACACTGCAAAGTTTCAAGAGTGATCTAGAATTATATAGAAGCTAGAGTGGAAGAAAAAAAATGCAGAAAAGTAGAGAATTGTTTTTTTGTTTTTTTTGTTAAATGGGATTTTTTTTAAAAAAAAAATTTTTTTTATGGTTGTCAGATAATTAAAAGGAAAGTGCCAAATAGCTCAAAATTAAATATTTAAATAAATCATGTTAAAATGGTTTAAAACGATTAAATAAATTCAATATTAAATTGTAAAATAAATTTAATAATTGTTTTCCCTGTATTTTATTTGACTAGTTTTGGATCCATTTTTAACTTCCCATTTGATTTGGGATGATTGAAATTTTTGCACGAGCTTTGCTCTTTTCGTTTTCTAATTTGGACTCACTAACGGTCCATTCACAAAGAATACGCATTCTTGCGTTAAATGTAGATTATTTAAAATTACGTTCAAAATTTAAAGAATTTACTTAATAGTTTTTAACATTTTTAATTATGTATTTAACGATGTATTTCAATTTTGAACGATTTAATGATTCAGTTTTGAGAAATGTGAAATTTCTGTAAATAATGACATTAATTATAACATATAATTTTTATTTATTTTTCCTTTTTTGTGCGAACTACCTGCAAGTCCTTGTGTCTTCAGCTTTCATGAATATTGTGATGGTCTCTGCAGATTGATTGGAAGTTGAAACCTCAATAGAACGTGAATGATCTGGAAAGTTAATTTGTGCCTCATTGTGATTGAACGATCAGGCATTTTGCAGTTTCTACATCCAAATCCATGTTCCTTTGCATCTACCCTGTTCAAAGCTTGTAGCCTCACCCTGTCTCACGGTCTCTCTTTCTGGGCTGCATTTTCAGCATCTTATCTAAGTATAGATCACCACGTTCCTGTCGGTAAAGAGATGGCAGGGCTGAGGGAGGGAGGAGTTTGCGCTCGGAGCCCTGAGGCATTCCGGCACGCTATGGGGGCTCTGCAGGCGGTGGTGGGCTCCAGGCCACTTGGGGTCTCTCATAAAATTTGCCTTGACAAGATATTATAGGAACTTATCTCATCGTTATTTTCCTTCTAAAAGCATACTGCTATAGTGCAAATGTTCAGTATGCATAGAACCCGGATGACCTACTGCAATTGCCAAAATGTGCAGTTTGATGAATGAACCAGACGTTAAAGAGCCTGCCCACATTTCAGCTGTCTTGGTTGTGGAAATATTTTCTCATTCATTTTTTCCATAGGGAATTAATAAAATCCTCCATTAAAGAGTTCTAATCCATGAACCCAACCCAACCATCTCTAAGTTGAATCACATCATTTCAAACTTACATGGTGCAATTCTTGCAAAGGTACAAGACTCTGCACTTAATAGAGGGAATGAACTACTATCCCATTTAGCATTGCAAATAACTTTAATTTAAAACGGTTTAAAGTTGTCGATTGTAAGTACTGTAAATGAACGAAACAATTTTAAGTTTATTGCAAAATAATCAGATAATGACACATATACAAGAAGTTTGAGAGTGTAGGAAAACCAACTCGATTGCATCGTTCAACGCGCGTCATGGAAGTTGCCATTTGTTGCAGAGCTCTTTTGGCGCACTTTGTTTGCTGCGATTCTCTGATTGGTGGCCCTTACAAAAATTCTAGAGTTCTGGCAAACTAGCTGCAAATTTGCCAGTTATTATTTTCACATGAATATGAGCTTGTGATTCACAGCAAATGTTTGCCAGAAGTTTGCAGGTCTTTACTGATACTGGTGAACCTGCAGCAAACCTTTGGCAACAATAGACATTTTCACCAAGTTTGTCTCAGAGCTTATTTGCTTGTGAAAGTAATCAGTGGGGAATTTGCAGCTGGTTTGTGGCAAATTTACCTTGATTTCTCTATTTTTTGTAAGGGGATCTTTCTCCATGCAGTATCATGGCCAGTGTAGTTTTTATTTTTAAAAGTTGAAGTTGAAATAGTGTGGACTGATGCTTCAGCAGAAGAATACACCATTGATTAACACCCTCAGAGCTCACGGTTGGTCTGTCTTAAAGTTTATATTAGTTATCGTTAAAATGAAATTAGTATATAGAGAAAATGAATGGGATTTTTTCCCTCTGCAAACTGTCTTTTGCGCTCAATAACATTTTTTTTTTTCTTTTATTTCCCCCAAGATTATAACTGGACCGCAATTGTTGAACTAAACATGCAATGTGCTGAGGTTAAGGCAATAAAGCGTACTACTGTTTGAAATGTTTATCGTGGAATAATGCCTTCTATTTCACGTACTATTTTCTTTTTTAAAAAGTAGTAGGCTGAGTTCTGCGTATAATGCACAGTATTTACTAAGTAGTAAGCTAGAATTCCTTACCAAACATGAATTTGACCCCATTCCCACTTGTTCTTGGGTGGGACCCTGAGTGTCTTTTCCCACCATGTTGTTCTTTACCAGTTCATTCTCTCCTCCTTTCCATTTGTGCTTTTAGTTGCTTGTCTTCTCCAGATGTTTACAGCGTTTGCAATCTCTGGGAGTGTAGAGTTGGAGAGCAGGCTGGGTCAGAAGCATTTCTTGCCTAGAGCAAAATAGCCGTACAAACAAACCAGACCTGTGCAAGGCTACAACGTTTTTGGTTTCTATTTTGCTTTATATCTTTGTTTATGACAAACAGAGTGGCGGGGCAGCTTCTGAAAAAACACCTATGTCATTTCTAAGTCTTTGTGGCCTATCAACTCCAGTTGAACCTCCAGTACTAAACACTTAATTTTACTTTTCAAGGCCATGAAAGCAACAGACACTATTGTCCGGCATGAGGTTTTGTTTTCCCAGTGCTTATTTGTTTTTTAGTTTTTTTTTCTGTCTCCTATTGTCCTCCGTCAGAGGAGTTGTCTGCTCTTTCTTTTGTTGATCAGAGACAAGACAGACGGACTCAGAACATCAATATTTGTGTTGGCATGAGTCAATGGAGGTCAACACCAGAGGCTTTGGAAAGTAAGAACAGAGAGAGCAAAGACAAGAGCCTCGCTTTATCAGCGCCATATTGAGCTCGTCTTACCGCCAGATGACCCGACCTGCCGCGGTTCTGAATACGAGAGCGTGCTTTGGTGGCTCTTTTTTTTTTTTTTTTTACCTCTTTGATGTGCTTGTTTAGTCATCAGCCTCACCACAAAACAACAAGCTCAGCAAGAGGTCTCAAAATGAGCTTGTACGTGCTCAGGTTTACATTATGTCCCGTTACTTTGATGTACTAATTCAAGAGACAAATGCATTTATCTTGTTTTTGCAGGGATGCAGGCCTCATTTAACTCAAAGTAACATATACTACTTTGAAGGCAATTCTGCAAACCACAAGGGGGAACCCCAATAAACTAGTTAGTGGTGCATTATTTGACACAACTTAAAGTTTGAATAAATTCATATTTTGCGATACGTGATATAGTTTATGCAGTATTATAGTGACTAGGGGTGGGCCATATGACCAAAATCCTATATCACAATATGAGTAATGTTATATCACACAAATGATATATATAACGATATAGTTCATTAGATTGAAAAATCAATCAAATGTTATTATATATTAAGCCATGTCGCAGGTAAGTAGTACCTTGCAATCCAAATGGTTAGATGGTGGCGGACAAGTACAAGTTATTGTTTATATAATTTATAAAATAATTGTTGTGTAAATGTCGTAACGGCGGTCTTACGAACAATCTACACCGAAATTCGTTCTAATTGTGTATCATGAATTAGTTTGAGTTTCTGTTTTCTTGTGCAATATTGCTAATGTACCTAGCAGGCTAAGCTCAAGGCAGCCAATGCCACATTCACACTAGTACATTTTCGTCTGAAAATCTATTAATTTCGCTATGTTTTTGCCTGTTATCCACACCAGAACAGCTTTTTCCTCTGAAAATGGTCTCAGTTACTGCATACTTTGTTAAACGATGGGGTTGGGAAACTCAAAAAGCTATGGTTTGGCCAAAATTGTTCATTTCTATTTTGCGTTCACAGACACAAATACACGCACATCATCACCATGTTCCTGAGACACTCTGAAATACCATCATAATAAGACTCTTTGTAGCCACATTGCCTGAGGTAATTTCTTATTCAGGTGATGCTGCATCTATTTATATCCTAGCACACGTAACCTCTTTTACCAAGTTGCACTTCTATGCAAATGAGTTTGCCCGCTAATACACAGCTATCTTTTCTTCATTCAAATTCACTGCGTATAACTTTTGTGACCTACCATTTAGATATGCATTTGTCTAAAGCAAGATCCTCTGTTTTCTGCCCGTCTTGCAAGTCACAACCACACGTGGTTAAGCGTTTTTTTACACCACTAGAAAAAGAGAAACTTTGCAGCTGCAATGCTAATCCGAAGGGGCAAACTCGTAACACGAAAACAAAACTGCCGCGCTGTCGCCCCACACTTGTGGTGGAGATAGCATCAACAAGCAAGTCTGTCTGCAACCAAAGACGGAGCTTTTAAGATCCTCATAGTCAAAACACAAAACTTGGCTACTCAAGTGGAGACAGGCCCAAGAATGATAAAGAGCCGGCATAAATTTGTTGTCTCTTCCGCAAGAAGGTTCGAGTGAAAGCTAATGCCATAATGCCTTGGTAGTTTGAAAATAAATAGAAAGCTTACGCCATTCACCTGGCACCTCGTATGTGTGTCACGGTGAGCAAGAGAAGACAAATGGTGGGTTTGAATGAACAAAATATCTTCCGTGATATCTTTGAGAAGTGATTCAAGTGCAAGCCATATGAGTAATCTCATAATTCCAGGTTGTAACTCTTTCATACAGACTGTATCATGCAGATGCAGTCCGTAATTTCACTCGTGTGGTATGTTGTGCTCTACACCAACTGTTTGTTGTCTTCGCAGTGTGTATGAGACTCAGCTATGAATCACTAGGCACGAGAGTCAGCGCGGATCCGTCACCAGATGTTAACGAATAAGCGTTTAGATAGCTTGCAGCTACTCCTTGCCTCACGCTGTGATTTTCATGTTTTTTTTCCCGCTAAAACACAGCCGTACACCAGATTTGGGTCGAGACCAGTTGATCGGAGCCAAGGTTGGGGGGAAGTGGTTGGATTCTTGAAAAGGAGAAAAAAAATCATAAGTCATCTCTATGCTATCAGTCATTTCTAACACAGATACAAAACCAAACTGAAGGATGGTAGTTTTTATTCATATAGTTGAATGACTCTTAGCCTTAACAATTTATCACATTTCTTACACGGTAACCTTAGTTTAACTGTGGCATTTGTAGATTGATAATATAACCACATGTAAATCTAGATAGCGCCTCATTACCATAGTTAGAGCAATGCTACTGTGGTTTCGATTAAAAGAAACTGTGGGGATTATGAAAATTAGTAAGATTTATAAACTATAACTACAACTGAAGTCGTTGGAATAGAAATAATATGGTGTTGTTTCAACTTCGGGACATTTGATATCCCAGGGGTTGATTTTTATCAAAACAAACAGATTTCCACTTTTTTCTTTTTGGTATATGAGGGTCTCATTAAAACTGAACTGGAAACTTTTTGTAAACTTTTTGTTTTACAGTAGATTTGGCTGTTGTAGCCTTATTCCAGACCAAAACTATCAATATTAAACTATGATATTCTACACAATGTGTGAAATAAACATAGGCTAAACCATTTCAGTATTCATTGTGTGAAAATAATTACTATAATTCTTTTAAATCCAACAATTGTCCCACAGGCATAATTAACATTTTTGCCACTATTTTATTTTATTTTATTTTTTTTGGCAAGTTTGGTAAAACTCCACCTTTTGATATTGACCCCACCTCCCAGTTGGCCTTGTTTGGCCCAAGGGTAATCGGCAGGCCAAATACCATTGAACGCTGGCCTAGAGAAAGCCCAGAGCCGGCACAATGAAGCCCTGGAAGTGACTGTGGGAAAGTAAAAGGCCCACAATAGCACTCTTTTGTTTGGCCCAATGGTGGAAACACGGCTAGCGAAGAGTATGCTTGACATGAAATATGAGACACAAATAAATTGTTACATTTCAAATAAATTGTGAGCAGTCATTTTACTGGGCGTCATTTCCAATAAAGCTGTAATTTTGCCAAATTATGCAAAAAGTGTGAAAGTATTGTGTGTATTTATGATAATGTAAATGTAAGCTATGAAACGAGCCTTAGGAAGACAAAGGAGGCAGCCATTTTAATTAAAAAAATGTCATATCCACAGAATTCTATTAAACAAAGAATTTGAGATGTGCTGGAAATGAAACTGTGGTGGGAATTTTCATAACTTTCAGAAAAAAAGTTATGAAATCTCCTGTGATTGCATGTACATAAACTGTTGAACATAGTAAACAAATGAAAAAAATATTTTTAACCAGACTTACTTTGTAGAAATCCACAGGAATAATCCTAAAAGTGCCGAAGTCCAAGAAACATCTTGGTACTACCATGTTTCTTTTGGATATGTACCAAAAAAATACCATGCAATTACCATAATTCAGTATGAATCTGCATTTTCACCAAAATACCATTCTGCAATGGTTAGTTACTATAGTACTATAGTAACTTAGTGTTACTATACTACATTTCTACAGTTACCATAGGAAAACCATAATACATTTGTGCTCAACCATCAGGTAATCATCTCCAGACATCAAAGTTAATTTCTGAACATCGAAATGGTCATGTGGTGAATCTACTAGATAGACTCCTTAGAAACTTTGGGTGTTTTTACAGTGTGCTGTGATAGACTAGATTGAAAAAGGAACCAATGACAACTTTTTCATTTCTTAATCCTGAACTTTAATGTGTTTACACATGTGTTGGAACGCGCACAGTTGGATCACTTGGCATCCTAACCAAGAGAAACCAGTTTAACGTGTTGCTTAATTTCCTCTGTGTACACAGGAAGTACCCTTTTTTCAGAAAGAGAGAGAGAGCAGCTTTGTCATGTGACACATTTTAGTCTTTTAGTATGCCTTAATGGGATACTAAAAGATTTACTCGCACTCAGACAGAAAAAGAGACATAGGTGGAAGATGGATAGACATTTGAAAGGAAGGGAAGGTATTTTAGGTGGGGTATCAGCATTATTTGGGGTTTCAAGGAGGAAAAAGATGTTTCCTGATACTCTTCCACTTTGGCCTGTGCATGAAATATGGTCGAGACGACACTGTTTATGACCAACATTTCATAAGTTCCACAATTTCAGAGGTTTTATCATAACTTTCAGAAATAAGGATGTGAGTCTTGAGTTGTGGGAAATACAGCTCTTTCAACCCAGGGTCGAAAGTTGCAAATGCTTTCAATGGTCTACCTTTCTGAAAGGTCCTGCTTCCATTGAGCAAGCATTAGAGAAATATACAAGCTAGTGAAAGGGCAATTCTGCAATTAATAGCCTACTTGTTGACTTATCATTTGGTGAAACTGGGTACTTTTTATCTAGAGCAGGATGTAGGTTACTAAAAGCAACTACGACTTCTGAGCAACTCTAGGAACTCATGGTAGAGGTTTGTGGTATCTGGTCACTGAGCCTATTTTCATGAACACCAATATGCTGATAATACCCCAAAATCATTCTATAGAGGGACTATTGAGAGCATCCTGAGCAGCTGCATCACTGCCTGGTTTGGGACTCGCACCGTTTCGGACTGCAAAGCCCTGCAGATGATAGTGAGGACAGCTGAGAAGATCATTGGGCTCTCTCTTCCCTCCATCAAAGACATTTACAATAAACACTACATCCGCAAAACCACCAGCATTGTGGATGACCCCACACACCCCTCACACAAACTCTTCACCCTCCTGCCGTCTGGCAAGAGGTACCGAAGCATTCGGGCCCTCACGGCCAGACTGTGTAACAGCTTCTTCCCCCAAGCCATCAGACTCCTCAATACTCAGAGACTGGTTTGACACACACACACACACACATGTCCTGAGTTGCACTTTAATTACTGTCACTTTATAGCTGTCTGCTATCTCAATAACTGCTATGTCCATAGAACACTATCTCATTGTATGTTATGTTTACATTTGGCATTTTTAGAAACTGTAAAGGAAAGTTGTTTAATGTGTTTACATGCCCACACCTTCTTCCTGCAGTTGAACCATCAAACTTTGTGCCTCAGCTATTTGCCCATTAAGGCCAAAGTATATTTTGAATTTCCATGTAAAGGTACATCTCATCTACAACGCATGTGACGCAAATTTGATCATCATCATATTACACGCGGACTTTCCACTTGCAGCCTAGTTTTTCTGGACATGTGGACGAGGCTGAAAACAATTATGCGCCAAAACAGTACGCCAGACATCGATAGCGGTCATTGGCAAGTTTTCTTTTTACACCTAGCCTTCATCTATATCTATTTGTATACAACCTCCATTGTCATTAGCTTATCGGGAAGTGCTCCTTCACATCGTGGGAGTGGAAAATAACCAGAAATTTCAACACCCAAATCCCGTCTGAATGATAGTTTACAGAACAAGTTGACGTGGAGAGTTTACCGTCCGTTTATCTGAGGTGACGAGCACTCTGGCACATTGTCAAGAAGATTTTTTCTGTTCTCACATTACTGCCCCATCTCTACTTCCTTTTTAAACAACAAAAAAAAAAGACCATCGGGACTTTCAAGTGATCCATTTTAGTTATCAGTTACAAAGTGGAAAGATATATTTTTCGTAATCAGTCCAAACAAACGAAATGGGCCTGTGAGCAGATATGTGCAATGTTGAGGGTTGAGACAAAATTGTGAAAACTATTAAAAACTACTCATAATCTGAAGTAAAGGTAAATTGTATAATTTCTAACATCAGCAAATGGAATTGCAAGAAATCCTCTTTAAGATCCGTGGCCGATACCTACTCATTCCTCTGTGCCACTGGCGAAAAAGTGATGGAAGACAACAGGGTTGGATAACACAAAAACCAAAACATAAAACCATAGATTCCCAGTGTGAGGGGTGTTAACGAGAAGGAAGAGAGGGGGGAAACAAGGCGAGCGCAAGAACAATATAAGCATTGTGAGGCAAGACAGATAAAGAGAGCCGGTTTTCTTTGGAACGTGACACCATTTCCCGTCTGAGCAGACCCGAGAGGTCAATGAACGCCCCTCCCTCTTCCTCAAGCTTTCTTCTGTTCCTTCCTCACCCTTTGTCACCTGTCTGTAACTCTCTCCCTCTCTCTCTTTGCTTTGCTGTCCGATAAGCATTTTGTTGGAGTTTTGCATTTTCATCCATGCTGCAGAGTGTACAGGAAGTGATAGACTGTATTTCCTGTTTACAGAGGGGCATTAACAAAGGGCGACAGTTGTGTGTGCATGTGTTTTTCCGGTTTGCAGTTCGAGTTATTTAGGTGATTGTTTTTTCTCTTTTTTAAGCATGTAGAGTCCGATGTGTTAAAAATTAGAAATCCATTAAAAATCGAGTTTAAAACGCATCAAGTTCGAAGAAATATAATGGTTTAATAATTTTTTAACAACATTTCTTGCAATAATTATTTAATAACTTAATGTCAAGTGCTGTAACCATCAAGTAAAATATATTAAAATACTTTCCTTGATACTTTCCATGATATTTGAAAAAAAAAAAAAAAAAAAAAATTTCAAATATCATGAATTTTTAACATAAATGGTTACTCCATTTGACCTAAAGAAAATGGAACTTTTCATAAAAAAAATTAAATATCAGATTTAAACCACACATGAGGATCTAAATGTGTCCTCTCTGTTTTGTGGTATTGAGGTCACATGACAAGAAAATGGCTACCTTAATTTGGTGGGTAAATAATAATTTGTATCAAAATTGCTACAGCTATTTTTTAAAGAAATGAAAAGTGAAATTAATTTTTTAAAAGAAAAGTTTTTTTTGATCATGTCCAAATGGAGGCTGGTAAAATTGTTTACCGTCTCCGGATAGTTGCACCACTTAGACTTATTTACTTAAAAAAAACAACATTTTTTTTATTTATTTTAAAATTAAATGTATAATCTCTAGATGGTCGCATGTCTTTTTTTACTTTATTATTATTATATTATTTTTTACTAATATTTATTTTAAAATAAATCAACTTTTTTTATAGTCTCGAGATGGTTGCACCACTTAGACATTGACTAAATGTATTTACTTTATTTTTGGTACCATCTTCGGATGGTTGCACCACTTAGACATTTTTAACTTTTTTTTAATAATAAACATAAATAAATACAAAAAAATTATGTTTTTTCTAAAATCCCAAATACAACTTAATAGATGATGCCAGTGACCATATGTGTGAATCCCTATGGTGTAAGAAAAATACATTATCAACTTTCATTCTACTAGACTTTCCTGTACAATTTTGGATATCAGGTAAATGTATCTCGTTTTAGGGGGTTTGATATGTTTACTTTTTTTTTCACTGCAGTTTTAATTTTTGTGGCTAAAATACGTGTTTTCGGCATGCATTTATGTGTGCATGTCTGTGCCTGTGACTTGTGTAAGTTTTGTATGCAGGCAGGAAATTTTGAAGCTCTCCGTTTGTGTGCGTTTATGCGAGCACACACAGGATGTTCGCTGTGTGTGTGTGTGTGTGTGTGTGTGTGTTTTCTGTTGGCAGTGAGGTGTCTCAGGGGAGGCAGGGCTTGCGTGAGAGCACTGCTGCCGATCTGTCAGTGAGAGGGGGCTGCTCAAGGTCTGGTTGGGTGTGTGTGTGTGTGTGTGTGTGTCTACGGTGAGCTTGGATTGTTCCCCCCCAAAGGGAGGGAGGAAGGACGGGTTAAGCCAGCCATGTCTGTCAGCATAGAGCTGCCGTTTGTATGTGTTGTGTTTATCTACGAGGCCTGTGGAAGAAGAATGAATGTGGACATTTTCAAAGCAAGGAGGAAGATATTCCTTCTCATCAGATGAAAGAGGTAGAGTAGGTGAGGAAAAGTGTGTGTGTGGAGTGGATGGAGTTATATTCTATAGTCGGTATCCGATTTGTCCTTATCTGACACAACCCAAAAGAAAATGTTATTGCTCAGAGGTTTCTGTCATGCCTCACGTTATTACTTACAGTTCTCAGTTATGTCTCAGTTAAGTATCAACCTTGTCTTAGACATTTCTACTAATATACCTTAGGAGAAATAAAAATGCATTATATATTTATAGAGCTATTAAAAAAATTGGTCTTGGAAGAATTTGACAAGGAATATTTGATTCAATATTGAAATCTCTAAACTTTTGATTTAAAAACAGTAGAAGTCTATGGCATGTCCCCATTTAGACTGCTAAGTAAACATACATGTGTGAGTTTGTGCACATGAGGGTTTGTATGTGAGCTTGAAGACAAGATGGAGATTAAGTGTGTAAGTGTTGATAGCTTTTGTATATGACCAGCAAAGATGTTACCTAACCGTTGTCCTCTTTCTGTCTTCACTCTCACAGCAGCGCTGTCAAAACTTCCTTTTTCTTGGAACAACACACACACTCACTCATTCGCTCACTCACTCGCTCGCTCGCTTGCTCGCTCGCTCGCTCGCTCGCTCGCACACACACACACACACACACACACACACACACACACACACACACACACACACATACATACATACATACATACATACATACATACATATATATATATATATATATATATATATATATATATATATATATATATATATATATATACACAGGATGCTTTATAGACATGATCTCAAAGAATGACCAAAAATGATGATAATTTTTTTTTTATTTAAAATCTCTGTGTCCAGACAGATATTATAGGAATGACATTTTCTTGCATTACATTGAGAGTTTGGAGTGAAAATGTCACAATGCAAAATTCTTAATGGTCTTAAATAGGCACTTTTTTTTGTGTGTGTGTGTGTGTGTATTATTGTATTTTACTTAGTTATTTATACTTATTTATTTGCTTATTATTATTTTGTTATTTTTGTTATTATTATTTTGTGTAGTAATTTTAGTCCCCTGAGATTCACGCAAAGAGGATCTTTTATTCTGAAATTTTCTGCCATCTACGTTTTTTGACTCATGAACGAATGGTGAATTACAAAGTCATTGAATCACTGACTCACCAACTCACTGAATCACTGACTCACCAACTCACTGAATCACTGACTCACCAACTCACTGAATCACTGACTCAGCAGCTCACTGAATCACTGACTCAGCAGCTCACCGAATCACTGACTCAGCAGCTCACCTAATCACTGACTCACCAACTCACTGAATCACTGACTCAGCAGCTCACTGAATCACTGACTCAGCAGCTCACCGAATCACTGACTCAGCAGCTCACCTAATCACTGACTCACCAACTCACTGAATCACTGACTCACCAACTCACTGAATCACTGACTCACCAACTCACTGAATCACTGACTCACCAACTCACTGAATCACTGACTCACCAACTCACTGAATCACTGACTCAGCAGCTCACTGAATCACTGACTCACCAGCTCACTGAATCACTGACTCAGCAGCTCACCGAATCACTGACTCAGCAGCTCACCTAATCACTGACTCACCAACTCACTGAATCACTGACTCACCAACTCACTGAATCACTGACTCACCAACTCACTGAATCACTGACTCAGCAGCTCACTGAATCACTGACTCACCAACTCACTGAATCACTGACTCACCAACTCACTGAATCACTGACTCAGCAGCTCACCGAATCACTGACTCACCAACTCACTGAATCACTGACTCAGCAGCTCACTGAATCACTGACTCACCAACTCACTGAATCACTGACTCACCAACTCACTGAATCACTGACTCACCAACTCACTGAATAACTGACTCACCAACTCACTGAATAACTGACTCAACAACTCACTGAATCACTGACTCACCAACTCACTGAATCGCGAATCTCAGAGCTTGTCCAGGATAGATTTACTAATCTAATAATTTCCTGTTTTTGATGTAACAACAAAACAGTCAAGTAGTTCATATATAAACAAGAGAATGGTGTTTTTACGATGCTTTGCGGGGGTTTTTTCAGTTCCAACTTTACTGGAACTTACAAAAGTTACATTTCGCTTCTCCACACCATCCAGTTCTGTTCGAAAACCTCATTTTGTGATAATACCACATACCATAGTAGAAACATAGGACCATATTAAGAAAACATCTGAACCCAATCCAATCCAACAGTTTGTTAACTACGTTTTCATTAAAATCTGGAATATTTGTGTTTGTTGCTTCTTTCTCACGGTTAAGTATTTGACAAACCAAACTTGTAGTTGCAGGCCTCATAAATGACCTGTTGTTCTGACTACGTGTTGAGATCTCACTAATATCTTTGTGACAAGGCCATGACAGCTACTGCCACTCAAGAATTCGTCTCCATCATAAAAACGAGGGCACAGCTGCGGAAGAGACGTTTGCCTGTAGCATTCTTTGTGTTGAAGACACTGCAGCAAGTTTGCTCACTTTTACAACGCTATCTCAACTCAATCAACGCAAACTTGGTTGAACTATCTGTGCCTGGTGTGGAGAATTCTTATTATAGAAAAGAAGTACAGATAGAAGGATTGAATGGCTTGTTTGCTGCTATCATTCTTAAAGGGATAGTTCACCTAAAAATGAAAATTCTCTCATCATTTACTCACCCTCATGCTATCCCAGATATGCATGACTTACTTTCTTCTGCTAAACACAAACAAAGATTTTTAGTGAAATATTTCAGCTCTGTAGGTCCTCACAATGCAAGTGAATGATGGCAAGAACTTTTGAAGGTCCAAAAAGCACCTAAAGGCATCAAAAAAGTAATCCACATGGCTCAAGTGGTTAAAACCATATGTTCAGAATTGATATGGTAAGTGTAACTATAAATCTCCATTTTCACTTTCACATTCTTCTTTTTTTTTTTTTCTTTTTTTTTTTAGCGATTCGCATTCTTCGCCACCTATTGGGCAGGAAGGAGAATTTATCGTAAAAAAGGGCTTATATAATCTGTTTCCCACTCACACCTATCATATCATTTCTGAAGACATGGATTAAAACACTGGAGTCAGATGGATAACTTTTATGCTGCCTTAAAATGCCTTTTGGACCTTCAAAGTTCTGGCCACCATTCACTTGCATTGTATCGAGATATTCTTCTAAAAAACATCATTTGAGTTCAGCAGAAGAAAGAAAGTCCTACACATCTGGGATGGCATGAGGGTGACTAAATTATGAGATAATTCTCATTTTTAGGTGAACGGTCCCTTTAAAAATAATGAAAATATCAATTGATTTAAAAAGTACAAATGTCTATTCTAATTTTTAGTTTTCTTCTTTCTGATTATTTCAGTAGATTTAATTTTTTGTATTTTAATGCTGCCAAAGTGATATAATTTAACATTTAATGTCATTTAAATATGTTAATATATATTTATTTATTTTATAATAAACAGTCTTTACATTGTTATTATTATTTTGTATTTTATTTTAAAGTTCTTAAAATATATTTTAATTTGGTTTCCAATTACATTTTCATCGTTTTTGATTTAGTTTTCATTAATGATAATAGCACTGCTTGAAGAGCTTACGAGGAACAAGAAACCAAGAGATTAACCAACAACCAACAACCCCAAACCAGAACCCTTCTCCCAAACCTCACCTTAAAACCTCAACCCAACTGGTTAACTTCAAACCCAAAACCAGGCATCTTTGCATACCAAGGTCCTGTTTACATGCTGTGGTGTGTGTATGCGTGCAACTTACAACTAGACAGCAAGACAATTTGTGCTTTTTGTTTACAGTCGTGCATACAACAATGTGCTTGCTGGGTCTTCCCCCAAAAAACTCAACTTGACCTGATTTGAAATTTAAACACTCAAACCAAGATTACATCAGTGCCATGCAGCAGACATGTGTCTGTGTGCGCCTTAACCCCAGCAATGCAGTTAATCTGCAACAGACCAGATTTTTCACATTCATTTTCTCCATAGAAAGTAATCAGCCGAGATGAATCACATTACACATTTTGATTTGAATCCAAACTATTTAAAAAAAGATTTTTCTTTTTTACAAGACTGTGTACTTGAAGTCAAAATATTGAAGTACTCAGAATCAAAAACGATAGTAATTATATGGTAGTGGACCGTGACGTCTCTGATTGGTGAATCTCCGTTCAAGATTATGGGTAGTGTAGTTCTTTACTGGGAAGTTCTTTTTTTTAGCTATTAAACTTGAAAGTTAATGCTTACTAATGGCTTATTAGAAGTGTATATATCACCACTTAGTCTCAGAAGTCACAGTAAGTTCATCTTGAATGTTTATATGTTGTGAAAATCATTGGGATTTTTTTAAATCCATAACCCTACTTTTGCGCCCTCTTTGGGTCGGCAAAGGCAATCCCGTCGTTTTGCCATCACTCTTCAAAGCAGGTGTATGTGCTGCCCCATTCACCCCCTTCTCAACCCCCAGTGGCACCTCGATCCAGTGAGGGGCAAATAAGCACTCTGAGCGATTGTGTTGCGATTACACAACCACGCCATTGTTTTGCTGTGTTTGGTCTGAGGGCATGGCAGGCCTGTGCGAGCAGTTTTCCAACATGTCTTGTCGGGGGCTGTAGCAGCCGCATGCTTTCATGTGCAGGTCTGAGGTATGTAAACAGGATACCCTGAGCCGTGCATGGAGAAAAGAAAGGCAAGGAGTCATGGTAAACTTAAAAGACAGAAAAATTGAGAGAGTTTGCCCTGTTTCGAGTGCCTATCGAACTGCAACTTATAACAGTCGTTTTCTGTGCTTTCGTTCTTTCGGATTCCCACTGTCATTTTTTTTAAGTTTTTGTATTTACAGTTTGTGTAATTTGTTGAAAAATGTCATTAACATGAATTAATCACTCTGACATAAATGGCATATTTTATCAATGAAATGAAAAGTTCATGATACTGTGCATAGTTACAAAAGCGTGTGCCAATGGTCTGCACTTATATAGTGGTTTACACTGTAACTCATTTACCCATTCACACACACACACACGCACACACACACACACCAATGATGGCAGAGTTGCCATGCAAGGCACTAGCCTTCCATTGGGAGCAACTTGGGGTTCAGTGTCTTGCCCAAGGACACTTTGGCACGTGGAGTCGTGTGGGCCAGGAATCAAACCACCAACCCGCTCTACCACCTGAGCCACAGCCGCCCCAATCATTTTTTTAAAACGTATAAACATTCAACATAAAAAGTTACTGTATTTGTAATGTTTTACGCATTGGAGACTATTTCATTCAAATGTTCTGTGTTTTAGTCTGTCGAGAATATTGCATTCTGTGTAGCGCTACATATAGCAAGCTAAAAATGTTTTTATCAAGTTTCTGCATATGAAGCTGAGCAACCCCCGGCATTTTATAATTAATTATTTGAAGCAATTTGTTGTACATATTTCCTTCTTAAACAATTGTTAACATCTTGTTGTGGGGCTGTCAACTAAAAATGTGAATATTCGTTGAATTTAAGAAACAAAATAAATGCTAATTCGAATGCTTAAACTACGATGACTTCGGACCATCGCATTTTTATTTTTGCTAAAAAAAGGCTAGACGCTGCGCAACTAATACAGTTTAAAAGCAGGTGTCTCGAGACATGTTTTAAAGGTTCAAGATGTTCTTAAAACTTGACACGGCATCTAAAAATACCCCCAGCGCTCCTGCGCAAAGCGCTGAATAAACTAACAAAACACTGCGAAACAATAACAGTCATTCGTCTAGCGTGAGTTTACAATGCAAAACAAACGTTCAACTGGCTTGCATTTGGTTTCATCAATGAGAAAACAAAGTAACAAGAACTCATTTTCAACTAACAGTTTTGTCAGTAATTCTCATTAATTAATTCATGTTATTTTTGTTGACCAGATTAACATGAAATGTTTCCTTTAATGTTATTTGCAGCTTTTAATTATCACGATACTTTCCTCTTTATTCACCCTCTACAGTTCCGGCAACAGCTGAGGCAGCTTGAGAAACAATAAATGACCAGCTGTTGGACAGATATAAACAGCAGTCAAAATATATGGCCACACATTTTATTTTTGGAAGCTCCAATTATCGGTGCCTAAGCGAAAGCAGACAGCCACTCAGAGAAATATGTGTCACGTTCTCTTGGCCAGAAATAAAGCAGTAAGCCCTGCCCTATGGCTTCACCCTTTAAGGACTTGCTGTATTTGACTTAAATTGTACATCAAGATTTCTGCGACTGGTTGCAGTCAAAAGTACGATACAAATAATATAGAGGCACATTTCAGTGTTTACACAAAACAAAGTCTGCTAAGCAAAGTGACCTGTTTTCTGTGCACCCACCTCTGTACGCATAGTGCAAAGCAAAACAATCACGCCGCAGACATGATGGCGCTGGAAGATAGCAATCAACCAGGCTAGGGTGGGTAGCAGAGTTTAAGTTGTTTCTTAAGTGTAATGGTGGAGAGGATCTCCCTCTTTCACCCTTTCTTGTACTCTGATTAAGAGCTTAGGGTCAGAGGGAGGGTGTAATATAGGCACACAAATACATTTATGTGAGTCCGCGCAACCCATTGGCTGCGGTAATGGGAATGATGGTGCGTACAGGGCTTCCCAGAGCCCCTGTGTTAGGGAAAATCTAAAGGCAACATCTACTGGAACTAAATGTATTCAGATTAAGATAATATTCCCTCTGCATAGCTGGCGTGTTTTAATTTCTATCGCTCGTGCTTTATCTCTCTCTCTCTCTCTCTCTCTCTCTCGCTCTCTTTCGCTCTCTCTCTCTCTTTCGCGCTCTCTCTCTCTCTCTTTCGCTCTCTCTCTCTCTCTCTCTCTTTCGCTCTCTCTCTCTCTTTCGCGCTCTCTCTCTCTCTCTTTCGCGCTCTCTCTCTCTCTCTTTCGCTCTCTCTCTCTCTCTCTCTCGCTCTCTCTCCTTCTCTGGTGTTTGAATATATTAGACTATAGCAGTGTAATCGGTAGTTGCCAGATGTGCGAATGTTTGTTTTAGCTTTTTTGTTGTTGTTTTATTCTCTCAGATTGCTGTCAGTTCAGAAATGCGGAAACGTAATAAAAATAGCTGAATCTCGTATATTTGTGTTGCGTTTTAGTGCGCAAAAAAGCAGTTTAAGTTTGCAAAGCAAGGCAACCCCCCAGCATACTATGATTCGATCATTTTAATCAATTCGTTCTACATGTTTTCTTCAAAAAAACCTTCTCTGCATATTTTCATCAACAGTATGTTTAAATCAAAATCGTCAAAATGTGTGTTTTCCGTTAACATTGACAGAAGGTGTTTATTTCGTCAACGATAACGAAAACCACGTATTATGATGATAATTAAATGACTTAAATTCAAACTTACTGTTAAATTAATTTTTTTCAGTAAATTAGAGATTAACATTATATGATTCCTGTATTGTTATTTGCAGTTTTTAATTATTGCGGATGTCCCGATATCTTTAGCCTTCTGATGTCAGAATCGGGTCCGATACTGCACTCATGTACTTGTGCTTGTAAAAATGCTGCGATACCAAAAACCAATACCATCTGACGACGTATGAATGACATTCAGTGCACAAATTAAAATCACGTTATATCCTATTGTGATTATTAAACCGCAAAGGCTGCGATTTGAATGATATGATAAATATATAGTTTGCATGTGCTACACTCTTCAAATGTGAGCACTAAATGTGAATCTGTGGAGCCGGTGTTGTGCTGACGAATTAGCAGAATGCTAACTCGCTTTGTAGCTTGAGGCACATACAGACTGTACATTTATTTAATTAAATAGCAGCCTTTTGCTGCGTAGCGACCTGCTTTTCCAGAGGTTAGAAGCTACCGTGCTTCAAAATAAAAGCTTCCACCAAAATAAATTTCATTTAAATGGAAAAAACAAGACAGAAATACTGTATATTACTACTGTAATGTTATGTAATATTCACTGCAGTACTACTACGTCTAATTCTAGTATTTGTATTATATTTAAGTAATATCTCACATCTGTGATGCAGATTATGCAAGTTATGCAGCATCTTAAAAAATAACTCCAATGTTGTATTTTGAATTGTGCCGTGGTGTTTCACTTCATTCGATAAAATAATACAATATTATGTTGAAAAATGATTGTTGTATTTTTATATGTTTAATATGTTAATCTACGTATGTAGACACCATTTTGATGATAACATTCAAATAATGTTGATATGAAATTCAGAATAAAAAGAATAAGTGGCAAAAAGGAAATATCGTATTCATACTCGTTCTCAAAAAAATGGCATCGGGACATCCCTAATGTAATCCCTACTTTTTGTCTTTATTCAGTCTCTACGGTTTGATTAACATGCACTGATTCATCAGTGTGTTATTCGAATGGGGGAAAATATATTTGTAATGTTTCAGCAAAATGTAACACTTTATTTCAAGCCAAATTATTAGATAGTACTTTCTTTAATTTAATTTAATTTAATTTAATTTCTAAATATAACATTCCTTTTCCACTGATGTAACCTCGGCCTTGGCAATGCATTGTTTAAGCAAACTCTCATTCAAGTCTGAATCCATTCTTGTATAGAACAGCCACTTTTCATGGTTCAATCAATTCCTGATTATAAAATCAGGTTCCACCATACATTTTTCTTGTACAAATGTACAATTGGAATAGCTTGGATTTGGCCTTTCATACAATGCCCGGCCAAAAAAAAAAAGCTGCATACTCTAATATTTTGTTGGACCGTCTTTAGCTTTTATAATGGCGCGCATTCGTCGTGGCGTTGTTTCGACAACCTTATGCAACGTCACAACATTTATCTCCACCCAGAGTTGCATTAAGTTTGGGCCGAGATCTTGTATTGATAACGGGAGAGATGAACCACTCCGTAAAGTCTTCTCCAGCACATCCCAAAAACTTTCAATGGAGTTAAGGTCAGGACTCTGTGGTGGCCAATTCATGAGTGAAAATGATTCCTCATGCTCCCTGAACCACTTGAGCCAGTTGAATTTTGCCTTGTCATTCTGGAATATTCTGTCAAGGAAGAAAAATCCATTGATGGGAAAACCTGGTCATTCAGTACATTCAGGTAGTCAGCTGACCTTAACATTGATTAGCCTCGACCTGACCAATTGAAGCAACCCCAGATCATAATACTGCCTCCAGAGGCTTGTAGATTGAGCACTATGCATGACGCATAGTTCTGACCCTGATGTGTCCATCACTTTGGAATAGGGTCAATCTGGACTCATCAGACCACATGACCTTTTTCCATTGATCCACTGTCCAATCTTTATGCTCCCTAGCAAACTGAAGTCGGTTTTCCGATAAGCCTCACTAACAAGTGGCTTTCTTGTGGCCACACAGCTGTTTAGTCCCAATCCTGTAAGTTCTCGTCACATTGTGTGTGTGGAAATACTTTTAATTTCACTATTAAACATAGCCGTGAGTTCTACTGTCGATGTCTTAAGATGTGACTTCAACCGCGATCATTCAAGATTTTTTTTCTGACCACGTTTCTTCCTCAAAGCTCTTGGTTCACCACTATCCTTCCAGTTTTTAATCATGCGTTGGACGGTTCTTAACCCAAATCCAGTGATTTCAGCAAACTCCTTAGTTGTTTTCTTTGCTTGATGCAGGCCAATAATTTCCCCTTCTGAAACACAGTAACATATTTTCCACAACCACGGGATACGTCTAACAACATGGTTGTTTAAGAAATGAGAAGCTACACACTGCATCAGTTAGGGTTAAAAGAATTGTTGCCAGCTGAAACATATTAATCACTGCAATAATGATCCAATCATAGTCTCTTAAGTATCTGCTTATTTAAATCCAAACAGCAACTTTTTTTTGGCCAGGCAGCGTATAGTGTTATTTAATGTTTATTTTCAGATATGATGTGTAAATCAAATTAATTTATAAAATAATCCTCATTTCACGCTTGTTATGGATTGTGATGTCTGAATCGGCTAAGAACTTGTTGCTAAATTCATGTCTGTTTTCTTTTTTTTTCCATGTCCTGTGGTTTGACTTTTCCTGCCATGGCTACAGGTAAGAAAACTCTGTAACACGTTACGAAGATCTATATAGTGCACACTAAAAACATTAGTCAATTTAGCTACGTTTTAGCCACGTTTTCAATAGAGTGTAACTAGTCCAAATGTTTTAGCACCAACTGTCTGTATATTAATTTAACTAAACTGTTGTGTAATGTTCCGCTATATTAAGTAGGGTTAATTCAGGCAAACCTGGTCTCATTGTGACTCAAAATGTGGAAAATATTAGCCTACCTCAAGTCTTTTTTAACAAAGGCTACATTAACCCGTGTTAGCTACCATTTGTGTAGCTTGCTAGCTCCCTAAGTCCTGTTAGCCATGTAACGTACACTGAAATGAGTTTCTCATATAGTGTGGTCTGTACAGTACATAGTGCACACTTTGCAGTATTAAACTGATCACTCATTGCTTCCTGAAGGAAGCAGCTAAGGTGAAATGTAGGTCAGTTGTGTAAGCTAAATGTTTTACGCTGTCAATTTGCTAGCCGCGCAAAACATGCTTACTGTGAGTTGACCGTAGTTAATTTTTTTGCTTTCAAATCCCTTTTTATATGATGAACAGATGCATCGTGGTACTTTTGTCCTAGCTCTGACTGATTAACTTAAACTTGTAAATGACCCTTTTCAACACCCACCCGATAACTTGTAATGGAGGACAGCTGTGCATCAATGCAGGTTTTTCCAAGTGTAAGAAAGAGTGAGCGTGTCGGTGTGTGTCAGTGTAAAGAAAAATATATCTTTTATATTTCTGCGTTTTGACAAATTACGACATCTCTATTTATGTATTTGCTCTGAAATCGCTTAAAAGCATCATCAAATGTGTATGTCTTTCTTTTTTCTACTAAACAAAAGTTAAGATTTTTAGACTATCTCCGCTCTGTTGGTCCATACAATGCAAGTGAACGGTGACCAGATCTTTCAAGCTCCAAAAATCATATAAAAGCAGCATAAAAGTAATCCATGCAATGTTTATTATGATGTGGAGTGAAAAACTCAAATTTGTATCATTTTGTCACTGTCGGCAGCTGCGCATTGTGTAACAATGTCAAATGTGAAGGACGCTTACACCCTCTTGATTGATTACAACAGCGGCCAATCGTGTGCTTGCCAGTTGCGGCCCAACCGAGAAGTTTGCTTGATTGGTTACAGCAACGGCCAATCAAGTGCTTGGCTACAGCAGCACGTACACAGTGAGAAGCGATACTTATAAACAAACCGTGTGACCTGGTAAATATACCGGCCGACTGAATGAGCCTTATTCGTTATTCGTTTCCGAGTATCCAGAGACCCCAGTTATTGAACAGTAGTTACATTTACCCCCCCCCCCCCCCCCCCCCCAAAAAACAAGTTGAGTCCTCTTTATTTTCAGCAATCAAAGCGATTGTCATTTTATTTGTCTTCCAAATACATGTTTTCGATGTTTATTATGCACACCTCCCGCTTTCTTGTTTGGCAAGCTCATAAATTTGCCCCTGCGTGACACTATCTGCAGCGCTTGTCACGTGGAAGGGCAAAGTGCAGCTTGATGCAGGTGTTGAGTGGAGCGTTGACGCCTCCATATATTTTTACTACAACCTTTTAGTGATTTAGTATAAAACCTAAACGTTTCGATTTTCGTGAACTTTTTGAAATGAAGACGTAAACAAATTCATGATTTGAAATGAAACGGACCCTTCGAAATGATTCACGGCATAAATCGAACTGAAATGCTTGTGTTTTCTATTGAAGGTTAAATCGGAGACACTTCAAAGCATTTCTTAAGGCTCTCAAAAGTCGCAAATTGCGAAAGGACTGATTGCAAAACTAGTTCAATGACACAGTCTTTATAGGATGCTTAATGGGTGAATAAAAAACATTCAAATCATTGTGATATTCACTTTATACTGCATGCAAAATGAATAAATTTACATGTTTACGTGTGTGTAACGGCACTTTAAGAAGTATATGTCCTCTGTATCTGTATCTCTCTTTCTCTCTCTCTCTATTATTCTCTCAGACACGCATTTGCATGGTCATACTTATTTAAAGCAGCGAATTTGAATGTCTGCTGAGCAACATTGAGCCAGACTGCATGAAGCTTTACGAGATCCCACAGACCAAAAAACTGCCTTAAAGGGGCAGCGTCCCATGTCCACGACATTGAGAATCCAGAACTGCATATATGTGGAGCATGATGTCCTGTTGGTCTTCTTGACCAGAGAGAACAGTTCCTTAAGGTCGAACATGTATCAAAATAACCATTCACTTTCACTAGAACACACTTCCTAGCCGTGTCGAAACCATTCGCTCTCCTTTATGTAAACATCGTTACACCCACTACATGTTGTGTTTCATAATGATTTTTGGAAGCGTATACACGTACCTTCTCGCAGGCCAGGAATGTGGAGGGTTTAGTCAAGGGAGGGGCTGGGCTTGTTTTGGTGATGTGTGAGAAGTTCACACGCCATTCCGCAGTTTACCACGGTAGAATGTCATAGAGCCGCATTTTACTTACAGGCTGGAGTGTTTCTACCCTGTCATTTTAGCGTAGCTTTTTGTGCGTGCACGTGCGCTAGGCTGCACGCCTTGGCGAGTGTGTGAGCGCGCCTGTGGCTGTTATTGCTTGCCACGTAAACAGATGCTGCTGAATCATTAGACGCGCGACAGACGCATGCTGTCTGTTTGATTGCTTTAGCTTTTAATACAATAAACAAAAAGCAAAAGACAAAGGACACACAAGAGAAAACCTACCAGCACTCTCAAGGCTTATCCACGTTATCAGTTTGTTTTTTAGCACATAGACAATTTATGTTGAAATAATTTTTTCACAAATGGGTTCCAACATTGTAACCTACTACTGAATAGTGTGGACATTTGTATTAGCACAATAAGTTTAAAGTAGATTCAATGTAAGGGAAAAACTTTAGTACATGCATTAGGTATCATGAACTCACAATGAACAATATGTTATTACAGCATGTATTAATAGTTGTTAATGTTATATGAAAATACAATTGTTCATAATGTTAACCTATACAACTTATAATTTAAAAACAATGCATTTGGCAAAGATATGGTAAAATTAACACGAAGGTTAATAAGTGCTGTAAACTTTTTGTTCATTTTAAGTTCATGCTAACGACTGTCGTTATTAATATTATCAAATGCAACCTTATTATGAAGTGTTGCCAATATATCATAATTTACATCCGTTTTAGTACACTGACATGTGTATTATCATGTATAACGGTACACATTAAAAATGTTATTAGTACTTTCGTATAGTTCAGAGATTCATATTTATTATTAATAAATATTTACATCTATATTAGCGTAATATATTAGCATCTATTTTATGCATTTAGTGAAGTGAAGCGAAACTAACGATAATTCTTTACAGCATTTCTTAATCTTAGATAGTGTTAAATAATAAAAATACAATTGTTCATGTTAGTTCATAATGCATGAACTAAAGTTAACATTTATAACTTTGAATTTTCAAAGTGAATTTGTTGTAGGGGTGTCGATCGGTTAAAAATTTAAATCAAATTAATTACATGACATGCAATTAATTCATGGAATTGATTGCATATATCAATATTTGCTGAGCAAGACCCGCGAATAAAGATAATATATACATTTACCATATATTAATATTATTAAATTAATATAATATTATTAGTTGTGTGTGTGTGTACGCGCACTCACCGGCCACTTTATTAGGAACACCTGTACACATACTATTCATGCGATTATCTAATCAGCTAATAGAGTGGCAGCATTGTAATGTATACAATCGTGAAGATATGGGTCATGAGCTTCAGATAATGTTCACATCAACCATCAGAATGGGGAAAATGTGATCTCAGTGATTTCAACCGTGACATGATTGTTGGTGCCAGACGGACTTGTTTGAATATTTCTGTAACTGCTGATCTCCTGGGATTTTCACGCACAACAGACTCTAGAATTTACTCATTTACATCCAGCAAGTGGCAGTTCTGTGGACGAAACGCCTTGTTGATTAGACAGGTCAACGGAGAATGGCCAGACTGGTTTGAGTTGACAGAAAGGCTATGGTAACTCAGATAACCACACTGTATAGTTGCAGCGAGCAGAAAAGCATCTCAGAATGCATAACATGTTGAATATAGGTGTGTGTGTGTGTGTGTGTGTGTGTGTGTGTGTATATATATATATATATATATATATATATATATATATATATATATATATATATATATATATATAAATAATTTCCCAAAAAAGACCACGGTATTAAGATAAAAATGCACTAAAATAGCACCAATTCAAGTAACATTCAAATTTTCTCAATTCTAAATTGATTCATTGAAAGAACTAGTCCCCACATAGGTTACATATTAATTGCAATGGGCAATTTTTTTAGTTTATATTCGTATGATCTTCTCACTTGGTCTTTCTAAGCCATTTGTCCTCGAAGTTTAGAAAGTTCACATCAGCCAGATTTACCGTCTGACCCCATCCTGTGCATGTGCAAGAACCACCCCTTGTTGCTGATTGGCTGGAGTAGTGTTGTGTGAATCAGTCGATCCACTTTTTGTTTTTGTCCTATTTTCAGAGCCAGGATTGTGTACAAATACTAGATTTTTTTTTCAGCCCACCCACAGAACGGACAGCTAGCAGACTGTGAGGAGATATTTGCAGAATTACTGAATGCACCTTTAAGGTCACACACTGTAGATGAAATATTATGGATTGAAATTAGTTTTTTGAATGTAGTTTATTAGTAAATATAGTGCAGTTTATTAAATGGGTGTAATTTAAAATGCAGCGCTTTATTTATTTGAATAATGTTAAAAAGTTTTCTAAATGTAGTTGAAGATTAAGATTAATTAGTAGTTCATAGCTGTTGAACATACGTGTAACTGCTTAATCCGAATTCGAGCCAATGTGTCATAACCTGGTATAACCTTTGAGCTGTATGGCGAGCAGGTGTGTGTGCATGTGTGTTAGTAAAAGGTGCCCAGAGGTTTTGTTTTCACAGGTAACCTTGCTGTGTTGCCAAGAGTGGTTGCCATAGAGACCTTCCTAGCTTTGGTTGCACAACTCAAGGGAGTTTGAAGCTCTGGATATTATGCCACTGTTGTAGAAGCGTGTTATTCTGTGCATACAAGTGTGTATTTAGGCATATTTGTTAAAACGTTTTTGTGTTTATTTGTATTTTGTGAGTGTATGCGCATGTACTATCTTGACAGTTGAGTAAATGTGATGAACCTCACAAGGGGAAGCCCCTGGCACCCTCTGTGGTCTGCGACTTTTCTTTTAGATTATTGTGCAATGTGGTGGTACCCACACAAGCGGCTTCTGTCCCCACCCACCCCCAATGATGGCAGTTCCACTTCATGCCACTTCCGTTAACAATGTCTGCACCGATGCAATAACACAAAACCAATGCCCAATTTGGTCTCATCAGTGCAACCCAAAGGTTACAAACTTGCGCACACACACACACACATCAAACACCAACCCACACGCCAAGGCCTTGTTTCGAAGAATTCTCCTCTTCTGTGCAGTAAAATTTGGACATCACAGGACGAGTTTCCCATCTGACGCAAGACGTGACCTGTCAAACTGACATTTAGCAACATCAGTATCGCTCATAACCCAGGCAACCAACCTTCAAAGGTTACTTGGCGACCAAAATCACGCATAACAATGGGAAAATCATGCTCACAATGGAATCATGATTGGTAATGTCTTTGTTGTGTGATTATGTTTTTCCTCCTTAAAAAAAGTTTTACCCCTAAATGTGTTCACAATTATGTAAGCATATATGATAAGAAATTAATATAATTAGCTAAGTCATTGTTACATGTTTACCCCCTTAAACGTGTTAAAGTCACTGCTTTTCTTTTAAAAAAACTAAATTTGAGGTTACAGTGAGGCACTTACAATGGAAGTGAATGGGGCCAATTTGTGGAGGGTTTAAAGGCAGAAATTTGTGAAGCTTATAATTTTAAAAAAGCACTTGCATTAATTATTCTGTTAAAACTAGTGGGTTATTTGAGCTGTAACATTGTTTAACCCTTTAAGCTCTGAGGTGGGTTTTTTTTTGTTTTGTTTTTTGTTTTTTTTTGTTAGATTTCCTGTTTCAGTGGCATACCCAAAATTAAAGGCTAAAAAAAAAAGAGGGTCAAGTCTTGGGTATCATTATAAAGATAACTCATATTTTTTACTGCTATAGATGAAGATAAATTCTGAGACTCTCAACCTAAGAAACTGCTGTAAAACAAAAACAAACAAAAAAAAAAATTTTTTTTACTTTTTTTCTTATTTTTCTGATGTAAATTATATAGCGATCAGCCACAACATTAAAATCACCTGCCTAATATTGTGTAGGTCCCCCTCGTGCCACCAAAACAGCACCAACCTGCATCACAGAATAGCATTCTGAGATGAAATTCTTCACACCACTATTGTACAGAGCGGTTATCTGAGTTACCGTAGACTTTTTCAGTCCGAAACCAATCTGGTTGACCTCTCTCATCAACAAGGTGTTTCCATCCACATAACTGCTTTTCACTGGATGTTTTGCTGTTTTTTGGCACCATTTGGTACCAGGAGAATCAGCAGTTACAGAAATTCTCATACCAGCCCATCTGGCACCAACAACCATGCCACAGTCCAAATCATTGAGTACATTTTTTTTTTCCCCCATTCTGATGGTTGATGTGAACATTTAACTGAAGCTCCTGACCCGTATCTGCATGATTTTATGCATTGCACTGCTGCCACACGATTGGCTGATTTGATAATCACATGGATGATTGTTGGTGCCAGACAGGCTGGTTGCTCCTGGGATTTTCACACACAACAGTCTCTAGAATTTACTCAGAATGGTGCCAGACGGGCTGGTTTGAGGATTTCAGCAACAGAGAATGGCCAGACTGGTTTGAAGTCTATGGTAACTCAGATAGCCGCTCTGTACAATTGTGGTGAGAAGAATATAATCTCTGAATGCTATTCTGAGATGCAGGTTGGCGCTGTTTTGATGGCATGAGGGAGACCTTCACAATATTTGGGAGGAGGTTTTAATGTTGTGGATGATCGGTGTACTGTATATCTCAGGGTGTAAATAAGGTACCTCTGAAAAAAAAATGCTTTTGATTTGTTCCTTATCATTTCACCAGTACGTGAGTATCAATTATGTGTCGATACAACAATATACATTGCAAATATAATTTATTCTAGTGCCAAAAATGTCTCCAAACAATTCAAACATTATTTTACATAAGAACTAATTACACAACTATTACTAAAGCTTTGCTCTCTCTCCAAAGCATGCAGGCATGAGTAACAAGATCTCATTCAGTTCCATTCTGTGTCATTTGAGCCATCATTGAGTCTTTGTCATGTACCTAGTGGTGGCCACATGTAATTACAGTGATTCATGTTATTACATATAATTCTTCTCTGCCCATATTTGGATGACTTCCAACTCTGGTTGCAGCGATCTGAATCCTAATATAATTGCTTTAGTGTTCCATGATGCTGGACAACGTACTACATAATTTCTGATGAAACCATCTGATCTAGGAAAGCTGGCGTGTTTTTAGCCAGATTGCACATTATGTGATGTGTGCTTTGTCTGGATTATCTAAGGATCTGTGCATATGATTATATTGTGTGTGGACTTTTTAATTGATTTATAAAATCATATTAATACAGATATTGTTTAAGTCTTGTGGCTGAAGTTTTGAAGTATTTACAGATTACTTTCATGTAGATTTTTACTTTTTTTTTTAAAAAAAAAAAAAAAAGAAAGGAGGTATGCTACAAATGCTCTCGATTGCAGTTAAGGTCAAAATATTCCTTTTGTTTAGAATTAAACTGATATGTGGCCACAAGTGTGTATTTATTGACATTTTAGAACAGCTTTGAATATGGCTCATCCAATCAGATAATTACATTTATTAATATATTAATTGGATTAAACTATTCTTCCACCAAGTACTAATAGTTTATTTGTCTAACTGTTGGCCAGTTAGGTTATGTTCAGACTGCAGGCAAATCAGATTTTTTTCTCAAATCAGATCTTTTCAGGCTGACTGTCCACACTAATTAATGGCAAGTGATCAAATCTGATTTGTGCATTCAGACAGAGCCAAACTATCTGCATGGGTTGCTTTGGTAATGACGTAGGCGTACCCATGTGATGATGCTTTGAAAATAGATGCGGGGAAAAATGGAGGTGCATCATCTCGCTCCCCAAATAAGCACCCTTTTCAATCACTGTGCAGAACTCCTCTGTCGCACAAGAAAAACTCAGCGGAGGAGATTAGTAAATATTGTGATGATCCGTGCTGCAGTCACCGTTTTTTGACATCATTGCGTTAAGAGTGACTCAAAAGACCATTTGAAATCCAATTTGAGCAGCCAGAGCATCCAGACCGAGACGCATCTGAACAAATCAGATTTCAATCGCATTTGAAACCACCTCCCGATGTGGTTTGAATCAGATTTGGAAAAAACAGATTTCATGTGGTTTTTGTGCTGTCCAGACTATCAAACTCATCTGGATACAATCTGGTTATGCAAAAAGTCAGAGTTTTTGTGGCAGTCTGAACAAGGCCTTATTGTTTCCAAGCAACTTGCCGCAGTAATATAAAAAAAAAAAATGTTTATCCTGCTTTAAAGCTTTCTCGAACAATTAGAGATTAGATTCAAAACTATCCATTTTCTAAACCTTATTTTGACAAACCAAAAAAAAATGTACTTTACTCTGTTCACCATATTTGCCCCTTTGGTAGTGATTTGCATAAGTAGCAGTGTATGTTTGTGTGTATGTAAAAGGAAGTAAACCTGGCAAGTTCATGCTGTATATGTAACCAGCAACCTGTTTTGCATCTTTTCGTTTTGTCTGTAATAATCGTATACATTTCGGCATTCCCAAGCTCGGCACACCGCCACTCCTCTCTAGAGACTTCTGGGAAACAGGGCCACAGTATTGTGCATTATTAGGAGGAACTCTGAGTGTTTGGGTGTGTCCCTGTAAGCCAGGCATTGGGATCCAGACTACTTTACAACTTTGTGGTTGGCCAACGTCCTGACCAGTTTTCACTAAACAGAGGCCCACCATATCCACCCACACAAACACACACGTTGTAAGGGTTTGGCGAAAAGAAAGTTGTGTATAAAACATCCACAGCAGCCAATTTGTGGGACTGTGTGTGTTAGAGGTGGGAGAAAAATGGGTATTTCTAACCATCCTGATTTATTTATTTTTTGTACCTCATGATACTGTATCAGTATTCTAATGTAAATGCAAATAATATTGTTTCACCAGGTCCCTCCGAATTCCTGCCCCTAGTGCGTGTCTGTAACGTAAGTTGTCAAAAAAGACCCAAACAACAAGAATCTGTGCGCACATAGCAAACTTTTCTCCAAGTGTATTGTGTATTCCCTCTTCTTAATGATTGACAGTGTTTGGCAGATGCCTCTGAGAAGCGGCTTTAATGTCTGTTGCGTTGCATGTTAAGAGTTTATTTAGACGGAGAGTTCGCAGGAGGAAACAAAAGTGGTTGAGTGGAGGAGATTTGCGAGGTTACATTCAGAGGGAGGGGGTGTGTTTTGCTTTTGAGAGATGGATGGATTGATTTTTAAATGGCAGTCAGGCATGAAAGGAAAACACTGTTTATGCATTTTCATGGGGCTGTAGGCAACTTGATGAACTCATTCTGGCAAAATCCCAAAACGCTTAGTACGGTAACACTTCTGGCACTTGTCACCAGAATGTCACATTTGTGTACTTGGTGATGGATTTCCTACAAAGTTCCCAAATTACTTTGTAGATATTACGAAGTATAAATATAATTATACATTAAGTGTAAATATGACATACAGCATGCATGACCAAATTTGAAAGACCCTCTGGAAAACAATATTTGTAATATTTTAGTTATTAAGGATCTAACGTCACAGATTTTTCTGGGGGAAATATTGACCACGCATCCAGTACAGATTTTCCCTTTTGCCATTTATGATTATATCATGATCACATTTTCCTTGCTAATCTGATGACGTTTATTTAAAGTTGTTGTTTTGTTTTTTTAAAGAAATCACGGGCGAATTTGACTGGCACGGGACCAGGAAGCGATTCAGGAAAAACACCCGGGAATGGGCAGTGGGTGGAGGAGAGGATTTCAAATGAATCAGAAATTCAGAATTTCCTAAAAGGGAACCTTTTTTAAAATCCCATTTTTACATAGCTCCATGGAATTACGATATTCCTGATTTACATACACTACCAGTGAAAAGATTTGACATGCCTACACATTTCTTATTATTTACTATAATCCACATTTCGGAATATTATAATATAATCATATTGAAGTCATCAGAGCTATGAAATGACACAAGGGAAATTAAGCAGTGACCAATAAATGTGAAGCAAATTAAAAACTATTTTACAATATATTTGAGCATTCAACTCATCCATTGCAAAGTAAAAATACTTGTTTATTTATAATTGCTTATTTCAAGCATCTAAGCATACACCTTTACATCAAAAGGTTTTTAAGATGAAAAACAAATTCAGGACGGTGTGTCCAAACTTTTGACTGGTAGATTAAGTCAGCCACGGTTTTTAACTCACATATATGCGTTAAGACAGTCAGTGTGTGACGTTTTGACTATATGGTAACACATCTTCTCGTAATACGAATTTGCAGGTCAAAGTTTCGTGCGCAACGGAATATGAAAGTTCTTTGCATGTTTGAACAGGAGTGAATGTGAACGGAAGTGTAGTGTGAACTAGACTTTATACAATACGCTTCTGAAACAACGTTTTTCAAAACAGTAGAAAAAAATAAACGTTATTAGTTTTAACAATTGTATCTTTTGTGATATTTTTTTTTTTCTTTTGTTGCCTGGCTTTAGTGTTTAAAAAATACCAGTTGACCTGTCCGATTTATTATTGCTATTTGTAGCGAATTGTGCGACAAAATTAGAACTCCTATTTGAACTAAACTTAAACTTTTGTGCGCAGCGGAATGCAAAATGTATTTGCATGAGCTTGTGTTTCTGGTGTCCCACGTTGGGATGCATTCAAATATAGTGTAACCTCGACTTCATACTATACAGTTCTAATAACAATAGATAGAAAAAAATAAACGTTAGTATTTTTTGGTAGCCATGTTGATCTCTTCGATGTTTAAAAACAGAAAAAAGGGGGCCTGGGTAGCTCAGCAAGTAAAGACGCTGACTACCACACGGGAGTGTTAAGTTTGAATCCAGGGCGTGTTGAGTGACTCCAGTCAGCCTTCCTACGCAACCAATTGGCCCGGTTTCTAGGAAGGGTAGAGTCACATAGGGTAACCGAGATTTATCCTCCACACAGACAATTGCGTGATATGAGCGCGAATTGTCTGTTTTCCGCAACTGCTTTCGTGCCCTTGAATAAAGTATAACAGGTAAGATGGTGCCCCCCTAGGGAGTTGGTGCCCTACGCAGACGGTGTAGGATGCGTATAGGGAGTGACGGTACTGGGTTGTCAACAGACATCCAGGTGAAGAGAGAGAAGGATGCTGTTTTTATTCTTCCTGCTCTTAATCTATCTCTTTTTCTCTCTAATTTTTTTCTCTCAGACTCTCTCTCTCTCCCAGTATGTCTTTTTTAAACAGGTTGCAGCCAGCTCCTGCAACAATGAACTGCTTTGTGTGTGTGAGTGTGTGTTTACTTGGCTGGCAGCTGCATGGTTGCAGCCGGGCTTAGGAAGGTGTGTGTGTTGCCCTAAATAGTGTTTTTCTACGGACTGGGATTTACTGCTTTTTGAGAATGGAATACGTGTGTGTGTGTGTGTGTGTGTGTGTGTGTGTGTGTGTGTGTGTGTGTGTGTGAGCCCAAGCCTTGCGTGAGGAGAGAGCGTGCGAACTTTCAACCCTGGCAGCCGCTGCTGAAGTTTTTGGGCCGGAGAACGCTGAGCGAGGGAGGAGAGCAAATTGAAGGGAGGGAAAAGACGAGGGAGGAAGGGGGTCTGGGAGAGAAGGGTTTGGTTACACAGGGATATGGAGTTTGGTAATTAAGAACAGCAGGGAAGTGAGCGATGAATGAACCTGCCAAGAAAAAGAGAGAGAGCTTGTGTTTCAGCCGCATTTTCCATTTCAACGTGTGGTCAAGCAGTTTTCAAGAAAAAGCCTAGTGGAGGCAACGTTTTTGGCTAGAGTTGCCCACACTCTCTCTCTCTCTCTCTCTCTCTCTCTCTCTCTCTCTCTCTCTCTCATATACAATCTCTCTATCTCTCTTTCGTACCATGAGGTGATTTACAGTAGAAAATGAGGGTCCGGTTGATTCAACTCCTGCCAAAATGGCAACGTTTGCCATGAAAGATGCCACGGCTTATCAGAGAGTCTGAAGAAATTCTGACAAGATATTAATAACACTTATAAAAAAACAGGGATCTGTGCTGCTACAGGGATCGAAAATTGGCCCAGTTGTTTTTTTACTTTTTTCTACATTTCCAACAGTAACTTTTACTTTCACTACCAACATTTTTACTGAACCCCACCATAGAAAAATAATGCTTGTTATTTTCAGCAACATGGCAACATGTGTAGTTAATTTTTTTTTTCCATTTAAATAAAAACTGTAATGTTACTTCATATAAATAAAAAAGTTATTTTCCAGTTGCTGGAAATGAAGATTGATTTGTTTATTGTTTTCAACCTATTGCTTCTGATGCTTACGAGACTATCACAAGATTGGTTTAGTTTTTACTTGCCCTGCAAACACCTCACCACAAATATCTATTTTTGGTCATTTTTAGCAGCGTTTTTTTTTTATACGTGTACCATTTTTTGCACATGCACTTTTTTTAAACTATAATGTATCTTTTTATTTTTTTTACTTGCCCTGCCAAAGTTCTTAAACTTTACTAATTGACCATTTTCAACCTATACCAATTCAGCCAGTTTGACAGCATTTACCTTGGTGACATTATATAAATTGGCTCAATCTGCAACAATAGAGTCAAGGGGCTAGAGGGCGTTCCAAGGGGCAAATTCACTAAAAAGTTGCGCCACTCTTTGGCATGTGGTATATCAATGCAAAAACCTCTAAAAACACCGGCTATGTAGCTTAAGTGGGTGCAATTAGCACCAAAATAACACTGTCTTCAGTATTTAAATTAACCCTATGTCATTCCCAGCAAACCCACCTCCTGTAAATCAGGCTCATTATAGATTGCACATTATTAATTAAACACAGTGCTATTTGCCTGTAGCAATTTACATCGTGCTATTACTGCCCAGGGAAAGCAGACAATAAGGTGATTTAGTTTTTTTTACATTTTCTGTCGATCATGGCAGCAGTCATTTTTCAGATAATGACCAAATAATGGAGAAGAGTGTTATAAAATGGCATTTATCCAAATGTGTGATGTTGTCAAGTGTGTTTTCTGCAAGTTAATGATGATTCAGGTGTCTGGATCACAGTAGTGGATTAATGCTGTACAGCCAGTGGTCAGCTGCAGTGGTCTGCTGCATCCTCCGCTATTTAGTGCTCAGAACTGACCTCCAAAATCAGAATTGCGTCTTAGACAAGTGACCATTCCATCAACAGACCCCAGGGCCATCAATCCATCCTTACTTGTGAGCTCTGAGCTAAAACACAAGACCAGACGCAAAACCCCCGCTGATGCAAATTTTCTATTGGAAAAACAGAGAAAGGCAAAAAGACTGTATTGTTTAGTTGACGGAAAGCCAAGACTGATACACGACAGCTACCCAAAGCAATTGGCCGCTTCCCAATCCAATATCTGTCCGTCTCTCTGTCTATTTCTTTCTCTCCTTGTCAGAGTCTCTTGAAGATGCAGGCCGTAGCTTGTCCTCGGTTTTGTTTTCTCGCCCGTTTTGTTGGTTTGATGTTGGCTCTGGCTCAGAGTGCTTAATGTAATGTGGCCGTTCATTACTGGAGGCTGACACGCATGTAAACTTACCTCCAGCTATGCCTGTCCATAAATTCATACACACACACACACACACACACCCAAGACACAATTATGCACACATAATGAACACGCATCACTAGAAGTGTTATAAGCAGCAGATTGTTTCATTGTAGGTGGTTCACGTAGTTCTGGAGACAATCCTTTTGATTTTTACAGAATATCTGCTTGTTCTTTTTGTAAACTATTATTTAGATGTATGAACAATACATAAATACTCATTGTAAAAATTACTTTTTTGCAGTGTTGGATCTCTGAAGTCTCGCCCCCTTTTTTTTCGAAATCTGAAAGAAAGGTCTCGATGTCACCCTCCCTTTCAGCCCCTGCACGTCTCAAAAACGGTTCTTGTCAAGCTGGCTGTCTCTTTATCAATGTGATGGCTGCAAACAAATGGATGTTTTTTCCAGCTCTGACTGCTGAGTCACCCTAAAACCTTCAGATGGAAGAATGCTGCCCTTTTCTGTTGTACACACACACACACACATATGTCCTTCTTGACTCTGTTTTGGCGGAGTTTTGACGCCCCTTAGGCCTTTCCCTCACCCGAACACAAGCTAAACCAAATTTTTTAGGTTGTGTTGTACATCAAGCTTTCCAACTTTGTCATGGCTAAACTCTGTCAATCTTCTTGACAGGTGAACAGGTCGACCCTGTAAAGTGAACTATCCTTTCATATCCCACCTGACAACAGGACAAACAAGTTATGACCATATCAGATGGCTTTCAAGGTCTGACTTCAGTCATCTCTGGTGTGTCAAGAAGGCAGAACGTTACTCCATGTGTGTTATGTTCTCGTGAACTTCTGCCTTTTCCAGTTGTTAAATACGAAAATACCACATCACTGTTTTCACATCTCCAGAGAGGAAGACTCTGCAGAGCTTGTTGACAGCACATAGTCTCATGGCATAAAGTCTGGACCACATTGCTGCTTCTTCTGGTCATTAATCCGCCCACATATGCCTTGATTTACACCATACTTTTGTGTGGTCCTTTATGATTGTTGCTTGTCAGACTGTACATTATTATCCCAGAAATATGTGGGATAAAATCAATGGCACGCTGTGACATTATGTCAGACTGACCCATACACATTGCAGCCAAGACTTTGGTCCCAATCATTGACAACGTTGACTGGGTGTTTAATTTCATCCACCCATCGTAGTAGTAGTGTAACGCAAAATTTCTGAGACAGCCAGAACTTCATCAGAAGCTAAGATTCATTTCAAAGGCAATTAATCTGCTTTCAAAGGGTACCAACCAAACCAACAGCAGGAACAGAGAGAGTGAACTGATTCAAAACTAGGCTTTTAAAAGAGCCCAGCCAACTGCAGCCACTGACGAGTGGGAGGAGTTCCAAGATCCAATCAGCCATTGAACCACCAATCAGCTGCCGGAACAGTTACAGAAGCCATCTTGCCTGTTAGAAGAAACAAACACACAAACCACAAGCAATACCAGAAAAGGAATCACTATAAAACGAACCCAGAACTCTGGGGACGTAACAGTAAACATGCACACCAAGTGGTTAAAGATTAACCATTTTGTCCAACAACAAAATAAATATCCCCAAAATGTATCTTGCATGGAAAAACGTGGCCAAAATTGTACTATGGGAATCCGGCTTTAGATAAGAAGAAACTGGCCTTACTAACATGTAAACGATCCCCCATAGTGTTTGGTTTTGCGTGACATTTAGCGTGGGAACATGTGAAACATGATAAAAACAATAATTGATCGCTGTGGAAAATAAATCATTAACATATTGGCCCATCGGTTGTGATCAACTGCACAGACTAATTTTCAGAAATGTGTAGACTTCAGAATCAGAATTTAACCTCACTGAACACTATTAAAAACACTATGGTCCTAATAAAGTGCCCGACATAGTCTGCTGTTGTTGTAGCCCATCCGCCTCAAGGTTCGACGTGTTGTGCATTCTGAGCTGCTATTCTGCTCGCTACAATTGTACAGCGTGGTTATCTGAGTTACCATAGCCTTTCTGTCAGCTTAAACCAGTCTGGCTATTCTCCATTGACCTCTCATCAACAAGGCGTTTCCATCCAAAGAACTGCCGCTCACTGGATGTTTCTTGTTTTTGGCACAATTCTGAATAAATTCTAGTGAATGTGGAGTGTGAAAATCCCAGGAGGTCAAACCAGCCCACCTGGCAACAACAATCATGCATTTTTCCCCCATTCTCATGGTTGGTGTGAACATTAACTGAAGCTCCTGACCCATATCTGGATGATTTTATGCATTGAACTGTTGCCACGCAATTGGCTGTTTAGATGATCGAATTGAAAAAGTAGGAGTACAGTTGTTCTTAATAAAGTGCTCGGTGAATTTGTGTCCACCTAAAATAAATTGGTGCCGAGTATTTCACAGATGTGACTCAACAAACAAAGTGGATAGCTTGTTTGCTTGCTGCTAAGTGCTTCAAATAAAGCCATTTCGAAGTACTGTATGTTTCAAAGATTTGATGCCACTAAAGAGGCTTCCAAATGACTTGCGTCAGTGTTGCCCCCCAGCGCCTTCATGCGTTTTCGGCAAACATTGTAGATTGGTGCTCGGAGTTCAAACAATTTAAACTTTGCCGCTGTTGCCACTGACCTTTCAAAGTGGCACTCAATGATCGATGGACAATTCAGATGATGTATCATTACACCTGTACACTTTGTGCACCCGTAAGTTGCGTAAAGCATTTGAATAAGATTGGAAATGGTGATTTCTGGCAGCTACGATTTCCATCAAGCTGAGACTATTAGCGCTGTGTGCCTGGACAATGTGCTGTTAATGTTAGTTGAATAGCGCAATGTCAACATACAACCTTGAGAAATTACTGCATATGTGTTGGATGGTCGAGGCCTGCAAAATATTTGCCTGCTGGGTCAGTTTATGCCCAACTGGCCCTTCGTTACGGCATAGATACAGTGAGCAGAGCAAATTTAACAGATATCTCCCATGCAAACAGGCAACAGAATGTAAACTGTGCGATGTCTCCCGACAGCACCGGTGGACTTCACTTTGTCTCGGGGGTGTCGGGGGTCAAGTCTGTTTGGGCAGAAGTGAACAAAGTTTGCGGCTGATGAAGTGGGAGGACGAGTGATAAAGAGCAAAGGAGAAGTGGTTTGGATGTTTAATCAAAGACTGTTTTGGAGATAATTTAATGGATCAGTAATCATGCTATGACCCAGGAATGATCTTAACACAGGTGTAATTTACACTTCTGCTGACAAATTCCTCAAATTCAGGCCACCCTCCATCTCCATTTCTCTCTCTCTGACAAAGAGGGCCAATTCAAGTTTAATGCCTTTCCCTGACAGGAAACAAGCCATGTAAACAGTGAAGGAGTTGTACAACAAGTCTCAGGATCCCCCTTTACCCCTCCGCTTCTCTCTGTCTTTTTTTATGGCTCTTCCTGCTCTGCTCTCTGCCTCTCTTTCCCCCAATCTCACACTTGTTTTTTCTCACTGTTTATCCCTCCGTGCAAAGAATGACAAAATATTTCACAACAAAAGTGTGACATTTCTAGAAGCCTTGTTTAAAGAGTATTGAAAGAACAGTACAACCAAGACAATGCAAATAAACATATTATGAACTATGCTATACTAAACTATAAAATGCTATATACTATGCTATCCATAATTGTCCTTACTAACCTCTGGGTGCAGCCATGATATATACCATACTGTACTGTACCATGTCATGCCATGCTATACTACATTATAGTATACCATGCTATACTATTCTATACTATGCTAAAATACACTATACTTTACCATGCTATACTATATTATACCATACTATACTATATCATGCCATGCTTTTCCATTACAAATTATACCATGCCATACTATAATATACTATACTTTTTCATACTATACCATGCTATTCCATTCTAAACCAAAGTATACCATGCCATGCTATACTATATCATGCCATTCTATTCCATTCCAAACTATACCATGCCATACTATAATATACTATACTATACTATTTCATGCCATACTATATTATATCATGCCATGCTATTCCATTCCAAACTATACCATGCCATACTATAATATAATATACTATACTATACTATTTCATGCCATACTATACTATATCATGCCATGCTATTCCATTCCAAACTATACCATGCCATACTATAATATAATATACTATACTATACTATTTCATGCCATACTATACTTTATCATGCCATTCTATTCCATTCCAAACTATACCATGCCATACTATAATATAATATACTATACTATACTATTTCATGCCATACTATACTATATCATGCCATGCTATTCCATTCCAAACTATACCATGCCATACTATACTATATCATGCCATTCTATTCCATTCCAAACTATATCATGCCATACTATATACTATACTATACTATACTATACTATACTATACTATATCATGCCATACTATTCATTTCAAACCAAACTATACCATGCCATACTGTACTATACTATACTATTTCATGCCATGCTATTCTATACCATGCCATACTACACTATTCCATACCACGCCATACTGTACTATACATGCCATACTATAATATACTATACTATAAAATGCCATGCTATACTATGCCATGGTATATTACTATCTACTATACCATGCCATGCTATTACTATATCAGGCCATACTACACTATTCCATACTACACCATATTATACTCTACATGCCATACTATAATATACTATACAATTAAATGCCATGCTATTCTATGCATGCCATGGTATGTTACACTATACTATACCATGCCATGCCATACTATACTATAATATGCTATACTACAGTACACAGTACTATACTATACAATGCTAAACTGTAACTACACTATAGCACACCATGCAATGCTATTCTGTGCCATGCCACCATGCTTCTCTATACTAAAGTATACTAAACATGCTATTATATTCTTCACCATGCTATACTACACTACACAACACACACCTAAACCATTCCTACTACAACTTCTATTACAACCAATATTAACACTATCACCACTACTATTTCTACTATTTGTGTGTGTGTGCGTGTTTTTGAGAGTGCGTGCGTGCCTGTGTGCGCACGTATCTCTACGAATATGTGTATGAGGAGTGATCTCTGTAATTCTCCATTTGTGGGGGTTAAATTTACCATCCAGTCAGAGCTGTCCAATCACAGAACTTGTAAACGCTGTGCATCATTCTAGTGACGTACCTACATCTTGAGTCTTTGGTTAGAAAGCCATCTTTTGATAATGCTTTTGAAAAGGACAGGCATTTGAATAGTTGACAAGCCGGATCAGTGCTGCGATGAGCTGACATTAGGGTCATGCAAACAAGTAGACGCACAATCGTGACCTTTCATATTTCCTTCAGGCAAACACATACCTTGCTGTGTTTGTATCTCATTGGAGGCCTCCCTGGTCAAACACACACTTTTTTATACTTTTTTTTTTTTTTTTTAGGAAAAATATCTAAACATGCTTGAAATAAAATATTACATATTTATATGAGAAGCAAAATTGCATGAGATAGAAAACAAGAAAAAACTATTTTCCAAACGGGTAAGAAAAATAAACGTAATTCAAAGGGAAAACGAGTCATTTTACTCACCCCATAAGCAAAAAATAAAAACAACTACTTGCTTCTCAAGTAAATGTGTGTTGTTTTTAATAATTGGATATTTTCTGGACAACAAGAATTTATGCAGAAATGCATTTCAGTGCAGTTTTTTGCTGCGCATTGCTCACGACCCAGATGTTTAGCAGAATTTACGATCTTAACTTTTAATTAGGCCTGGTTATAAAAAGCATCTACAGCAACAGTCTTCATGGCATTTTTTCAAGTGACAGAAACTGTGTAGATTGCCAATGGTGTGTGTGTGTGGGAGAAATAGATGGATTTTGGAAGACATCGATACCACAATCCTACATCTCATTCTGTCAAGTCCTAACCTGTCCCCCACCACAGAGAGAGAGAGAGAGAGAGAGAGAGAGTGTATATTGAAAGTCAGAGTCAAGGTTTTCCTTGACTACATATAAAAAAAAAATTTAAAAAAAACAATGGCTCGATTCAGCACTGGAGTTTCAAAGCCTATACAATCCCAGTGTGTATTGTGTGTGCGTATTGGGTGTGTAGGAAAGGAATATGTGGTTCTTCATATTTTGAAGTAATATAAGGCACATACCACGGGCGTAGATATGTTTTATGAAATCAATCGACAGTGTTTGCTCTGCAGAATCCTGTTCAACTGTTGTTCTGTGCATACAAACGGCATAATAAAAACTTGGCAACGTTTCCGAAAGCTCCCCCCAAATATACATGAAGCACAAAGTGTTACAACACAGATCAAGAGATCTTGATACCTGACAAGAACATGTTAACTTAAACTATGTGTTGATACATGCAGAGAAAGACTGTTCTCTATAAATAAAATCAAAATTATGTACTTTTTACACCTATAAAAACATCGAGAAGGACTTGTCTTCACACATTTAACAGCTGCTTGGGATTGCGCCGGCAATCTGTGTTTAATACTTTTGCGCACATGGGGCCTTTTTTCATGAAACACAAGCAGAATTTGAGTGTACATTTTTAGTAAAGTATTCTTGCATAAATTGTGCCATTGAATTTAATGGGATCATTTATGTAAGTAAATAGATTCGTGAATGATATAACGCAAATTGGTTCAGCTCTTGTGTATCTTGAGTAAGGATCATTGCGTTTACGTGTTTCTTGCGTAATTTCTTTTTGCAGTGTTTCACGTTGCAGTTGAATTAGACATTGTCTGTGGGTTTGCACATTTTTTTATTTCTTTAAATGGGAAAAGACATGTAAAAGAGAGAGGGGTAAAAATTATTATTCTCATAGACCAAGATTTACATTGTCAAGGGAGGGAAAAAATGGTTTGCTAAGAAAATGTCTGGGAAGTGGTCCAGTTTGTTAGCTAATAGGGTTCAGGTGCTGTCAAGGATGCAGTCATGCTCAGCACGCGAGGTTATTAAACCACAGGCCAAACGAGAGCCCAGTCGGTTTCCCCCTCTTAATTTCTCACTCTCTTACTCTTTCGTACCCTCAATAACACACGACGTGCCTCCCATCACCTTCACGGCAGACATTATCCAGACGCCCAAAAAAGAACTGTACATCACACTCTGTCTATGAGAGAGAAAGTTTTATGTTTTGTGGTCCTCAAGATTTGTTAATGTGTGATGTGCAAATCCAAACATTTTACAATTTGTGTTTATAAATACAATGTAAATATCGTAGAGTGTGCAGATACATGCGGAAAAACAAAACCATACCACCACCTCGCTTTTATAATTGTGCATGAACGTTGAGTTTTAAAAGACCCTTTCTGATGCAATGGTTCAGTTGACACAGAATTACCCAATCGCATTTATTATTTCCAAACAGAAGTACTAAAAGAATCGGAAATTGCACCATTAAAGAACTGGAATCGTTCTACATTATACCCATCCTTTGGGTATAATGTAGAAAGAAAGAACAGAACAAAAAAGAAATGTATTTTCACTATCGTGCCGAATGTGGGTATGCTAATGTGTGCCAGGGCCAGTTGCGTTCCTACTGTCACTTCCAGGGTTTCATCATGCCTTATTGGGGCTTCCTTGGGACCAACGGTCAGGCGCCTTTTGGTATGCCGATTAACCTCGGGCCAAAGAAGGCCAACTGGTGATTGAGGCTGAGTCATTGTCAAAGGCAGAATTTAACGGAGTCGGGTCAAAGGTACTCATTCCTGAATCTTTCATATCTAGCTACCAGCTTACCTCAACAGATCAATGGAGAATGGAAAATCATCAGTACTGGTCAGAAGACTAAATCAGGGCTCTTCTGAATATTTGAGCTGAAACGAAGACGTGATTAAGTTGCCGAACTTGCCAAGTTGTGTATCCAGCGCACAAAAGCACAGGTTCAGGAAAATGTAAAACAATTGCAGGCACAGTACAAATCTGTGTTCATTTTGAGGGCTTGCTTGTCTCCAGAGTCTGATACCTTAGAATGAGCTTATGAAAAGTGCGGTGTGTGTGTGAGATGTTGGCACCAGGTCAGTGAATTAAGTACGGGTTTTAGGGAAACTCTGCAAGGCTTTTGGCCCGATTGTGGGGAATGCAAATTGGTTTTGGTCTCGCGCCCAGCTGACCAGTTGATATCCCTGGCTTGCGCTGGCCGGATGGTGGAAAAGAGGCTATTGTGTGAGAGGCCCTGGGGCTGGCCTTTTAGTCCGTTAAATTACCCATTTTAGGCCAATTCACCCTGTTCCTAATCACCATCCATACCAGACCTTCCATTTTCTCCCGTTACACAAAGAAGTTGAGAATGGGTTTTAAAGATTGTGGTCAAGAAATCCCCAATATGGCAACAAATGGTTTTTGAAGATGAAGTAGAGATGACAATTAGAGACTAAGAAATTGCACTGTGGTTGTGTTGAGAGGCCATGTGTGTTACATTACAGTATTGGCAGATACACAGTCAGTAATTGATTGGAGGTTCAATTTGTCCAGGGAGGCTACTCAATCCCGATACTCATTTCCGTTGTTTTTCCTTGGAAGCGGAACTGGTCGGAGGAGGACAGCGCGATCCATGGTGAAGAGGTGGCTCATGATTACATAGATGTTCCACATCCTCTTGTCTTTAATAACAGGCCAGATATGCTCATGAAAGACTGTTTTAAATGTGAAACGGCACCACACGGCAAATAGGCTGCCAATGTTTGACTGACCTGCATGCCAGCAACATCCAGACCAATGGAGAGGGTTCAACAGGGGTGAAACCAAATGCACACACACTGTAGACTAAGAGACTCCTGACCAGCTGCCTTGCTTTGTGTTCACTCGCTTTCTTTCACTTAAGAACCCATGCGATGGCAGGATTAGGGGCCAAATGGTAATTTATATGTTCTGTCTGTTTTCCTCATCAAAATTTCTTTCTCTTACGCTTGCTCTCTCGCTTACACTATCTATACCATTTGTTGTGGTTACCGAGTTTTGTATTACACCCCCATTTTGTTCTCCAAGATCTGCGGCGAGCGTCTATCGAACTTTATCTGTCTCTTTTTTTTACTTTTTTCATTTGTCTGCAATTTAAACTGCAATTTAACTGTCTGATCTGCTGTCCTCATTTAAAGTGGTTTGTGTTCGCCTCTGCTTTTCCCCTCACTAAGTAATCTCTCAACATCTGTGTCCTGTGGGGAGATATTTTTGGTCCCTTGCAGCAAAACGCTGTTCTCTTTGCCCCCACATCCCCCCTTCTTTTTCTTTCCTTCAGTTTTTTTCTTTTTATCTTCTGAAGGGGTAGCGCTAGGGAGCGCTTGATAAGGTCTAGAAATGGCACAGCAACTGCACCGGTCAGGGAGGAAATGGCTTAGCGAGCCGCACCCATTGGTTTATATTAGCTCCACATTAGCCTAGCGCTAGACAAACAGTTACAAGCACAAAAAAAAGCTCCCAACTTAAGTCTAATGCTCGTCTTTTGAGGAAAAACATTAGTAGAGTGATTTATCAGTTAAATGTATCATCTGTTTAGCGTTAAAAAGTATATATGTCCACTTAACTCCCTGCTGACAGATTTTTTTGCTGGTTTTAGCTGATCAGCTAAGCAGAGCTGGAATGGATTGTATATAAAAGATGGTTAAACTGCACAAAAACAATCCAGAATTTTGAACTACTTCAGGAAATTATTTTGTTTATCATTGGCATTCTTAATGACGTCAATTGAGCTTCATTTGTGCAGTTGTGTAGTAAAACTAGACCCTTCTAGACAACACTTGTGGCTAGGCTCGGGTGACCATACGTCCTCTTTTTCTGACCTTAAAGCGTCCGGCCAGGATCTCTTAATTTGCGAAAATGTCCGGGATTGGGCTTTAGTTGCATTATGATGTGCATCTGGTCTAATACTTCATTGTGTGCGTGCGCATATTTGCTAATCTTTAACCCCTCTTTGTAAGTCCCGACTTCTTGCACACCAATTGGTCGATTATAAGAGGCTTGCAGCAACTATTGGCCAAATTCCTGCCTGTCAATCTCTCCAATGTTGTGTTCGGCATCAAACAGTTGCTTGGCGGTAGCAGCAAATGACAGCTGAGTGGAAACAATGCAAACGAAAGTGCAAATTTACAGAAGATTTGCACAAAAAATTCCCATGCTTTCGTCCAGGTTGAGATCTGTGGGAAGCAGAATGTATGACATGTAAAGCTGGCACTTATGTGTCAGTTGCTAATAATGGTGCAAGTGATTTAGAAGCACACATCAGCTCTGTGAAGCATAAAGGGACAGCAAAAGTTCATCAGGTAAATGAACAGACTACTTTTTGTGGCCTGGAAAAATTGTCACATTGCTTCATTTTCTGTGGCCATTCAAAATAATAGATCTGAATGGTAAACAAAGGCACACTCATGGCATCAAATGTTTTATTTTAGTACATGTACATTCAAAAGAATGTTGGAAATGTGTATTTATTCATAAATATTTGTGTTATGCTAATAGAGTGTCCTTTTCACTGTATTAACATTTGCATTCATAGTAACACTGTTTTGAACCCTATTATTCCACCCCATGGAAAAAAGATGTCCTCTTTTGGTCACCTTAGGCAAGGCTGGTAAATGGTAGTTGGGGAAGGGTGAGTGTTGATGTGTTTGTATGTGTGTGCGTGTTCACACATCCAGTGAAGTTGGTCAGAAAATGTGTGGCTGCAAAAGTGTTGGAATGAAAAAACTTTCACAAGTCTCATTTTCTTTATTCAGGTGTGAGCTGAGTATTAAAAAGTGGCCGCAGAGTTTACTTTAGATTACCTCAGAGTTTACCTCTATGGCAGAATTTACCTCAAATTTTATTAGTTAATTTACCACAGGTTTTACCTCAGATTTTACCTCAGAATTTCAGACTTCCTCTGATTTTTACCTCTGGTTTTTTTCAGATTTTATCCCACATCTTTCTTCAGTTTATCTCAGGTTTTACTTCAGAGTTTACTTGGCACATATGGGCTGCCCTTGGACATTTTTAAGTAGTTCTGTCCATCGAGTGGGCTACTTGGATCCAAAAAGCTGACCTGTGTGACCTAAGCAGCTATTAATCCCCAATACAGACCCTGAAATGTTCAGCAAAAGAAGTCTGAGTTAAATGAACACTTTGTTTCATTGGCTAACACCTTGTAAATTTGACATCAATGGGGTTTGTTTTCAAACATATCCTTGCGCTTGGTACATGTTGAGAACATGAAGACAAGTAAATAAAATAAGTTAAAGACATCTGGAGAGAACAAAACGTTGGTTACTGATAATGACATCTTTGTTTACGTGCTGCAAATCAACTGTAATCCCAGTATATTCCCTCGTTCTCTTTCACACACGTCACATTAATTGGAAAACGCAGCTTTAAATATGAACAGCGCTAGTAAAGTTTGAAGAATAAACATTGTAAGGGAAGTGGGCCACTGCTTGGCTTTGTGATGTTTTCATGGTAGTAACCTTCTTAATAACCTACATTTTTCTCTCTCTCTCTCTTTCCTTCAGCCACAGTAAAAAAGACAGGAGGAGTTGGATGGCTCAACGAGCGGTCGGGGACATTTGGAGGAAATGGACAGACAGCCACCAGTCTAGATGGAGTCAACTTCTCAGAGGGGGAAGTGTTGTTGCAGGTAACGCACATGGAAACAAACTTAATCCCTGCTGATGGTTTGCTGTTCTTAACTGGTTTAAGATGGACTTATTTTAGGAAAGTACCCAAAATCCCTCTAAAACCTACCTGACCAGCATTAGAGACCAGCTAAAACCACCAATCCAATTTAGACTTGTTTAAAGTATGTACCATGTCCAATACAACTTAAGCTTGATCAACAACATTGGTGGGATGTTGATTACCACAACTAATTTACTTTTTATATATATATAAACAAGGGGTAAGTCTGAATTATTTTCTGTGGTAATCAAGATTATTCCACAGAAATGTTGTAGATTGAACTAAACATTTATTGAACCCAGAATATTCCTTTTCTTTCGGCAGAGAACCCACTCGCACCAATTCCGTCCAATTTACATCTTATTCCCTGCCAACGCCCAAAGAAATCAACGTCATTTTAACCTTCCATTTGTTTATACATGCCAACATCACACCTGTCTCGACATTAATGCATTCTTGAAACACCTTGCACCTCATTTCATGCTCGCCCAGTTCTTGTGTATGTGTGAATGATAAGAATCATCGTCTGGGAGGTCTTCCCAGCATACTTTTCTTCCTCACGTCAATCTTGGGTCAGACCAATTTGCTGTTCGCAGGGGTCATTAAAGCGATTACTGTCATCATTCACTCCTTGTATTGTTTCAAACCCAAAATGACTTTCCTCCGTCATAAAAGAAGAATATTAGGCATTTTTGGATGAACTAACCCTACAAATCTGGTTTGATTTGAAGGAGCAAATGATAGCGCCAAAAATGTGTCTACATGCTTAATTCGCCCCCTATTTTTGTATGTCCTAGTTTGTTCCATTTCTTATTCATTTACATAAACATTTACTGAGGACTGCACAAAAAAGTCGGTAGTTTCCCAATGTGCGTGTGTGCACAGCAGGTAAAAGGGTAAAACTTTCCTGATTCCTTGGAGGACAATAAAATAAATAAATTACGCATTTCTGCGCATTCAAATATAAAACATCAGCTTTCGTGTCATTAACTCAGGAAAGAGAGTATGGTTGACATTCAGTTTATTTGATTCTGTTGTCACGCTAGGTGAACTGCAATGAAGTTTGAGCAATCGAGATTGTCCGCTGTTGAATAATGTTATCTATTCATTGTAAACTGTCACATGTTGCTTTCCACTTACAAATATTGTGACTTTCCTTTTCAGCCACATCTCTCCCTCTCTCTCTCTCTCTCGCTCTCTCTCTCTCTCTCTTTCGCTTTCTTTGTCCATTGTTTGAGGGCTGTCGGTTCCTGTGCGTGACTAGTGCCGATATTCTCCCCCTGTCTGTTGTCATGTTCAACACCTTAACAAAGCCGGGCTAATTACATGGGATGTTTACCATAAAAAAAATGTAAAAGAAGGAAAATGACACCTTCACCTCCCCAACCATCTCTGATCTTACATATTCACAATCCCAGCCAATGCTTAGCATAACACAATCCTAAACTAACTTTGTTGTTTGTTGACTATTCCCACCGTTTCAAAGAGTTTCAACTGTGTTTCAAGAGAGTCACTGTGTGTTAAAAATGTGTTATCTTGATATCTTTGGGAATTATCGCTGTTAACGTACACTATTTGGTTTTCAGGCTCTCAATGGCTTTGTGTTGGTGGTCACCGCCGAAGGTTACGTGTTTTACTCCTCTCCAACTATACAGGACTACCTGGGCTTTCATCAGGTGAGTTGCCTTGTAACCTTGTAAACCTTTTATTTAACGATCAACATTCCCTGACAGAATCTGCAGACTTTTTTGGCATACTGTTTTTCTTATTATTATTGTATAACTCTGCAAAATGGATTTTTAAAAATAAAAATCTTAAACTGAGTCGAGTGAACTACATTCTTAATGGCTGCTAAAAGCCTTATCAAATTAGCTAAATTGTTTAAACATGAAAAGGACGGGGAATGTTGGGAAATTGTGAATGACAGATGCTGGAAATCTGCAGAATTCTGTATTCAGAGATTTCGTAAGGCTTGGCGATCAGTTAAGTGCTCAACCGTTACAGAGTACGTAACTGATTGTCGGACCACATCCACACTAGGGCTGAGAATTCAAATTTGTCACCAAAAAATTACCAAAATGTGAATAAAATTGAATACATATATTTATGTATAATAAATATAAATATTAATATATTTCAAAAAATATTTTACATTTACAAATTATACATATATTCGTAATTTATTTAATAAATCTATATTTAAAAAATATATTTAATACAATCTGAATTATATTCCAATTAAAAAGACATTATTTCAATTAAAAACTACAAGACATCCAGATTTTTAAATGTACGATTTCTCGTAAGTCCACAAGAGGGCAGAACGAGTAAGTGTTATTTAATTGCCTGGCAGTTAACAAAAGTACATTCCATTTTGAACAGATGGAGCACAATAGAATGGAATAGAATGCGGGAATGTCGAGACATGCTTTTCCAAACTGAAATCCGACCTGCTTGATGCAGCGTTTTAAACCGCATTGCATATGCTGCGAGACACTCACAAGGGAGCAAGACGCAATGGCCAAAGAAAGCAACCTAAGGAGCTGTTAACATTTTTGAGTCCATTAGTGCAGTTATTTATTGAATATTTTCTATGTAAACGTGCTAGACTAACATATTTGACCATTGCGCCATGTTTCGTCTTTTTTAGCGTCTCGTGCGCTGCATTTTTTAAAAGTTGTGTCAAGTTAAAAGAACTTCAACCTTTAAAAACGCATTTTGAGACACCTATTCACATGTATTCGTGCTGCACCTAGCTTTTTTTTGGCACAAAAACACGACCGATTTTAAGTCATTGTCATTAGCACACATGCTAAATTAAAATGCACAGTTTTAGTATTCGAATGTGCATTTTTATCTTAAATTCAATATTCATTCAAATTTTGAAGTTTAATTTTACAGCCTTAATGCGTTTTCGTTTGAAGACGCATTAAAGGAATATTCCGGGACCAATACATGTTAAGCTCAGCCGACAGCATTTGTGGCATAATGTTGATTAAAAAAATAAAAAAAATAAAAAATTCAACGTGTCCCTCCTTTTCTTTAAGAAAAGCAAAAATGGAGGCGTGAGGTACTTACAATGGAAGTGAATGGGGCCAAGTTGTGGACAGTTTAAAGACAGAAATGTGAAGATTATAATTTTATAAAAGCACAGACATCAATTGTTCTGTTAAAACTCATGTATTATTTTAGCTGTAAAGTTTAAATAGTCATTTTACTGTCATATTTTTGAGGGTTTTGGGGTTTGTTAACATTACATTGTCATAGTCAAGTTATAAAGTTATATAGTTAACGTCTTGTTTTTAAGAAAAGGACGGACGAGTCGAAAATTGCCACTAATGCAATTGATTGAGCTTAACTTATATTGAACCCGGAATATACCTTTAAATTTCACCACATTTACACCTCTCAACGACATTAGAACACCGCTTTACTCCACCGATAACAGAGACTTTCGAAAATGCTCGCCATAATCGTATAGTTTGGAAAAAGTTCGTAAAACTGCAAACGACAACTGTAAAGTAGAGTTTTCTACACTCTCGTATATTCGTATAAATAACTAATTATAAACTATTTTGTGTAATTTGATAATGCATTAGCTAACAATAAATGTGTTGTACTTTCTGCTCTCGTTTTAACACTTTTTACAGTTCGGTAACCAAAGTGGGAAAGTACGTTATAAAAAAGTGGTCTTTGTGTTAAAGTTATGCCTCCTACACACTACACGACTTTCAAAGACGTCGGATCGTGGTACCGTTCATATTACACAACTGTCTGTCTTGTCATGGAAGTCGTAGCGGATGACAAATTACACGACAGGGGTGAACACATTACGAAACATTTCACTATTGACGAATCCCCGACGACTCGTCCTGGACTCCAAATTACGTTTCCCAACAGAGTACACGCGAGAAGTGATACGAGATACGAAAACAAATGCATGATCACGTTATGTGATTGTATGTTTTTAATCATTTATTTTATTGGTTTTAATATGAAAAAATACCTCCTACTGAAAAATCTAATTATTTGCTTCCCTGACTGTCCAAGAGAATTGGCGATTTCTCTCCAGCTCTTCTCTTTCTCCGCCCGGTTGTTGGACAGTTCAGATGAAACCTCAAATAGGCACTGGTGCTCCTGCCAATGTTACACTAATTTTTCCTCCATGTCTTCGGTCCAATGAGACTTTCTTGATACCGCAGTTATGCTAGTTTGTGTTCTGTAGCAGGTACATCAGGACTCCTCCCACTGAAACATCCCGTGCCCCGTTTCTTGCTCTCTCATTGGCTGTAGGTCAACGCTGCATTTGTATTCAGTCAAAACACATTTCAAACTGCACGATTTGGAATCACAGACGGGTCCAGATATTTAAGATGCTAGATATCTCGCTGACATCAGCGACACGTCGGCATTTTTCTCAGATCATCTCTTTGTTAATTCATACACTGCTATAGTCGCTCACGGGTGTGAGCTCTGATTTGCCTACGATTTCAGGCTTTTGTCAGTGATCTCCACAAAACTGTCATCGAGCAAAAATCGGGCTTAAAATCTTGTAGTGTAAACTCGGCATTACGTGTTTGATTACTTATTCGTAGAGGTGTTCGGTTACCGTTAAACAACCCTGACGTCAGTGATTTGTTTTTTAATAGTTATCAAGTTGGTGTTGTTTTGAACATTTTCTTGTTTGGAAGGCTCTTTCAAATTTGTGTAAGCTAATATTTGCAAATGCTTAGAGATGAAGTGTTTTTTTTCACCCTGTCGAACTATGATGAGAGTATGTATCTGACAGAGTTTGGTTTGGTTTATAAAAGAGGTAAAGCTCTGAAAAGAACATAAAAGGGAATCAAAATGAATGTTTGGATACTTCATGTAAGAACTTGAAAAACCTGTCCGTCTGTGTGTGGATGAACCGCACACTATTGTATGAGACTCTGTGTGTGTTTGTGTATGTGTGTGTGTGGGGTGTATGTTGGATGTAGGCTATAGATTGAACCATCAATGATGGTTTCATTACAAATGTCCAATTACAGCATGTAGGTTATACATTACAATAATTACATACAGAAGTGCATATATATGTACACTCACACACATAAGCTTTAATGTAGGTGTGTGTCTGGGCATATAGTGTGACTGTTTGTTATTGCGTACCTGTTTTCCATGCTAAATCTGTTTTCCCCAGAGTGTGACGTTCCCTCTCTAGCATACCACGCAAGTCCAGGTCGCCAGGGTTACGCAGACGGAGACAGACCAGCATAGAAACACACCTGTTGTGACTTGTGTATCTTTTAACTATTCACACACTTCTAATTAGCTTTCAGGTTTTCAATTATTTATCCGAAAGAGTTTTACAGGTTGATTACTGAATTATTTATTGACTTAATTTGACTGTTTAGTGTTCAGTACTTTAAGGGTGTGTTAACACTTGTAGTTCGGTTCTCTTGGTCCGGACCAAAAATGAAATTGATACATTTAGTCCTGGTTTGTTTAGCGTTTCACACTGGCATTTTTAACACCGAACCTAACAATACAAAACAAAAGGCATTAGGGAAAAGTCATGACCTGATTGGACAGATTTTTATGACGTATATTTTTGTCGGAACTTGCCGAACGTCCAAAACAAGGCTGTCGAAATGCACTCGTTGGATTTATATATGGATATATGGTGGTATTTTTACTAGCTGAGAACAAACGAAGAGCTAATAAAATGTGTAAAGGAGTCAAAACAGCGCCAAGAATTCCTCCGTTGTACACACAAACGAAGATAAGCTGCAAGGTCAGCTGACGGGCGGTTCCGACGCCAGTTCAGAACTGTAATGGGCAGCATAGCTCCTATGATGAGAAGAACCAGGTATGCTTGAGGTCAGTATTAGGCAAATTACTTCCTGCTATTGGTCCGTTTAGATGTCTTTGGTCCATGTTGCGTTCATATATCAATCGAACCGTACCAGAGTTTGTTTGGAAGCAGACCGAGACCCACTCTCAGGCTCGGTCCGCTTGTTTGGTGTGCACCAATGTTCGGATGGCATCGTACACACTTGTTCAAATGAACCGCACTAACAGAGCAATCATACCAGAGTTCGTTTTAATCGAACCAAACCTGCCAAGAGTGAACACACCCTAAATAGCTGAACCATATATCAAACATTTACAATACTTATGAAATTAAGCATTATTGTGAATATTGCAGTGATTTTAATGCACTTTTATTTAAGCTATTATGTAACCCAAACGATCTGGTCAGTAGGCTATTTTCATGCACATTTCTTCACAATTAGCGAGTGGTTTAAACATTCATTTTCCTCTTAACTGCTTTTCCATGTGTCCGTATTAACCTTTGAATGTGCGTGTGTTGGTACATGTAGTCATGAGTGTTTTCTGGATCTTGTCTGGTTTTGAGTGCTGCTTTTCATCCATTATCGTCCAGTCTCCAGTAATTAGTGTACACAGACAGCACAGCACTCAACAGAAGCCCTGTTTTCATTGGATTTAATTCTGTCCAGAGAGAGAGAGAGAGAGAGAGAGAGAGAGAGAGAGAGAGAGGAAAAAACAGACGCCAAAAGGAAAGACTTAGCCCACAGAGAAAAAAAGAAGGAATAAAGGGCAAACTGCAGTTAGTATGCCAAGCGCCTTGAGGGAATCATATACATCTTTTTTATACTTTGTAAATAAGACTTCACAATGAACCAACTGCACACTGTGGAGATAAATTTGTGTGAAATGACACAAATGAGACAGTTGTTGACATACAGAAATATAGAACTATAAAAGTGGATGGCATTATATCTTAGATGTTTGAGTTCATGTTGACATCTCTGACTATTGTTTGCGTACTTTGGTGTCTTGGAAAATCTGAGCACAGTTTGAGATATTGTTGAAATCTCTGGGGGAGATACACCCTTGTATGTGGTCAAGAAAATATCCAGTATGTGTATGTATATGTGTATGTATGTATATACACATTTCTGGGAGTGCAGTGGAAAAAGCAAAGCAAACTCTGCAATGACTCTTGAATATCTGAAAATAAAGCAAAGCAACGGGAATGAAAATAGTGGAGTCTTCTTCGGATGCCATGTTTGTTATTTACACAAACGTCACTGGGAATTACATTGCTGTTGAGAAAGCTGTTTACAGACTGATCCACGTGTATACAGAAGTAATAAGTACACAGCTTATGCTAAACCGGACTGCTGCTTTCTGTTGCCCATGTAAACGTAGTGATTACTTTAATGCTTCCTGACGTTTTAATGTTCCCACTGTTTTCAATGATGATCGTCATTATCATAACTGTTATCATAACATAATGCCTTTCTCTCAGGAGGATAGCCTGAGAAGGAGACTTAAATTCTCAAATTGTGCACCATTTAATCTCATTGCTGTCTAGGAGATACTATTGAGATTTAAAGAGACCTCATTTGTGATTTTTCTCTCCAACAAGTCTTGTAATTTTTTTCATTTTGTTTTTTTCAAGAAAAATATGTGATGGCCAAATAAGAGAGTTGATCATAAGATCATAATTATACACAGAAGTATATTTATTTTGTAATTAAAGAGGACCTGAAATGACTCTTGAAGATCTTAAGATCATCTGCTTTGGTCTTCTTGTGTCAGAAAGCTGAAAATACACCCCTTTGCAATGGAGATTTGGTTGGCATAAACATGTTCCAATAACACCATGGAAACTTACATGAAAACGAAAAGGGATGTTTGGAAAATGTGGCAAATGGAAATAGTTTGGACGTATTTTGGATTTGATGTTAGAATACTTGGAAAAGCAAGTATTATATAACACTGTTGCAAAAATGGTCATAATGCTAAGGGTTATGGAGGACAAATCTGGGTTGTGGTGATGCTGCATGTTTTTTAATATTCACCCTCACTGTCTTCACAGTCGGACGTGGTCCACCAGAGCGTATTCGAGCTCATTCACACAGACGATCGCGCAATTTTCCGAAGGCAACTACACTTCGCTCTCAACCCCACATCGTGTGACGCCGATGGCTCTGATGGTTAGTAGCAATTTTATCCCTGTTGCAAAATCAACCTGTGACGTCCGTCCAGGCTCAATGAGTTCCCACCGGTATCATTGACTTTTTGTGGTGCCAGTCCTAAATGTTTGCGAGTAGACTTCTGCCGTTGTCATTGCTGAATCAAGAAAGTATGTTTGCTTGAGAACAAGACAGCTGGGGTGGGATTTATAAAATTGAGCTTTTTTAAAACTCAGAATGATAATTGTTGGTGGTGATTCACAGCCAATTACACCACTCTTGTTTTTTTTTTTGCTTTGGCACAACCAATCGGTCTCCAGGTATGCAGAACAGCAGTGACATCACCAGAGACATGGTCAACTACAATCCTCAACACATCCCGCCAGAGAACTCCTCCTTCCTGGAACGGAGCTTCTGTTGCCGATTCCGTTGTCTCCTTGACAATTCATCCGGCTTCTTGGTAAACATCTTCGATGTCTATTCCTTGTCGAAAAGACCATCATTTGTTGTGTTTTGAATGCTGGTTTGGCTTTTTAACTTGCTTAAGGAGCTGTTCTTGCATTAAATAGAGATAGACACAGAGCAAAAAATGGAACAGAATACAGGTATCTCAACGTAAGTGAACGTTTATTTAACATGACGCTGCATTTTAAAACACGCCGCACCTTCATGAGATGCTGAAAAAACACCAAAGATGTCTGTATAGTGCATGTGTATATTGAAAAACAGCACATTAAAACATATTCTGTGTGAACAGCCCCTTACAATGCAATGCTGGTAGACCTGCACCAAACCAGAATAACCTCCATAGAAATTCATGCTGGTCTTTTCAACTGGTTTACCCCATTTTTCCAAACCAAAATCGATATTTTGGCCTTAGTTTTGGGAAGAACCTTTTGTACTACCCTCCACAATGCTTAATTTTGTTTGTACACAATGATACAGTCGTATTAGCTGGATAAATAAATCTGCTGTGGATGGTTTACTCAGAACAGGTCTCAAGTTGTGTATTTATGTGCGCAGAAAGTTCTCGTGCAAAAGTTTAGCATAATTCTCTAAAGGTGTGTATGCACATCAATTTGTTCCTACCTTTGGTCTAAAGTTGATTAATCCGAATGAGTATTCTAATTGAAGGAGCACGTCCTAGCAGTTAGCAATTTGCATAAAACACCAAACGATCACTATATAAGGGCTTTCCGCACAACCTCTCCTATATATCGATTCGCCACTCTGCAAAATTGTACTGAAAGGGATCTCAGATCGCAATATACAGCATTTATGTTATTTTACAATAAGTGAGGCTTATTGTAGGTTCACTTAGTTATTTAATTTCTAATAATAATGTATATGAAAAAACATTTTGGTTAAACACATTCCATGTTTTTAATGCTTCGGGATCAGTTTCAGTTGGTTCAATTTTTTGTACATTTTAGAATAAATTTACAAACAAACTTACAGAAGAATTGTGATTTCTTTGTGAAAAAATATGCACGTATGCACTGTAAGTTAATGAAACCAAATGTATCATCCTCTTGAGGCTAAGATGATTTCATGCCCTTCCCTTTACCCAAAGGCCCTGAATTTCCAGGGGAGGCTGAAGTATCTCCATGGACAAAACAAGATTGCAGAAGATGGGACCATAGCCCACTCCCAGCTTGCTCTTTTTGTCATAGCCACACCCCTCCAGACACCCTCCATCTTGGAGATCAGGATCAAGACTCTACTTTTCCAAACCAAACACAAGCTGGACTTCACACCATTGGGGGTTGACACAAGGTAGCTTTGATTGCTTTTTGAGAACCCAGCTACAATATTAGTGTTGGACAAACACATTTTTGGGAAGTGTTACGAACATAGTTGTTGGACCGGGCTTATTGTTTTGATTGTTCATATTGTTCTTAATTTAACGTAAGAATCTTTGTTTAGTTTTACCTGTGTTTTCTAGTTTAGATTAAGTTGTAGTTTTTCATTATTTTATTTTATTTTTGGGCTTCCACAATTGTCACTTAACGTTCTTAGGTCTGTCTAGTTATCACTATGAGGTGCCATTTCATGTTTAATGAAGGATGGTTCTAAAGGTTTTAAATATTATGATATATTTTGTATCAAAAACGAAAATTATTTTGTATTTGATTTTGAGTAATAATGTTTTTTTTTAAGTTTCAAGTATTTTTATTTGCATTAAACTAAATTATTGTTTTTTGTTAACAATAAGTTGAACAATGTTGTCATGTTAAAGTTCAAAAATTATTTTGTGTTCTGTTTGGAGTAATAATGCATTTTAACTGTTCAAGTATTTTTATTTGCATTAAAAAATATATTTGGGTTTTGTTAATAATAGGTTGAACAATGTTGTCATGTTAATGTTTTCCACTGGTTTTCCTCATCTTGCAGAGGAAAGGTGGTTCTTGGCTATTCTGAGACTGAACTTTGTATGAGAGGTTCTGGATATCAGTTCATCCACGCTGCTGACATGATGCACTGTGCAGATAACCACATTAGAAGTGAGTTAAATCAGGCCTTGACAAGCTCTTTCAAATCAAAGCCAACTTCGTCCTAGAATGAGTGGTATATGAACTTGATTTTGACTCAAAAATTAAGCCAGTGATGGCTTGATATGGCTTAATAGAGTTCCATAAGCCTAACATTATGATTTCCATAGCTGATGTTTTAAAGTTTCTCTTTCTCTTTCTCTCTTATTCCAAGTGATCAAGACAGGAGAGAGTGGTTTAACAGTCTTTAGACTTTTGTCTAAAGGGGGTTCATGGATCTGGGTGCAGTCCAATGCTAGGCTTGTTTATAAAGGAGGAAGGCCAGATTTCATTATTGCTCGACAGAGAGCACTAACGTAAGTATTTAAACTTGGCCTATATTCTGGTATTGTCCATGTTGATCTGATCTGTGTGCATCTCTAATTATTAACATGTATATTTGTTGTAGTAATGAGGAAGGTGAGGAACACCTTCGTCAAAGGAAGTTGCAGCTACCCTTCAACTGTGCCACCGGTGAAGGTGTCCTGTACGAAGTTTGCCCCACACTTGACGTCAAAGACATTCAAACTCAGAGTAATGGCCAGAGGATGCTCAAACCTCCATCTGTGGACCCAGGATCTCTTCTAGGATGCATGTTGAAGCAGGACCATTTACTCTACAATCAGAATAATGACCCAAATTCCCAGTTTACTCTGGACAGGGCTTTTGGGGATAGCCACGCCCTGCTCAATGTCCCTGGGAGCACCTGGCAGCCATCGGACCCAAATACGGTGTCTGGAATCAAGGAGGAAGGTGTCATAAAGGACATGATGGAAACCCTACAGCAGATTATTGGAGATGACACTCTTTGCGACAGCCTTAAAGAGCATGATGTGTACAGTTTAGAGCTGAAGGAATGGGAAAACACCTTGCTCAGAATGAACTACAACAGCGAGATGGATTTCAATGAAATCATCACCAACGACATTCTCAACTATGTTGAGGATGCATTATTTAAGGAAAATGGCGTTCAGTTGCCTGAAAAGATAAAGGACCAGAGTGCATTTGTTGAGATGCACAAGTGCCTACCAGAGATGGAATTACAAAACACCTTAGCTGCTAACCAGGTATTCAACAGCCAGCCAGGGAATCTCCTCGCTGGCTCACCAGGTCAGGGTGGGTTTATTGGAATGAGTATCCAAGAGGATGCCGGCAATCCTGGAAGAGCGTCAGCAAAGCTCACCCATATGGGGCCGCAGATATCTATTGAACAGCAGATGCTACCTGACAATAATTTCATCCAGTCATTTGGACTGGATCAGACGCCCCAAAAGGCAACCACCAATAATAACATTCTATTTAATCCTTCTCCTGCCATCCAGTGTAGTCAGCCCCAGACCCAAGTCCAGCTTGGTCTGCAATCCCAGCAGCAGGTCCTAAATGGTGTCTTGCAACAGAATGGAATGATACCAGGCCAGAGGAACATACAGACTGGAAATCAGCCCCTTCCGAAATTAATGACCCTCCCTCTTCAAAGCCCTTTTTTGCAGGGCAACACAGCCCAGCCAATGGGCATCCCCAATCAGAATTCCTTTCCACAACATCAGCCAATTAGTCAGAACCCTCAGTGGGTACCCAAAAGCAACAATATGGTGAATAAGCTGTTGGACACTTGCGGCCGTACAGATTTGGTAGCACAAGATGCCACAGGACTGCACTCTGCACCTACCGCTCACCTACAAGGACAGTTTTCTGTTCACACTCAAAAAGCTGCTTGGCCGACGTCCCAGTCTACCCCTCAACAGGTCCCTAAATCACTGTCAAGTGGGCATCAGAATATGACAGGTCTTTATGGCCAATTAACCGACTTCCAAAGAGAACCTCTTGGGCAGCTAATGCCGCAGACAAACGCACAAGGATTTGGGGGCGGCTTCTTGCCCCAGACAACTGCTAACAACATCTATCCTCAGCAAGGGGAGATGATCAACAATGGGCCCCCTCAGACCACCAACAGCTGCATGTTCGTAAACGCCCCTCAACCTAAGGTCAACGGGATGTGTTATGGTTCTGCAGATCCGGTATCTTTCCAGAGAGCGAAAGCTCTGGTTACCCAGAGTCCTACACATGCATCCTGCTACTACCAGAGAGGCCATAGCGAGTCAGTCGTGGGCACAACGGTCATCCCAAAAGAGGACACCAACATCAGCCCCATGGCCTGCCAGGTCCCATTGGGGTTGACTCCAGAAAACATACTTGATCAGCAGTATCTCTCTTGCAATGGCCAGACGCAGGTAAACACAGGGATAATGTAATCAATTGCATAATTAGAACTTCAAACTAGTGTGCTCCAACTTCAAGATCAAAGCACCAGGTGTTTGCTCACTCCTATTTTTTTTTAGATATTTTTAAACTTGTTGAGAATAGCGGGACTGCCCTGTTCTCACCCCAGGCGCGATGTGTCAACTCATCCAGGGCTTTTTTAACATGTTGGGTTAGGTCGGCTCTACCATTAATCACAAGCAATTTCAATGGGATGTAAATACTGCCACCTTGTGTATAGAATAAAAGGAAATTGTTTAGGAAGTCCAGAGCTTCAGTGGTTAACAGTGATGCTCTGGATGAATATCTTCACAATGTGTACAGTCGTCTTGGGGAAGGAAACAGATTAGGTGCGGTATATTTATCTCAATATTTATGTTTTTGTTTTTAAATGACTTCCATGGCTTTTTATCAGAGAAACAATTGCAACAAAAAAATATCATTATTGCAAAACCTGACTCTGACAACTTATGGTGGAAGAATGCGGGCAGTTTTATCGATGTAAACTTGATCAACCATCAAAAATAAGATATGTAGATTTTCTTAGGGACTGTCTGGTGGAGAGATTTGGTGAGGTGCTTCTGTTAGTACCTGAATAAGAGGCCTAAGACACCCAATAAAAAGTGCATTAATGTTAATCAGAATATTTACAATGTTGTTTATTTTTACTGTATATAGCCAGCAAAAGAAATAGCAGGTGTTTTTTAAATATTTGCTAAATCAGACAGGTCAAGTTCAAAGTTTGTTTAGCTCAAAAAACTCAACCTAGCTAGGCAGAAAGGTATTATGTGGGCAGAAAGTAGTCATTTTAACCAAAAACGGTACATACTATATACGTTTTTTCTTGTCTCTTGGAGTGATCAGAATCAATGGCTGAGTAAAGTCATAAAAAATATGTATGTTTTCTATAAATATTACATTAACAAATCATAAAGGAAGCCATCAGGATTGTTCGTCAGTAACCGCAGACTGTGCACAGAAGTGCATAAATGTTTTCAACACAACTTACCAGTGCACAACTTAATAAACATTATGACATGATTGCCACGGAATGGTAAAAACATTCCTTTATTGGTATTCATTTTGTCTCTCCGCAGATCGCAAACCGTCCACTGGAGGAGAAAGGAACGTTCCACTTTCCCTCGCTGGCCAACGGAACCACATACTTTTCCCAGAACAACCAAAGCAATTGTTATGACTATTAAGAGACCTCTCTCACCCGTTGCAGTGACTGCCACGTCAATGGTCAATGGACAAGCAGTACCTGTCTTATAAAATTGTATGCACGCATAAATACCGCAACTTGTTCACCCCTTGAGAGAGAGAGATGCGTAACGCTTCTGATGAGACTCTTGTCTGAAAGCCTATGAGATATTAAGTATCTTTAAGAGGCATTTTAGCACACTCATCCACCACACACTTTTTTTCTCTCGTCTACTTGTTCAGTTGTTCACACCCTCTCAGTTGCAAAATGGAAATATTTATTTTTTTAACGCATGCTCTTCGTCCCTGATAGATCTTTTTTTTTTTTACCATCATTCTGGCAAGGAAAAAAGTGCAAAAGAGAGTGTGATGTCAAGGAGAGGTGTGTGAGCGAGTGCATATGTGTGTGTTTATAGTGGAGAAGCCTAGAGTTCATTTATGAAATATGCAGAAGGAACGGTGGAAGCTTTTAATTGCAGCAATGATATTTCGGTGAAATCAATACATGGTGCACACAACATGCCATTTCGACTCTAAAGGGAAAGGCGTCCTCATTCGAGAGGGAAAAGGCTTGAGCTAAACCCTCTTATTTTGCTACCCATCTACTCAAGATGGTGGAATTTCCCACCCGTTGACCTTAATGTAAACCCTAATGTTGGCAGTTGACCGGACTCCCAAGACTTTGTCACGAATAATACAGTGAGTGTGTATTTACGGTGTACTATAGGAGCTAATACTCTACTATTTGCCTGCGTGACATCCTTGGACTGTCGGAACAAATTGCTGATATGTTGAAGGCAAGATTGTCCCAGAACTGCCCTGAAGTTCCACCTACATTGACTTTCTGGACAACAGCAACAAAAGGCTGAAGGTCTTATCGAACACCATCAAACCCAGAAACTGGACAGCCAGATTTGCGGAAAAAGCAACATATCATTGGATCGTCCCGTGGAAATCACATTTTCAGTGCAAGCGAACTCTGGCTCTTTTTTTATTTTTTATTTTTTTGCTGTGGAACACTGTCATCAAGGAGAAAAAACAAAAACGTAAAGACTTTAATTCTCTGGACACCCTGCTTTTTTTCACTTTTTATGGCTACATTAACCATATGTTTCATGTGTATTACAACAATATCAGAATGTTAAGATACAGCTTATCATTTATTTGTTCAGTTTTGTTTGTTTAAAAATGTCTTTTTTACTTTTTTATGCGTATAATTGAAACTGTGGAAATGCCAATGAGCCATTTTTTTCCACTTTTTATTTGCTGATCACAGCTACGCTCTTTTCTTTTAGTTTGCTTTTGCTTTAACACTTATATAGAAGAATTCTAGGAATTCGTGTTACGTGCCATGACGACCGCACCAGCCTCCAGAAAGGTGTAAAATGTCGTAAAAGGAAGCAAGAGAAATTTGAGAGTTTTCAGAAGACACGCAGTAGACTAGTTGTCAAAGCCTTAGTCGAGAGTGAACGATCGCAAACAACAATAAATAATCATGATAAGAAGATTTAACGATATTTAAGATTTTAAGATGTTTAATGATTGTGGCCACAGTGAAATTTGAACTACGTCTTTGTGAATCTATACCGTCATCAAGACTTAATATATCAGGAAATACAGCAGGAGCCAAAAATGTTAGTACGTAGAGAAGGGCCTCATTCATGAAACACAAGCCAAACTAATTTCTGTACAAAATGTTTGTAAAACAAAAACATAAATTGTCGCTTTTAAACAGATTTACACAAGAATGGGTTTACAAAGGATTTACTCAGAAATTTGAACACTTGAAGGCTCTCGTTTATGGGAAACGAGTTGTACCAATTTCTGTGTAAATCGTAGAGTTGGGGTACCATCTGTGAGTCCAAGTCACGGGTCTAATTTTAATGGACTTGGGACTTGTCACGTACTCTGATGCATTTTTACTGGGACTCGAGCCTTTGGGCCGAGTCCATGGCATTTGATTTGTGATGCAATGAACAAAGTTATTACTTTTTATAATAACAAAGTTATGTTGGACAGTTTTGTCTTGACCTAAAGCATATGCTTTCCTTCTGAAACCACTCTGAAGTTTGTTCTGCAGGATACTAATTATAGAATATAATTATTTAAATGGCAACACAGTTGTTTTTGTTACATTCATATTGGAAGACTGTTTTTCTTAGTTGTAAAAGTTAAAATAAGCTTAAAATATTGATGTTGACGGATTGTTTACGGTTACAATTTGAATTCAGATTCATGAACAGGTTCATTCGGACTCGACTCGGACTCGTTCTCGGCCTGTTATGGATTTGGCCTTGAGTCCGACTCGGCCCGTTTTGGACTCTGACTCAATTGTTAAAAGACTCGGACTCGACTAAGGTGGATTCGAACCCAACACTAGTAAATCGTTCGTAAAACCATTCTTGCGAAAAACTTGTCACAATGTGTCGCAAGAAGTTTCCACAACCGTAATAAAGTTCTGCTTGTATTTCATGATTGAGGTCCAACATTTGCAGGCCCCTTTGTGCCTTATTTTAGTAGAATATAAAGCCATTTTATGAGATTGTATAATAGCATTACGAATGTGTAGACATATCAAAACAGATTTGTGTGAAACATTTCTCTTAGCTAGGGAAATATGACTGATAGGTTTTATTGTAAAAGATTAATTGCTACCTACTTTTTGAAAGTACTTTTTATACGAACCCTTTGCCTTAATTTGCGTGTAGAATGTTGTAGTGTTTCTGCTTGTGAGATATCGTACTATGGTGTGATGATAATGGCGAAAACTGTGTATATAGTACCCTGAAAGTCATGCACCCAAAAAATTTCCTTTAATCATTTAAAATGGGAACACTCTGTGCCTTCATTTCTTTCTCCCCAAGGATATTTCACTTATTGCCTTCCTTTTTTTCTCTCTTTCTTTTTGGCTGAAATGATCTTGGCTTGCAGAGGAGCAAAGGATTTGAAATGGCATCTATAATTTTTAACAACTGATTGTTGTTAGCATGGACGAAACCGGTATGCTAGGGTATGCTAGTATGCTAAGTGTTGTACATAGCCTCTCAGTTCAAGAGTCACCGGACACTCAATTTCAGCCCGACCGTCTTCATAACTTAATTCGTCCGAGTGCTTAAAACAGCTTTCATTTCCGAGATTAGCAACTTTTGTTGTGTTTTTAATTTTCGTTCGTGCTGAGCGCTAATGGAGATTTGTATTGGCTTTGATGTTGTGTAAATAAAACGTTTTGTATTTGTTCGTCAGGTGTCAGCTGGTTTAGAGCAGAGGTTGGTAAATTGCTCAGTGAATGTATGATTAACTAATAGTTGGTTCATGGATCACTTCATTGACTATTAATTAGTAACGTTGGTTCATAGGAATAAATACGCACAAATAATAGCCATGCATTTCTTTTGTTCTGATTCTGTTTTATCGCCTTAAAATGTATATAACATTGCATCCTCCTTGAGTGTAACCTTGAGTTTTCATCCTAACCAGCCGCAACCGTGACATAATGCGTAACAGAAAAGTTTGTCCGTCATTGGTCGCGTCACACTTCTGCTTCACATAGCCGTATATTAAACATGAAATATGTTTTAAATGGCTTGTGTAAGCTTTTTTGCTTTCAATGTCGTCAGATAAATATTTGCGCCTGGATAGGAAACGTTTTATGCAGTTTCGTGTTCACCACTTTCTTTATATTCATCCATATCTCTCAAGTTACTCTTTATTTTAGAGTGGTTTCATAAAGGTGCCTCAACATTAGTAATTTTTGACTGGATAAGGTTAAGTGATCCAAAAAACGTCACTTTAATTTCCTTTGCCAACAGTGCCATTTGTTACAACAGTTTTACAATCTGTACAATATCAATACACATATTTCATAGAACTACCTAACAACATTTATCTCACCCAGTGCCAAAAATTGTCTACTCATACAAACACATTTTAGGATACCCTCCCCCATCACCACTAAACTATGCATCCTTTAGAAAGAAATTATAGCACTTGCATGACGCTTGCGTAACGTGTTTATGAGGTCTATCATAAAATGCAGTATCTTTGTTTATTTGATGTATCATTGTATGTTTCTATGCTTGTTTATTTCTTTCTTTTCACCCAGCATTGTAAATGCTTACACATGTACTACGCTGCCTGGCCAAAAAAAAGTTGCTGTTTGGATTTAAATAAGCAGATACTTAAGAGACTATGATTGGATCATTATTGCAGTGATTAATATGTTTCAGCTGGCAACAATTCTTTTAACCCTAACTGATGCAGTGTGTAGCTTCTCATTTCTTAAACAACCATGTTGTTAGACGTATCCCGTGGTTGTGGAAAAGATGTTACTGTGTTTCAGAAGGGGAAATTATTGGCCTACATCAAGCAAAGAAAACAACTAAGGAGTTTGCTGAAATCACTGGATTTGGGTTAAGAACCGTCCAACGCATGATTAAAAACTGGAAGGATAGTGGTGAACCAAGAGCTTTGAGGAAGAAACGTGGTCGGAAAAAAAATCTTGAATGATCGCGGTTGAAGTCACATCTTAAGACATCGACAGTAGAACTCACGGCTATGTTTAATAGTGAAATTAAAAGTATTTCCACACACAAAATGTGACGAGAACTTACAGGATTGGGACTAAACAGCTGTGTGGCCACAAGAAAGCCACTTGTTAGTGAGGCTTATCGGAAAACCGACTTCAGTTTGCTAGGGAGCATAAAGATTGGACAGTGGATCAATGGAAAAAGGTCATGTGGTCTGATGAGTCCAGATTGACCCTATTCCAAAGTGATGGACACATCAGGGTCAGAACTATGCGTCATGCATAGTGCTCAATCTACAAGCCTCCGGAGGCAGTATTATGATCTGGGGTTGCTTCAATTGGTCAGGTCGAGGCTCAGCAACATAATGCGGCAATAAAATGAGGTCAGCTGATTACCTCAATGTACTGAATGACCAGGTTGTCCCATCATTTGATTTTTTTTATGGCACGGGCATATTCCATGACGATAAAAGATAAGATTAATTGGGCTCAAATTGTGAAAGAGTGGTTCAGGAATCATTTTCACTCATGAATTGGCCACCACAGAGTCCTGACCTTAACTCCATTGAAAGTTTTTGGGATGTGCTGGAGAAGACTACAGAGTGGTTCATCTCTCCCGTTATCAATACAAGATCTCGGCCAAAAATGAACGCAACTCTGGACAGAAATAAATGTTGTGACGTTGCATAACTTTGTTGAAACAATGCCATGACGAATGTGTGCTGTAATCAAAGCTAAAGGTGGTCCAATGAAATATTGGAGTATGCAACTTTTTTTTTGGCCAGGCAGTGTATATATATACTATTGTTCCGCACAACTGTAAAATCTATATACGTAAATGGATGTCCCACAAATACAGGCTGTACACACACATCTATATTATATATATATATATATATATATATATATATATATATATATATATAATATAGCTCCTGTATGTTTTGTATTATCAAATTATTAACTTTTTGTTGTTGCTCTCAATATTGATATCTTTATAATATTAAAAGGGGGTCGATGACTCAAAAGACTTTAGTGGATCTTTTTATTAGAACATCTTTCTAAATGCAAACATTCACCACATATTACACATTAAAGTGTTATTCATGCATGCATATGTGATAATGCTTACATTTTTGGCTTTTTAAATCATTTTTAATGACTTAGGACAGACGGTCTGATGCATAGGTTGACTTTTGATGTTTTGGCTTTATCATAGGGTTGTATTGGCCACAGGTTTACCACATGGTGGTGCAAATGTACATACTCTGCATGTGTGCCAGTAATAGACCATTTCAGTACTAGTAACCCAACCATTTGTTCAAATGTATGTCATTTTGGGATGAACTTTTTAATATTTTTTAATAAGAGCCTGCATATGGGTATCTTTGTTACAACATGGTGCAGTTGGCCACGATTTTATAAGGCATTTTACATCTAACTGGGGAAGATGTACAAACTCTTTTGAATCATCTTTTATTCATTATTCCCCTGGAAGTTCATGCAGATAAACAGATGTGTGTTTAAAGCCAGAAGCTTGCATATACTTCAAGTGACTTTGCTGTGATCCTAAAATACCATCATTATAGTCAATAAATGCCCTGTGGAGTGCAGCTAATCTAACAGAAACAAAAGCAAAACAAACTTAACAAAAATGTCACAGAAGAAAACCAGTAATGCAGTTGAGGAAGAGTTGGAGGAGATTATAAAATCTCTGAACTTCATATCGGATGAAATGGGCACAGTGGCCAAACAACAAGCTATGCTACTTCATTTGATGGATGAAGTCAAAATGTTTGGAATCAGACTATTTCAATTATGTATGTGAAACATCCCTATTGAAGTAATATTCTTGGTTCAAAACAACTTAAGATCAATTGACAGCCTTTGTGGCATAATGTTGATTACCACAATTATAAATTTTGACTTGTGCCTCCTTTTCTTAAAAAACTAAATATATATGGAATAATGTTCAGATTTTGCTGTTTCAGAAGGAAACTGGTACTTTAATTCATCAAAGTGGCATTCAACTGATCACAATATATAGTCAGGACATTACTGATGTACAAAACTGCACCATCACTATTTGAAAAAAGACATTTTTGATCAAATCTAGACAGCAGCCATCACTCCAATACCTTATCCTGGAGTAATCATGCTAAATTGCTCATTTGGTACTAGAAAATCACTTGCTATTATATCAAACACATTTGAAAACTATTTGGTTTATTAAATGAAGCTTAACATTGTCTTTGTGTTTGTTTTAAGTTGCTACAGTATGCAACAGACTGGCATGTCTTAAGGTCAATATTAGGTCAAAAATGGCGAAAAGAAACAGCTTTCTCTAGAAACTCGTCAGTCAATCATTGTTTTGAGGAATGAAGGCGATACAATCCTTGGAACTGCCTAAAACTGAAGATTTCATCCAAAGGTGTAACTACAGTCTTCAAAGACAAAGCACAACTGTCTCTAACAAGGACAGAAAGAGATGTGGAAGACCAGATGTACAACTAAACAAGAGGAGAAGTACATCAGAGTCTCTAGTTTGAGAAATAGACGTCTCACATGTCCTCCGCTGACAGCTTCATTGAATTCTACCCGCTAAACACCAGTTTCATGTACAACAGTAAAGAGAAGACTCAGGAGGACTTATGGGAAGAATTGCAAAGAAAAAGACACTTTTGAAACCGAAAAACAACAAGAAAAGGTTCGAGTGGGCAAAGAAACACAGATATTGGACAACAGATAATTGGAAAAGAGTGTTACGGATCTTAACCCCATTGAGCATCAGCTAGACTGTAAGGTGCGTGAGAAGTGCCCGACAAGACAGCCACATCTATGACAAGTGCTACAGGAAGTGTGGGGTGAAAGGTCACCTTTCACCAAATCTAGCTGTAATAGTAATTTTTCACATTATTAATGTCCTGACTATAAATTGTGATCAGTTGAATGCCACTTTAGTGAATAAAAGTACCAATTTCTTTCCATAAGAAAATCCAAAATCTGTACATTATTCCAAACTTTTGGCCGCCTGTGTCGGTGTATATATATATATATATATATATATATATATATATATGCAATATATTAGGGCTGTCAATCGATTCAATTTTTTTTTAATCTAATTAATGACATGGTATGCTAACTTATTAATCACAATTAACAGCATGCAAAATATTTGCTGAGAAAGCCACTTAAATAATCATTTGTTATATAATGATTAAGTGGTTATATTTAAACAAATATAAATGAAAAAATATATATTATAAAAAAATTGCTTTAGTATGCATATATATATATATATATATATATATATATATATATATATATATATATATATATATATATATATATATATATATATATACACACCAATTAATATTCATCAGCCATGGTAGGATTCTTTAAATTCGCCAGTTGATTTGTGCCAGTTTGCCTTTCAGCAAATCAGACAGGGATGCAGGAGGAACGTCACGTGATGTATTTAATATTAATGAGCCAAGCTTTCAGCTTTCAGCATTCGTAATGTTGGTCTCAGCTGACCAATCGCAGGGGAGCCAGCATGTAAATTCTGATGTCCTGTATCCTAGGGATTTCCCTCCTTTGCCTTTAAATCGCGGCCTTTGCAGCTCTGCGCGCGCTCCTGCGCCAATCTGTGCCAGTCAACCGAATGCGCGTGCCGCTAACCTGACTCGTCGGGGGCGCGCAGTTGGGGGACTTATTGGAGCAGCTCGGGCAAAAAATTAATTAGACGCGAAACTGGGACAAATTATGACTCCGGATTTGGATTATTTTGCCCACGCTGTGTATATATAGATTGCGATTTATTGTTTTATCCATGAATATGACTTTGGAGGGTTGTTTTTACAAACTCCGCCGCACAAGGATGAAGAATATAATACAGAAGCGGTTGTGCACCTGCTGTCATTGTGCATTTGAATGCTGAAATTGCAGAAAGGACAACTTTTTTGCAATTATGCTGCAGCATTTCGTGCATTTTATTGCACAAAGCAACAATATTATAATTATGATTTTTATATTGAACGTCGACTTTGGATTTTAACACCCATGACCTGCACAGCAAAAATGTGTTTGTACACGCAAAAATAGACAGGGGGGATCCCGTATATTTCTGGGCCTGGTTATCATTTGTGGGTTGAATTTTTTGGATCTAAAGAGTCTTAAACATGTATGCAGGACGGAAAAGGAGAAAACCAGTGCAAAGAACGTAAGTTGTAATAAAGTGTGTATGATGCATGTATTCACTCAATGCTTAGTGCATGTAAAATGAATATTATTAACCCAACATTAGATAATACAAACAAATAATAAGCAATATATATATATATATATATATATATATGGGCCTGAAAAACTTATATGCAGAAAAACTTTTTGACATATGATATATATATCTGTCAAAAAGTTTTTCTGTTGATTTCTGGCCGGAAACAAAAAAAAAAAAAAAACTGAATACAGTTGGCTACACTCATGATAATTTGACCTAAATTGAATGTAATCTCTCTTACAGGCCCATCTGTCAAAAATAAATATTTATATTTCACTGTTATTATTCACTTAAGGTCATATAATCGGCATCGATATGAATATAAGGCGTTGGATTTGTGTGTTAATATAGTGTTTAATGTATAAATCTATGCATCATATTTTTGATTTTCATGAATCATGCTTTTCATTGCTCATTTGGTACAGTAGTCAAATTGTGTAAATATTTGGCATTTTTCGTTCAAACAAAACACAAGGGCCAAAAAAATTGCAGTAGCCACTTTCATTTTAATTAAATCTAAATCTGCACAAACTGGAAAATCGGACAAAAAATGTTTTAAAAAATTGCCATAATATTTTATTATATGTTTTTTTTTATATTTTTAATCAAATAAAAAAACATTTACTTTTATGTATCTATTTAAATATTTATTCATATTTAATTTTATTTCATATATTTCATATAGCGTGACCGCTAATTTACGTTCAAATGCGAGTCATTTTCGTTCGATAAACAACATTGCTTAAATTGCTTAATACTAATATAAAGTAAATGTATTTCGTCGGCAATCTGTACTGATAAATATTATATTAGATATTTAATAATTAATGCGAAATATTATCTTCATTATTTTAAACCTATACACACCTGTCATTGGTTTTAATATCTCCTCAAACGATACAGATATGTATATATTTTGTAATACACCATTCAAAAATCACGTATTTATACTCTTTTTTTTTTATAATCGATTGTACATTATTTTTATGCACAGATGATCCTTATTCATCTGACCTTTGTGTCTTTTGATTATCATTTGTGAGATTACAAAACATACCATTACAAAATTCTGACATGGCTATATATGAAAATACATTAAATTATAGTTCATATATTACAATTATAGTATCATTGATGTATATACAGTAACAGTATATATATATATATATATATATATATATATATATATATATATATATATATATTAAAATTCCACTAGTATTTGGGAAACTGGCCATTTTTGTAGTGTGAAATATATGTTCTATGTCTATATGTTGACTTGCCTGCTTGACTAAATGAGTGTATTTACAGTGACAGACTAGTGTGTATAAATCATGTTTGTGTGCTTATGTGTACGTACTTAGCTCTAGCTCTCTTTGGGACAGAATTGTAAAAAGATATTTTTGAGGGTTGGGTTAGTAGCCTATATTTTTTATTATAATTAGCTTTCTGTATGTGTGTGGGTCAGGTTTTGCTTACATTGTTGGGACCAGCCAAAGGTCTCCATGAGGAAAATGGTGTAAAATAGAAATAAAAAAAAAGTACTCTACTTAATAATAGAAATAAAATAAATGCAAAAAGGTTATTATGTGGACTATGTTTATAGGGGTACGTTTTTGGGGATAGAAAACATCCTTATTCCCCATCATAATAGGACAAGTGTGTGTGTTGTATATGATCTTAAAATACATTTTTTACAAAGTGTGCTCTTGCTTTCAGGGTGAAACATTCCACAACTGAAGGTGTGAAATCAAACCCGTCCAAACGTCATCGAGACCGGTTAAACTCTGAGTTGGACCAGTTGGCCAGCCTCCTTCCATTTCCCGAAGAGGTTACCAGCAGCCTGGATAAACTCTCCATCCTGCGTTTGAGTGTCAGTTACCTGCGAGCTAAGAACTTCTTCTCAGGTGAGTTCACATGGAGCGAACTGACGTTGTGTGTTTGGGGACTAAATTATCCCCCAAAAGTGGGCTAAATCTGACTAAACCTCCCTTTTGTGACATTTTGGGACATCCACAATTCATAAATACAGTAAATAATGTTTTAATTATAAAAATGCAAAAAGCTTTCTTTTAGGGGTAGGGTTAGTCTATAGTAATTAGCTCCATATAACATAATAATATAGCATAATAAATGTGTGTGTGTGTGTGTGTGTGTGTGTGTGTGTGTGTGTGTGTGTGTGTGCACTCTTGAATGTGGTGATGTAATATTTGAGTGTGCTGGGTCAGATTGTTTTGACACAGTGGAAAGGATCATAATCCTGAATTATGGAAAGGACAAATAAAAACACAAACGGTTGTAATCAGGGGCTCTTACATTAAACTGTTGGACTGCCATATTGACAATGGACAAACACTTGATGATCCATGCAGGCAAAGAACCAATGAGCTTGTGTCACTGTTATGGATATCTAAACAACAATAATATGCAGAGATCATGACCATTGTGCCGTATTACCACAAATAGATTGATGGATGCATGGATAGATCTATAAAGTCTTAAAGTCATCATTGTGTTGTTTGATTAAATAAGAACAGTGTTAGGGAGACTATTCCATAGTTTTGGAGCCAATTAGGAAAAGGATCTTCCTCTTTTTGTGGATTTTGATATTCTAGGAACTATTAACTTGCCAGAATTTTGTGATCGTGATGGAATATAGCATGGGAGAAGGTCTTTTAAGTACTGTGGAGCTAGACCATTCAAAGCTTTGTATGTATTTAACAGAATTTAACAGGTAGCCAGTGTAACGATGATAAAATTGGGCTAAAATAATCATATTTCTTGGTTGTCATTAGCACTCTGGCAATTGAAGTTTATTTATTGAACTTGCAGTACATCCTCCCAGTATTGTAATGCATTACAATAATCTAGTCTTGAGGTCATGAACGCATTAATTCATTTTTCGGCATCAACAACAGAGAGAATGTTTCATTACTTCTGACATTTCTGAGGTGAAAGTATGCTGTTCTACAAACAATGGAAATTTGATTTTCAAAGGACAGATAAGTATCAAATATAACACCTAAGTTCTTCGCTGTAGAAAACGAAGTAACAGTACGTCCATCGAGAGTCAGATTATATTTTAGCAGCTTGTGTAGTTTGATTAAATATTATTGTAATTTGTGTATGAAAATAAATCGCCTTGTGAGCAAGCCGAAGGTTACTTGCGAGGCTTATTTTTAGAGGTTTTTGGTCCAATAATTAGTATCTCTATTTTGTCGGAATTGATTAGAAGTACATTTCTGGACACCCAATTTTGATTTCATTGATACACTCTGCTAATTTGGAGAATTGTGAAATTTCTTTGGGTTTAGAAGAAATAGAAGGTTGGGTATTGTTGGCATAACAGTGGAAACTTATTCCACAATTCCTGATAATTTCTCCCAGTGGAAGCATATATAAGGAGAAAAGCAGAAGCCTTAAAACTGATCCCTGTGGCACTCCATACTTAACTTTTGTTTGATTTGACAATTCCTCGTTTACACATACAAAGTGGTAGAGGTCTGATAAATAGGACCCTGAACCATGTTAATGCAAGTCCACTTTTACCAACATAATTCTCCAGCCTATTCAAGAGAAAGCAGCACTAAGATCTAAAAGCACTAGAAGAGAAATGCAGCCGCGATCAGATGATAAGAGCAAGTCATTTGTAACTCTGATAAGTGCAATCCTTGTACTGTGATGGGGCCTAAATCCTGAATTAAATTGTTCATACATACCATTTCTCTGTAGAAATTAAAAGTTGGAAGGACACTACCTTTTCTTGTATTTTTGACATAAAAGGAGGTATGGAAATCAGTCTATCATTAGCCAATTCTCAAGGATCAAGCTGTGGCTTCTTAATAAGAGGTTTGATAACATGTCCTAAGGATAGCGAGGAGTTAATAATATTAAGAAGAGGTTCTGAGATTACAGGGAATACCTCTTTAAGAGCTTAGTTGGTATTGGATCTAACATACATGTTGTGGCTTTTGATTTTTCAATATGTTTTGCTAGCTCTTCATGATATATGACAATGAAGGACTGAAGTTGCTCGTGAGGAAAATGATGAGACACTGTCTTCTGAGATGCTGTGACAGATGATTGCATAGTTCCAATTTTATTTCTGATGATTTCTATTTTATCATTAAAGAAATTCATAAAGTCATTACTCTTGTGCTGCGACTGAATATCTGGTTCAGTAGATGCTTTATTCCTAACCAATTTAGCCACGGTACTGAATAAACACCTATGATTGTTGTGGTTATTTTCTATGAGTTTGCTAAAATATGCTGACCTGGCAACTTTTGGTGCCTGTCTGTTGCTACAGACACTATCCTTCCCTGCACTGCAAAATTCCTCAAATTTTTGTATTCTTCCACTTTTTCAAGTTGCTATCTTGAGAGCATGAGTGTGATCATTGTACCATGGTGCGGGGCTTTTTTCTTTAATTTTCTTTAATCAAAGGGGGTGACACTATCAAGAGTGCTAGAGTAGACTGCATTTATATTTTCTGTTATTACATGAGTATGTAAGACAATTCTGGAAGATTATTAGTGAAGCTATCTTTAGTGGTCGAAAGAATAATTCTACCTGAACGATAGTGTGGTGTAGATTGATTGGCATTAGCTGATTGCAGCAAATAAGAGATGAGGTAATGATCCGAGATGTCATCGCTCTCTGGTAGAATTTCTATATTATCATCATCAACTCCATATGACAGAATTAAATCTAGCGTATGATTATGGCGATGAGTTGGTCCTGTCACATTTTGTCTGACTTCAAGAGAGTTGAGAATATAAAAAATGTATTTCCCAATATGTCATTCTCATTATCTATCTGAATGTTGAAGTCACCAACAGTTAAAACTCAATCTACATTAACTACTAGATCTGACAGAAAATTTTCAAGAAAATCTGAATTCTTCCCGGGTGTTCTATTACTATAGCATTTGAAAAAGATGACTAAGATTTTTTATTTATAACTGATGGTGTCACATTAAGCATTATTACTTCAAAAGACTTATATCCTAGCCTCTGTGTAACACCAAAAACTTAAATGTAGCAACACATCCTCGACCCTTCAGACAAGACACATGTTTATAGCAATAACCTGGAGGAGTAGATTAATTTAAACATATACACTACCGTTCAAAAGTTTAGGGTCACTTACTCATTCTTTATTTATTTATTTATTTCACATTTTAGAATAATAGTAGTCAGCAAAACTATGGAATAATAGAAATGGAAATATGGGAATTATTTTGTGACCAAAAAATCCAAAATAAATCCAAAACTATGTAATATTTTAGCATCTTCAAAGTAGTCACCCTTTGCCTAGATTTTGCAGACATGTACTCGTGACATTTTCTCAACCAACTTCTTGAGGAATCACCCCGGGATGCTTTTTAAACAGTATTGAAGGAGTTCCCATCTATGTTGGGCACTTATTGGCTTCTTTTTTTCATATTTTGATCCAAGTCATCCATTTCAAAAACTTTTTTTTTTTTTAGGAAATTTTAGATTTGTAATTAAATAAATGTATATGTTTTGGCAGAATAATATTTTGTCTACAAAGTTAATTTCAAACTTTTAAGCATACACCTACAGATCAAAAGATTTTTAAGATCATGAGAAACATTTCAGACAAGTGACCCCAAACTTTTGAACGGTAGTGTATATTCATTCAGTTTAAGCCAGGTTTCAGTCAAACAGAGTACATCCAAACTATGATCTGTAATAAATTAATTTACAATTAGTGCTTTTTTTGAAAGAGATAATGTTTAGTAGCCCTACCTTTATATGATGTTTATCTTTAATTTTGTTGTTTTTTCCAAGTTTGACTGTAATAAAACATGTTTTATAAATGATTTAGTGAGTGGATTGAATCTGGTAGTTCGGAGAACAGACACGGTCTCTATATGATATCTAGGTGATCCAGTCTCTATGGGTTGTAGTTTATGTGACCTGTGTGACGTCTCAAGGCAGCTAACAGATGTTCGGTTTAACCAGTTTGTCTGCTTCCTGACCTGGGCCCCAGTTAGTTAAATTCTATCACTATTACGACTATGAGCCAAAATACTGTAGAGGAGAGCGGTACCTTCACAGGAGGATGGAGTCCATCTCTCTTTATTTATTTAAGTCTACCCCAAAAACGCTTCCAATTGTCTATAAATCCTATGCTATTCTCCGGACACCACTCAGACATCCAGCCATTCAGTGACACTAAACTATGGTAAAACTTGTCACCACAACAAGGAGGGTGGGGGCCAGAGTATATTACAATGTCTGACATAGTTTTTGTAAGTTCACATTATCTTTAGTGATCTCTGACTGGCGAAGCCAGGAGAATAAAATTTTTATAAAATCCACTTTTAGCATTAGCCAGGACTTGCAAATTTGATCTGATGTCAGATTAACTATTGTTAAATGCATTTAACAATAGTAGCTGGGGTCTCTATTTCCACGTTTCTTACAATAGAATCACCAATAACAAGGGCTCTTTCAGCATGATTCTCAGTGGGTGCATCACTGATTGGGGAGAATCTAAGAATTTGAAACCCTAATAGGAACAGGAGAGTGGTGTTGTTTTGCTGAGTGATTATGCCACAGAGACGCCACCCAAACGCCCTGCTGCAGGGGCTCTACAGCCAGAACCAAAGTGCGTGTTGCTCGCTGTACTACCCACATCGGAAACAGTTTCTACCGGCATCTCTTTCTCACTGACCTCCACTAGCATTCAGATGCGTGGCTCTAACTCATTAAACTTCTTCTTCAGCCTGAATAATTCCTTACATTTGTAACATGTGAATCCCTCACTGTTGATGGAAAAGCTATAGTAAACAGTAGTGCTGGAAGAATAACATGAGTGGATGCCGTGATTACCGCAATTGTTAGTTGTTGTTGTTATGGTTGTTCTTGAGCGCCGAGGGTTTAAGATCGATGTGGTTTGATGTGGTTCCTAATCAGCAGATGTTTGAGATTGATGCAATAATCCATGTAAAACACAGAGAAGAAAACTAATGCATGCAGTTGAGACACGAGATGTAGACAAGCAACAAAAAAAAAGAGAGAAATGGGTGTGCGCTGTAAAATGTAGTTGAAATGTAGTTGAAACAGTAGAAAAGAGGAAAAAAACTAAGCATGCAGTTAAATGGCAAAGGATAAAACAATGAAAGTATAAGAACAAGCAATGCTAAGATGCTGGCAAGCTACTAACACAGGCTTGTGCAGCGAGCCAGCAGCAGCTGCAGCAGGAACTCATAATCTAGAACATAAATTTTCTATTAAAGTAAATACTGCATCATTCATGATAGTTTGTTATCCTTATAGTCCATCATAATGTATTAATCCTAAAGTAAAAAACCTAATAAGTTATATTTATTTGATAATTTAGTCAATTTCACAGGTAAATAAAATCTGTGAATTTGACAACTTTTCGAAGCTGATTTTTCAAGCATGCAAGAAAGCACTGTTTGCAAGTGAACCATTTCACCATTTTTATAGTTGATTTTGTTGTTCCATTTGGTAACTTCTTGTTTTGTGCAGTCTGAAGGTAATTTCCTACTTAAAATTACCCGTTCATGATCAAAAAAATTATCTGTTAATTGTCATCCTGTTTTGTGCACCAAGTGATGAGGTCTGCATGAGCAGCACTGTATCTTGATTTTGTCGCCAGTAATGCAAGATGATGTTGTTTAATAGACTACGTAGCATGCATATGGAATGGTAAAATGGCAACTTACTATGAACTTATGTTTATTTAAGTACCATTTTCATCAGATTTGTACATAAGAGTAAATGTATTAATTAAACGTTTATGTTAAATTTACTTTAATCAATATTATGTCAAGTAGACAACTTTATAAAAATGTACTTGGAAAAACTGTGCAAAAACCTGTAAAATAAAAATTAAGTAAATCTTACAAGTCATTTCTATCAAGATAGATAGATAGTTTGCTAATTAGTTAATTTGGTTGCGTTATGTTAGTTTGGTTACGTTACATTACGTAAAGTGATGATATGATATAAGTCATAAATGCGTATTTCTATTCCCTGATTTAGATACCCAAGCTGATTAGATTTGTTTTAAGCTATTTGACTTGTTATCGTCACATTACTGACATTCAATTGCCATGAAGAATTTGTTTTTCACTAATTTGTTCGTTTTCAGTTTTGCGTAAAACAGTGCCAAGTTCAGCATTTTAACGCTTGTGATGTTTATTTATGCTGAAAGCCTTTGGCTGAAGCTCTCGTTGCTTGTGATGGGCCCAGATGTCCTTCCCCTTATTAAAACAATTCCATTCATCCATTCGTTGTAGCCTTCCAGCTTACGGACGAACATCAAAACAATACATCCACACTTCCATTCTTTGGCAGATTGTGTAGGCCAACAGTCCTGATGCATAACATTGAGGACATCCACTCTATCATTGAAAAACAAACTCTGAGCAAATATGCATCTGAAACTGTAATATGATTGGACAAATATGTAATTTTCTCTGTAACTTGTGATTGTTTAATAGCAAATCTAGCACGGACGTGCTGCACTGCAGTAACTGGCTTCCTCTCAGGCATGAATAATAACAAGCTAAAAGAATTTATCAAATGGAGGGGTGTGTTTATTTAAGGAAGGAGTTTAAAATGTCTGTTACGGTGAATATGTGAGAGACTGACTGAGTGATCTAGATTAAATGTTTGTGTATATGCATTTTCGAAATTATCGTATATCATTGTTTTATAACAATGACTAATTGTTGAATGATGTCACTGATAATTATCGCTGTTGTGACGTCAATGATTATGATGTTGATGTTATTACAGAGGTAATTGTTATTAATTGTCAATCAATTTGCATTCAAGCATAATATTATTGCTATCCAACAGCAGTTTTGATGTCTCAACAGAATCAAATAAATATTTTATTATTTAAACATTACTGAAACAAATGTCTAGTCTAATCAAGCTGCATCAGATCTCTGGCTGGATGTTCCTTAAAGGGGAACTGTGTAATTGTAAAACATTTTAGATGAAATGTAATGCTATTTTCCTTGCGTTTTGCATCTGTAATATGACTTGCAGTATGTCCTAGTGAAATGGGAAATTCAAATAAATATTTTAAGACAATGCAATATTTGAGACAAATCAGTTGGGTGTGACTTCATTTTGTCTATTGGGAATGACCGGTTGTTGGAGACAAGGGGTCGGAAAACGAAAGATTATGAAACGCACTAAAGATTTATTTCAAAATGTGTTTACTTTGTAAGCTGACTCAGGATTATTGTAAACTGACTGTGAAGGTCTCTTTGGGGAGGAAGGGACATTGTAGACTGAATGTAGGTCATTGTTTCCAGCACTTATAATGCCTCAGGAAACGTACTGTTTTATTGGAGTGACGGCAACTAAAACAAGACCCCAATTAAACTTCCTCTTCCTCTTTGTGCACTCTCGCCCTTTTCTGCCCACCCTTCTCTCCTGATTCTGTCTCTTTATCTCTGTCTATATATGTGCTTATATTCTTCAACTCCAGGTCATGGCACCAGTTCTTTCTTTCACCCCCCTCTCCATCCACTATCATTCAAAGGAACGTAGCATAATTTGTTATAATGAGTAACTTAAGCATAATTTGCTGTAAGTAAACAGAACAAATTGAATCTGATGTGTGAATATTAGATTCCAGTTTTCATTAAAAGGCTAGTATGACTTGTGACATTTAGCGGGATGCTGCCTAATAGAATATACTGTATCATTAATTATTACATTAAACACTAAAAATAATTTGTTGTTCAACACAAGTCCTGTGGTTCCCCTTCTGTCACTCTCTCGATGTTGTGTCAAAGGAAGTGACACAAGGGGTCTTCTCGATGCCGAATCATACCTCTGAACCTGAGAAAAGGCCAATGTCAAGTTGGCGTACAGAATTTGCATGCCCCGCCCCGGACATACGGGTATAAAGGGAAACGGGGCAGCAAATGCCAGTCAGAATTTTTCTTCGGAGCCAAATGGTTGTGCAGCAAGCGGCTGAATCTCACTCCTGTTCCACTCACCTCTACCAGCGAGAAGCGTGGATGTTGGAATCGCACGGCGCATTTTCAGCTGGCGTTTCTCTCACTGCATGCTGTGCAGTTCACGCCCCTGGGCGCTTTGACAGCGCTTCTTCCTGTTTAAAAGAGTGTTCTCCTCCTAAAAGAGCTATATTTTCTCTAAAAGAGTCTGAGTTTTCCCACTCACAAAAAAGAGCAATACACAGCGGCGTTGAACATCCTTTTCAGGATGCGTCTTTTCAGGACGCACAGACGTTCGTGGATGGTTCTCACTGCGATAACATGACCATGGCAACGTTGTGGTCGGGGCCCTCCTTCCTGAAGGTGAATGCCACTTCAGCCGCCCCCCGCGTCGCTCCTCCTTCCCACGGGATTGAGGACGGCCTGGCTGGCGTTGAAGGTGATATGGGGATAACGACGGGTTCGGTTTCGCCGGGTAAATCCCCATGAACCACCCGCCCCCCAACACGCTCGTGTGCTTCCGTCCAGGTTCGGGATGAGTGCGACTAGCCGCATGGCAAGCCGGCATTCTCCCTCGAGCCCCCGGGCTTGGATGATGACATCATCGATGCATCGGAGAGCATCCAGGCGTCTGACGCGGAAGAATCGACTGGGCTGCCGCCTTCGGGCCAGTCTGAGGCGGACGCGCCGATGGCTGACATGCTTTCCCGGGCTACCGTGAGCGTGGGCTTGGACTGGAACCCTCCCTCCTCCCCACAGCCTTCACGGCTTGACGACTGGTACCTCGGTGCCCGGCGACACAGCCACGCCCCCCCCCCCCCGGTACCATTCTTCCTGGAAGTGCATGACAAGCTGACGCGGTCATGGAGGGCGCCTTTCACTGCCCGTAACCGACCCGCTCACTCGTCCTCTCTCACTACCCTGGACGGCGGGGCGGCCCACGGATACACAGAAGTCCCCCAGGTGGATAGGGCGGTAGCTATCCATTTGTGCCCAGAGAATGCCGCCACCTGGTGGGACACCCGGTACTCCCCTCCAGAGCCTGTAGGATGACGTCATCTCTGTCCTCCAAAGCCTACATTGCCACCAGACAGGCCGCCTCCGCCCTGCATGCCATGGCTCTCCTGCAGGTCCATCAAGCCAAGGCAATTGGGTACTCCCGATCCTGACATGCTGCAGGAACTGCGCTTTGCCACCGACCTCGCTCTCAGAGCCACGAAGGTCACAGCGCAGGCACTCGGCAGGCGATGGCCACCCTTGTGGTCCAGGAGCGCCACCTCTGGCTGAACATGGTTGAGATGCACGACGTTGAAAAGGCAAAATTTCTCAACGCACCCATCTCCCAGCTTGGCCTCTTCGGCGACACCGTCGACGACTTCGCCCAGCAGTTTTCGCCAGTGAAGAAGCAGACGGAGGCAATATCGCACATCATGCCCTGGCACCACCCATCCGGCATGCCCTGCGCCCTGTCTGCTCCCCGAGGGTGTCCCCCTGCGACCAAACAACAGCAGGCAGCTCCGCAACCTGGGCCCAGCTCTCAGCCCCAGTGTCGACAGGACCCCTACCCGGACCAGAAAATCTCTGAAGCGCTCCTGAGACAGGCAACCCAGGCAGTCGGATGTTCACTCCGGAGATGGTACCAAGACCACTCTTTCCCCCGGTGGAGGGCCAGGAGGAGAATCCTTGTTTTCCTTATGTTCATTTGCCGCACCCTCTTTGGGTTGCGGTACCCAAATGTTCAATTAAAGAGCAATTTCCCCACTCCCTGGGTCATCCAGCCGGTGTGCGCCATTCTCACGGCACCCCGGCCTTAAAACTCTCCAGTCATGGTTCCCCGGACGCAGCTCTCTCACCTCCGGCCCCGCGACTGCTCAGCCCCGGCAGGCCAGTGCTGACGAGTTCCGAAGACACCTCCTTAGGACCTCTTCCTCAGTCTCGAACCCGCCCCCTGCCGACAGCGCGGAGTAAGGTAAATGCTTTGAGTCTTTTCTCTGCACCTGAGCCTTGGGACGCTCTTTTGCCTCCTGATGCATTATTACCTGCTCCCCCCTGCCGCGAAGCCCCTCCCGGTACGTCAAATGTGATCGTCCCATTAGTCCCCCTCGCACGGAGTTTGGTAATTACTTCACAATCCGTCGCGCTGGTTGGCCAAGACCATCCGAATCGGCTACGCGAATCAGTTCACCAGGTTCCCACCTCATTTCAGCAGTATTTGCTCCACTCTAGTCCGCGGCCATCAAGCCAGTGCCTTACGAGCAGAGATTTCCACCCTGCGCCTCAAGGACGCAATAGAGCCCATCACTCCAACCGAGATGAAGGGATTCTACAGCCCTTACTTCATCGTACCCAAAAAAAAGCGGCGGGTTGCGACCAATCTTGGACTTGCAAGTTCTCAACTGGGCTCTGCACAAACTCCCGTTCTAAATGCTCACGCAGAAACAGATTCTCACCTGCATTCGACAGCTACATTGGTTTGCGGCGGTAGACCTGAAGGATGCGTACTTCCATGTCTCCATTTTGCCACGAGACCGACCCTTCTTACGATCCAGTTGCCAAGGTGTTTTCTGTTGTTTTTAGTGCATTGCTATGCCCTTTTCACAGGGTATTCTGGGTGGTTTTAGGGTGTTGCTATCCAGTTGCCAAGGTGTTTTGTGTTGTTTTTAGTGCATTGCTATGCCCTTTTACAGTGTGTTCTGAGTGGTTTTGGAGTGTTGCTATGCAGTTGCCAAGGTATTTTTTTGTTGTTTTTAGTGCCTTGCGGTGCCCTTTAACAGGGTATTCTAGGTGTTTTTTAGTGAGTTGCTATGCAGTTGCCAAGTTGCTTTGTGTTGTTTTTAGTGCCTTGCTATGCCCTTTAACAGGGTTTTCTGTGTGGTTTTTAGTGCATTGCTATGGAGTTGTCAGAGTGTTTTTCATGTTTTTAGTGAATTGCTATTTATTTGCCAGTATGTTCTGAGTTGTTTTTAGTGCCTTGCTATGCCCTTTAACAGGGTATTCTGGGTGTTTTTTATTTGTGTTGCTATGCAGTTGCCAGGGTGTTTTACATTGTTTTACGGACATTGCTATGCCCTTTTACAGGTTGTTCTGAGTGGTTTTAGTGCCTTACTATGCAGTTGCTAGGATGTTTTGTGTCCTTTTAGTGTGTTGCAGTGTATTTGTATCTTACTGGCCAAAGTGAAAGTCTCTATTGATATTGCTGCGGTCCAACCTTCAATGTAAGTCTATGTGATTTTTTTCTTGATCCTTTTTTTTCAGTTCTAGGGTGTTCAGAGTTGTTTTTAGTGTGTTATGCAGTTGCTAGGGTGTTCTGAGTGGTTGCTTACTGGCCAAAGTGAAATTATGTATAATATTCTGTTCCCTTGATATTGCTACAGTCCAACCCACAATGTGAGTTAGGGTTAGGGTTAGGGAGTTTTGTTGTTCACCAGGCAACAATCTTAAGCATTATCGCTTAGAAATGTGCTACATCACTATGCATGCAATACCACTGTAATACTACACAACTCTCCTTTTAAGCTGCATGATTTGAGGTATAATTTATGTCTATAGCACAAACCATGCAAGACGAGTTAATTACCAAAGTTTAATACTTGAACAAATCTTTTACCCTTTTGTCTGATGTGCACATCTACAAAAATGTCACAGTGCAGAATAAGTATAAACTTGCCTTAAGTGTGAACAATGGTAATATTGATTCAATATTTTACATTTTCACATTATTATTATTATTCTTTATTGGTTTAATTTTTTGTTTTTGTTTTTTGTAAATAAGTAAAAAAGTTCTTAAAAAATTATTCTGCTTCCAATAAAAAACATTCAACAATTTCACATCCATTACACATGGAATAAAAAAAACTGCCTGTGAATGCTTATTGTAACATTGGGATTTCCGACTATGAGATTTGAGCTTTTTCCTGTATTTTGTGATTATATGTTTTGCCAGGTTAACACGGGGCAATCCTTAATCTTTGCATGCATGCTGGGTACCTAAGAATTAAAACTCTGAACCAGATGGCAACTGAGGGGCTCTTCAGCTTCAACTTAACCTATAAAACAGTTTTTCCTTTTTGTATCTTTGTTTCCCAGTCTCTCCTTGTCCAAGGCTCTTAGCATTTTGTGTTGTTTTTTTATTTATTTATTTGTTTATTTATTTATTTTCAGGAATCCTGTCGCCCATGTTGTTACTGAGCAGACGAATTCTGAGAAATATGACGTGTGTCGAATGTGATTTAGCTGGTCTGGAAACATTACATACAGTGAGGTCCAAAAGTCTGAAACCACTGTCTGAAATTAAAAATTAAGTTAAACAAAGCTAAGCTAACCAAACTCTAAGACAGTCTGAAATGTATGTTTTTTTTTGTTGTTGTTTTTTTACCTCAACTCTTTATACAAATTGTTTATGTCAATAATATATTCTCTTGCACAAATGCTTCATGGGAAGGCTGACTCATAGCCCTGCATGTCTAAATTGAGAGCATTCAAGGGCAAGGGAGAGAGAAAGAGAAAGAGACAAGCAAAGAGAATGGAGAGAGAGAGAGAGAGAGAGCGAGCGAGCGAGATTAATATGATGGATGTAAGATTGAGAGTTCAACTCTGGCAGGTCTTTGACTGATGATTTATGGAAAGCTTATAGTTATGACATTTATTAAACACGAAAAAATAAAAAAATGTGACATTATTCTCGTTTTATTTCCCCGTGATTGTCTTGCCAAGGTCCATTATTTGAGCTGCGATTAGAATGATTCATTGTGTCATGAGACTGAATCAGCCGTCTGTGTTTTGTTTGGTTTTATGCTACAACAACAGTTCTGTGTTGTTTTAATCTTTGGTTTAGAACACACGTAGACATAAGCAACGTTGATTATATTTGTGTTAAAAAAGGATTATCACATTAATGTGTATGGTTCTAATTGTGACCACAGTGTCGGCACGGGAAGTTTCTCGTTTAGATAGCACTCATCATTTTGAAACTGTGGGGTCATGCCCCGAATTAATAATAGTTTTCCTATTATTATTATTCTGCTTCCACTCTTGAGTCTATAGAACCGCTTATGGGAAAGTTATGAAATTTGGCACACTGATAGAAGACAATCTAATCTGTTACCACAGTAAATTTGGCTTCTATACCTCAAACCCTGTAGCGCCACCAACTGCCCAAATTTTGCACTCACGTTTATGTTAATAACTTTTGAACTATGAGTCCTAGAAACAAAATTCTTTTTTTCTTCTGATTCCTTGGCTCAATCCAATTATATTGCATTTCCAATCATTAAAATGTTTCCGCCATTTTGAACTTTTTCGAACTCGTCCTAGGCTGTTTGTCCGATTTGCACGAAAATTGGCCTGCAATCATCTAGATTTTTCAAAACAAAAATTGATTCACAGAATTTTGATAAACCATGCTGTTTTCGAATGGCGCTTCAACGAATTCGACGAAGACCACACAAAATTGAACTTGAGACTGTATCTCCGCAACGATCTGAGGGATTGGGACAAAACTTGGTATGTGTCTTCACCATTTGGCCCTGAGGTTACCTGGAGTATTTTGGCGCACTGCCCCCTACTGGTCATGAGATATCAAAAAAGGAAATTTTTGCTTATAACTTCTGAACAGTTTGTCATAAAATCATCAAATTGGTCTCATTAGATTCCAACAATATGACAATATCCAACATTTCGGACGTCGGCCATATTGAATTTTCTGAAAAACCTACTTTTTCGAACTCCTAGGCCGTTTGTCCGATTTGCATCATCTAGAGGCACTCATGACAATTTATTCTCTTATTATTTTTATAAACCATGCCGTTTTCGAATGGCACTTCAACGAATTCAAAGAATATGCTAAACTGATCTAGAGGCTGTATCTCCAAAACACTTTGAGGGATTGGGATGAAACTTGGTACGTGTCAACACCATTTGGCCCTGAGGTTACCTGCAGCATTTTGGCGTACTGACCCCAAATGGTCAGGAGATAGAAAAATTGCAATGATAACACATGATAACCATCATGCCCAGATAGTACATCAGCAGTTTCAGAACAGTGCCAAATACTGGACAAAAATTCTAAGAACCAGCTATTTTTAGTTATTTTTAAAATAAATCTGTTTTTTTTATAATTGAAAGCTTACTTTTTCTAACTCCTCATTCACTGTTCATCATACTCTAACCAAATGTCACAAAGCTTCTTTTGCTGCTCATGGTGCTGATAACTGGCTTGGCCCTGGTATCGCTGCTTGCAGCTATATTTACTTTTATTTCCTTTCACACAAATCATGAGAAAAATGGCAGATTATCCATTCATAAACACTTACTTTTCAGCCTGCTCCTCACACAATGCTGTCTTATGACATCTTAACACTTCACTTGTATAGTGATGTACATACAGTAGATAGATCAATAAATAACCAGCTACATTTCCAAGCTTGTTCATCTGCGATTAAATTGCATGGTAGCTCATCTTACAGAGCATTGCACTTGTGATACAAACTGGAGTACGAGTCCTGAAGAGCATGCGAGTCGACATGTGATCTGAAAGTGTCATAGAAGCACCACAAAATGACGTGATTACTTCAGCAATTGCATTTTTCATCTCACGTTTGCCTTTTATGACTATCAGGTTTAGGTTGAATGTTTAGGGTAGGGAGGTTGGTTTTGTTGATTTGAAATTCGGTAGAGCATGAACCTTTAAAACCTCATCTGTTTGGGAGAAAATATAACTGGCTTTTAGTGCCACACGGTGGACTTTTCACCTCAGAACTGCAGCGATACTTGTAACAAGCAATATAATATTCTTTAAAAATGTCATATCAGTCATGTTTTTCAAGATTGAGTGTGAAATTATTCAGATTTGCACACAGTCATCCTACGGTTCATTTTGCATTTATTCGAAATTCAGACAAATCGTGATTTTTGGCATGTGGAAAACATTTTGGATTTGTATAATGTGTTAGTGAACTGCGTGCTAAAGCATCACCATTCGCGAATAAACTATTTATTTCGGTGAATTCTCTTAATAAATCTTAGAATTAAGTGATTTTGCAGCTTTTTTAAATATAGCTTTTAATTGAATTTTAATGTGTTTTTTGCTTATAAATAACACATTATTACATCATTTCTGCTCTAAGGTCTCATGCCATCGTAAAGTGCTTTGTAGCTCTCTCTCTCTCTCTCTCTCTCTCTCTCTTTCTCTCTTGAATTGACTGAATTGACACACTTTTTCCCTTTGTCTCTTTGTATTCTTGCTTTCTGCGGGCTGTTGGTTGCTGTCGTAAAATAGAAAAACTTCCATTGCTCCACAGTGCTAGACAAATTGGAGTGACACTTTTCAGTTCAAGAAAGTGTGGCCACTCTCTCTCACAATGATGTGTCCGACGCCTCTTTAGGTGGGCATTTATCTTGGATTACTCTTTGTGTGTTGGGGAAACACTCTCCTATTCACCAAAAGACACTTTCATTGATCCTTTGTGGACCTTAAGATACTGAAAGGGCAGGGTTGGGAGGGTTACTTTTGAAATGTAATCCACTACAGATTACAGAATACATGCTGTAAAATGTAATTTGTAATGTATTCCGTTACATTACTCAAAGTCAGTAATGTACTCTAAATACTTTGGATTACTTCTTCAGCACTGGTAGATTTTTTCACTTGTTTTGACTATAAAAACTCAGTCAGACAAAATACACATGTTAAAAACAAATTCTCTGAAAAACCCAAATATCTTATACAGTGTTGTTTCTAAAACAAGATCAATCAAACTGATCTTGTTTTAAGGATTTTTTGATATTTTTACAGGAAAACAATACAAAAATTATTATCAAGAATATGATTTTTGTCCTAATATCAAAGATCTTACTACAAAAAAAGAAATTATGATCCAACGTGAATTTTCTTGATAATAAATATGATCGTGTCTGGTAACACGTGCATGTAAAATGGCTAGAAATAGCATTTTAGCTTAGCGTAAAGCTAACAATTTACACAAGGTTTATTTCTATTTCTTCTGCTCCAAGCTTACTTCAAACTTACTTCTCCGTCTGCTCGTATGAATGTCACACATCATAAGAAAGTGTTTCACTGCTGTTCAAATACACTTTGGATCACATCATTTATATGCATAGATGTTTTTCAACTGAAAGGACTAAATATTAAATGAAACAAATTACAATAAAGTGAAAGTAATTAATATCTATCTATCCGTCCGTCCGTCAGTCATTTATCTCTATCTGTCTGTCTGACTGTCTTTCAGTCATTTATCTGTCTGTCTGTCTGTCTGTTTGTCTATCTAACCGTCTGTCTGTCTGTCTGTCTGTCTGTCTGTCTGTCTTTCCATCTATCGTCTAACTTTCTATCAGTCTGTCTGTTTTTTGTATTATCGGTCTGTGTATCTATCGTTCTAACTTTGTATCTATCTTTCTATCTGTCTATCTGTCTGTCTATCCATCCATCCATCCATCCATCTGTGTCTTTCTCTCTGTCTGTCTCACCCCAGAACAAGTGTTGCCAGATGAAAGTGTTTTGTTAGAAAAACCCCAGAGCTAATCCACTTACATTCACGCTGAGATCCCTTTGAAAATCAAGAGAGCAGGGGAGGGCAAGACAGAAACGAAAGCGGTCCTGAAAGAACAGACTGGCAGAGGTGAACTTTTGAACTCCTGGCCAAACAGTTGAGATTGCTTCAAGTCTTAGTTTGGCTGAGCACATGTAGTGTAAAGCTTCGACGGTTTGAACGGTTTCACAATAGCCTTTCACACAAGCTTTCCCATGTTTGTATCAGACAGTTAGAATGTAGGGTTGTTCTGCAACATTACTAGACGCTTTTCTTTACAACCGTGTGTGTGTGTGTGTGTGTGTGTGTGTGTGAACATTGTCACAGCTATTTCACTTTGGATTTTGTGCATTGTGTAGTATGTCACACTTTTCGTACATTAAAGGACCAATTAGAGTTCATTAAAATCAAGGGGTCAGTCCTCCAACTCCTTTTTACTCTTTTTTTTCTCTCTCTCACTGAGGTAAAACTGTTTAATTTCAGATTGATAGCTGTCCTTACAAAGAATTTTCTGTTTTTAACAGAAGAGCCAAACTAATATTTACTTAGACGAAGTAGTAAAAGGCCTTACAGTTTTATTATAAAATCACTTTACCAGCATGTTGACTATTTTTTTATGATTATTTATAGTTATTAACGCAAAAAAAATTTTTTCTAAAATTCATGTTATTTTTTTAAAATCAAACCTTTCTTTATTTGCAGAAACAAAATAGTGCAATTTCTGTCTCTCGAAACTTTTTAATTTTGTCTGCTCCCTTGTCCATAAGCTATCCTAGCAAATCAAATCTGTTCAAATCAAGTTTGCAAGGTCAAATTGTTCCACAGATTTGTTCCACATGTTCATGGTGAGGACGTGTAACTGAACTTGGCCAGAACTGTCGGCTCATTTGGCTCATTTTATTGGGGTGCTTCAGTGTTACGATCACAATGTGATGTCATGGTCATTTTAGCTGGTTTGGCACAGCGAAAGATTGACTGCTTTGTGCTATCTATCATCAAATCCTAAAATCTGTTTTAGCAATTTCGGAACAGAAATCAATGGATCTGAGCGTACATTATGCCCTTTGACTTAAACCCAATTCTCAGCAATTTACTATAGTGATTAGGGATTTAACTAAACCACTTACCTTTATTTTATTTTCAACAGATCACTGTTTTGCACTGTTTAATATAATTTTTACTGTTATAACAATAAATAATTTCCATTGAACATGGACTGGATCTGTTGAAAGAGAGCCACAATGAAAAGATAAAAAAAGATTTAAAAAAAAAAAAGACAAAATATGATAACATGATGATTGATATGAATAAAAGTTTATTTTGTACTTCTAAAAAAAATTTCACTTCTGTTTTTGCAGTTCAAAACAACAGAACTCACATTTTAAATGTTTGTACCATTTATATAATACAACATCACAAATGTATTCAATGCATATGTTGGGAAGTTCCACAGAAATGTCAACCACATCATGGATAAAATGAGAAAACTTTAACCAAATGAACAAAACCCAATTTTAAATTATGTATAAAAGTGGGATAATGGATAAAGGCATCCAGAGCATTAGAGGGTGTCGCTTACACAACGTTGACTAAAGCGCTGAATGCAGACTATATTTTCAGATATCTTCCATACTGAGATAGCAATGTCTGCATTTTAACAATAGAGAGAGTGTAACGTTCAACTAGCGTGTTACGACAGTGAGTCACCATTTGCGGATACCATACAAATGAATGGGGGGAGCCGTAAACTGACACCTACCTGTCGCAGAATTGTCCGTGTCTTCACTTATAAAACAGCAATTTTATCGTAGTAAACTCCACACATACTTCATTTCAAAAGGATTGTTTCTTGTAAAACATGTTGAAGATTAGTGGACAGGCGGTCAGTTCATGAAATGTTGAGCTGTTTCCTCACAGAAGCAGTTTATGCAGCGTAATGAAGCATCTCCTCCATAGACATCTGTTTTAAATAACATCCGGCCTCTTGTATCCTCGCCAGTGTATCACATATAGAGTTTCTATGGGGCCACTGCATTATCCTATTGTTGACTAAGCTTGAAGGCTCCCCTATGTAGATATTTTAACATGCAGCCTTTTAAGGTTTAGTAATTGTGAACGGCCATATTGCGATTTCAATCTTAATTCAACCAATCATGCAGCATCAATGGTGTCGGCTGGTTTCAACAGGGACAGATTACTGACCGGGCCAATGGGGCCAGTGCCCAGGGGGCCTTGACTATCAGGGGGCCCTTGACTGCCCGGGGGTGCCATGTGCTTTAAGGTTGTGTGATTTAGTTTGGTGACACCCCCCCATGAGCAACCCCCACCCACATCCCCTTGAAGAAAATTGGCCACAGGGCCAATTGCAATTCATAATCTGTCCCTGGGTTTCAAAGTGTTTGGGTAGTAATAATGTGGCTATTATTATATCAGAAATGTACCAAAGTGACTGTAAGCAGCAAAACATCCCACTGAACGGTGAAACGTCCCATATTGTAGTGCTCAAAATGCTCTAGTTTCCCATGTTCACATTGCGAAAAGTTGCCATTCCTAGGAACTTTGGACCAATGAGATGTCATTGTTGGCGGGGCTACCCAGTACAACGCATCATAAATATTAACCCAGACACCCTGTCTACACGGTCGTGTCCGCTGACATGATGCGATTCAATGGCTTGAGGTTGTCTACATTGAACACGTTGACAAAAACATTCGAAACGTTCTGATCTGGAAACCCGTTTACTGTTAACTTTGGTTCTGATTTAATGCCTCAGAAATTCAAAGATTGGTGTGAGCAATGATGCAATCAAATTCACACGATTGAAATCCCTAAATTGCCACATAACCCTCCTGGATCTGAATCACATATGCACTTAAATTTCCTTTCTTTCTGAGCGACAGGCGAAGACGTTACTTTATGAAGTGGTTTCAACTTTGATCTGTTTATTGATATGATACCATGGTAATGTCAACCATTCTAATCACAGCATTCCCAGTACATTGAATGAATGGAATGAGAAACATTTGCTAAATCATTAGACGATTTTTGCGCCTTGTTATTGAAGTGAACATCTGTGATATATCAAAGTAATCACTTTACTAAGGATTCACATGTTTACAGCCAGTTTCAAACTGTGAATCGATAAATTTGGACATATTTTATTCCTTGTCTCTGCCAAACTATTTCATGACTATGAAAGCGGTACCAGTTGGCCACGTTAATCTTCACAGCAGGTGTTCTGAGCAAACACCATAATAACTCGTAATAACTGGTATGAGATGGCGAAACTGTAAGATAACGTACGCCTTGGCTCTTACAAAAAGATATGACTTCTATTCCCATAAAGACCAACCAATCAACAAACAATTTCATTTACATTTTTGTACTAATTATTACGACTTTTCATGAGAATGGGTTGTCTGAGCAGTACAGTTCAATCCTCTGGTTTAAGTTTCAAATATGTTCACTTATTTGACTACATTTGTATTCACCCGTTGTTGGATGGTATTCCATGTTGAGTCTAGTTAGCTCTTCCGTTGCCTATGAACTGTTCTATTTTAATCAGCAGTGTAACTGTTTTTTAGGATAATTACAGCAATAACAGTGCAGCACAGAGAGCGAAAAAATATAATCGGCCCCAGATCGGCGCCTCCCTGCCTCTGTTAGACATGTTTCCGTTCTCTGATGCCCCGCTGTTACAGTACAATAGAGAGGAATGTGGTCGAGATTTCTGCTCGGAGAAGACACACACATATTGTAAACGTGCACACACTCAAAAATAGGAGCACATCCAATGGATGGACACACACTGTGTATATGCACACACACACATACACACTATATTACTATAATAACTGTAGTTGTGTTTGTGGCTACAGCTGGCTTTGCAGTGTTATTATGCAGGAGACAGATGTTGTTCACTTGTGTCCAGTGTGTACCGCAGCTGTCAGATATAAACATGTTCAATAATGATTCTGCTCTAAATATTGTGAGACATCAGCATGCTCAATGTATTTAGGGGATGTTTGGTTGGGAATCTTTCCTGCAGATTAATTTTTTTTAAATAGGGATGTTCTGATATAAAAATGTTTGGCTGATACAATATCGATTTTAACAAAAACAAGTAGGCTGAAACCGATATTTCGCCTCTTATCTTCTTTTATCATCAAATCCCTGTTTTACTTAGGAAATACTGTATGCTTAAAAAATATACAAAGCTTTTTTTACTGTTTTAACTATATATAATTTCCATAGAATATGGGTTGGACCTATTGAGCACATGCCAAAATTTTAAATAGAGCCACAATGAAAGATAAATAGAGGATAAAAAGATGCAAAAAAATAACAAAACATGATACAGGAAACCAATGGAGTGCGTATTCCGCGTAGGGAAGGAGGTATTGCCGCAAGTGAAGGAGTTCAAGTACCTCGGGGTCTTGTTCACGAGTGAGGGGACAATGGAGCGGGAGGTTGGCCGGAGAATCGGGGCAGCGGGGGCGGTATTGCACTCGCTCTATTGCACCGTTGTCACGAAAAGAGAGCTGAGCCGGAAGGCAAAGCTCTCGATCTACCGGTCAATTTTTGTTCCTACCCTCACCTATGGTCATGAAGGTTGGGTCATGACCGAAAGAACTAGGTCGCGAGTACAAGTGGCCAAAATGGGTTTCCTCAGAAGGGTGTTGGGCTTCTCCCTTAGAGATAGGGTGAGGAGCTCAGTCATTTAGCTCGGAGTAGAGCCGCTGCTCCTTTGCGTCGAAAGGAGTCAGTTGAGGTGGTTTGGGCATCTGGTAAGGATGCCGCCTGGGTGCCTCCCTAGGGAGGTGTTTCAGGCACGTCCAGCTGGGAGGAGGCCTTGAGGAAGACCCAGGACTAGGTGAAGAGATTACATCTCCACACTGGCCTGGGAATGCCTTGGGGTCCCCCAGTCAGAGCTGGTTATTGTGGCTCGGGATAGGGAAGTTTGGGGGCCCCCTGCTGGAGCTGCTGCCCCCACGATCTGACTTCGAATTAGCGGTTGAAGATGGATGGATGGATGGATGGATGGATGGATGGATGGATGGATGGATACAATTATGATTGATTTTTACTTATAAAATAAATTTGCGCTTCTGTTTTTGAAGTTCAAAACAACAGAAATAAGAACTGTATATGATAGAATATTTCAACTGCATACTATGCATATAATCCACAGAAATGTTAACCACATCATGGAAAAATAAAATGCTTTAACCAAAGGAACAAAACCCCCTTTTAAATTCGGTATTATAGTGGTGAATTGGATAATGGATAATGCCATTCAGACCATTAGAGGGCGCCGCTTGCTCACACAGTGCTGACAGAAGCGCTGAATGCAGACTATCACCTATGGTTCATTTGTTTTTTGTTTCTAAATGAATTGAAAAGATCTGACTTAAAAGAACAATTCGGTCTGAAATCAGACATTCCTGTGGCGTGTGAGCGTGTTTTACTCTACACAAGATTACATATTTTAAAGAAAAGAGCTTATCTAGAAAAATGTGTATTCACTATAGACATTTCACTGACTTTAAGGTTTCATTAATTTTCATGACCATTGTTTAGCCCTAGGTAAATGTGTTTTATTGTTTGAGAAATCTAATGAAGGATAAACTTTCTCTATCATGCATTGTGTTTGTGTGTGTGAGAGAGATTGACTATCAAAAGAGGGGAGATTGTGATCTAAATTGGAAGTTTCTCGCATACACAAAACAACTAATACACATTTACAAACACAGTGCTAATTGTCTTTTCATATGTGCTCTGAATTTATTAGTGCCTCCCATAAAATGCATTTTTCCACTTTGTCATTAGCAGAGATTTGTCGATAGCAGCTTTGAAGGTAATGTTACTCCTAAACAGAATACATTAAAAGTCCATCTTAAATGATTTAGTAGCCATCATGTTGTGTTCTTGCAAAAGCTACCTGTCATTGAACACATTTGCTCCACCCCACTTGTAAAATCCCACCCCCTCATTAATAACTCATAAATCACGCATGCTAGTTTTGTTGAGAAACTTTTAAAAAAACCTTTAGTATACTGATCCTAAACCAGGTAATTTTAGAAACTGTTTGCTAATGTTAGCAATGTGAGTAAATGAAAGTTTTTTTAGTGTTTCATATTGTGTTGACAACAAACCAGAGTCTTCTCACATGTTAGAATTTAGCAAGCCTCTTTATGCCTGCGCTAAGTGCTTAGCAAACGTTTACTCCATCCAAGAGTGAAATGTTGCCAAAGAAAGTGTGATATAAGCGGGAGGGAGAGAAAAAGACTCCAAGAATGGTGGCTTGCGAAGAGTCATTGTGCGCACTGAGATGTGGCTGTTGTGATGTTTTTATCGTTTGTTGGCTGTCGCTTACATTACTTTCCACGCTAGCAGATGAACAGTCACTGTCCAGATGCGTTCAGCTGGGCCTAACAAAACCTTCCCTGATTTCCCCACCGCCTCATGCCACTCGCAGACGCCCACATCTTCTCCTGTGCCGCGTAGAGGCCCATGTGTTAATATTTGATAGCCAACATGCTCTCTTGCTCTTTATATGCCTTTTTCATTCTCTCTCACAAAATAATCACACAGAACTTCTTTCCCCTTAGTCTTCCACAATGACATGCATACAAGAGCATTATTAAAGCTAAGTTTAATAGAAATTTTGTAAAATATACAACAGATTTACAGTGCCATACAGACATCACTTCCCTTACAAAAAAAACTCTAAACAAGCTGCAAACTTGACACAAATTTGCATCTAATTATTTACACGCGCAAATGAGCTTGTGATTCGCTGTAAATGTTTCCCAGAGGTTTGCAGCTCTTCGCCAGTAGTGGTGAACTTGCGGCAAACATTTGGCAGCAATGGACAATTTGCCGCAAGTTTGCCGCAAAGCTCATTTGCATGTGAAAATGATTAGTGGTGAATTTGCGGCAAGTTTGTGGCAAATTTGCTATGATCTCTCGACTTTTTTAAATTCAATTTTCTATATAATATCAACATTTGTACATTTTCTGAGTTGTGCTTGCCAGTGTTAAATGTGCCACCATAATGCTATACTGTTTTGGTCAGTTGCCAGGGGTTTGCTATACAGTAGCTAGGACCTTACGAAAATCGAGAGTTCATGGCGAACTTGCCGCAAATTTTCTATTGGTGCCAGAGGTTTACCAGAGGTTTACAACTACCAGCGAAGGGATGCAAACTTCTATCAAACATTTGTGGTGGATCAAAAGCTAATTTGCATGCGAAAATAAAGAGCGGCAAATTTGTGGCAACTTTGCGGCTAGTTCAGATTTTTTGTAAGGTGGGGTGCTCTGAGTTGTTGCTAAGGTGTTGCTGTGGAGTTGCTAAGGTATTCTGGGTGGCTTTAGCATATTGCTATGGAATTGTTAATTCTGGGTGGTTTTGGCATACAGTTGTTTTTAGAATATTGCAATGCTATCTAGTTGCTAAGGTGTTCTGAGTAGTGTTTAGCATATGCATTTGTTTTAGCATATTGCTATGCAGTTGCTAAGGTGTTCTGAGTAGTGTTTAGCATATGCATTTGTTTTAGCATATTGCTATGAATTTGTTTTAGCATATTGCTATGCAGTTGCTAAGGTGTTCTGAGTAGTGTTTAGCATATGCATTTGTTTTAGCATATTGCTATGCTGTTGCTAAGGTGTTCTGATTAGTGTTTAGCATATGCATTTGTTTTAGCAGATTTCTATGCAGTTGCTAAGGTGTTCTCAGTAGAGTTTAGCATATGCATTTGTTTTAACATATTGCTATACAGTTGCTTAGATATTCTGGATGTTATTAGATACTTTATAATTGGTCCAAGTTAAAAGGGCCCATCATAAAATCTCTATGGTATTCTAGCCCCTACATATGGCTCAGGTCCCTTTATTTCTATGGGATTTTTTTCCCACCCTGTCAACTGCCAGCTAAAAATTATCTAAGAGCAGTAATAGCATACAACAATTTGAATTTGAAGTCCTTAATGTCTGTAGAGAATAAAATAAAAAAAAGTCAAGTAATATAGTTAATTAGTCTAATTGTAACATATTAACACATAAGTATATCTCCAGTAACTGTATCAAAAAATGTAACTGATGTGCGATCACAGGTGTGAATTTATCTGTGATTTTAAAGCTTTCAACAAAGCTTATCAAATCACATTTTAGAGTCAGAAAATTTTATAATTGTAATCCTAATTTTAATGACAAATATATTGCTGACATTTCAACTAGTTAATTTTACCTCATCTGTTTTGGCCCCCTCATGCCAATCAAACCAAAACTTTTAGCGCAGCTTTTTGCGAGCCTCTATCCCCAGATATTCCCTATGCTGGGGGCCCAATGTGCAGTGACCTACAATGAGATCGCTACATAAACGTAGTGAAACCCCCATTATGCGTATACGAACAAGTCCAGTAACACTTCAACTCATCTGTCAAATAATGTATAGCGACACTTGTTAGCTATGTTAATTCCAAGTGCTTATGGCTGTTTCAATGTACAGAAAGCTTGGGAGGAAGATTGTTTGAGTTCTTGTTTCTATTTTAGATACAGAGAGAGGGCTGAATGGAGAAAGAGAGAAAGAAAGAGAGAGTTGTTGTTCCTGTTAGCATGTTTAGCAGAGGTATGTTTATTAGCATAGCACAGATTGTTTTGCAGATGGTTGTATTCCTGGTGGTTGTATTCACTCATATTATCTCATTTTCAAATGATAATAATTCAAATAATCTCATTTTATCAAATGATAATCACTCATTTTTTAAGAAAAAAACAATAATTGTTTTGGTTTGCTAAACTGCTAGCATTTTTTCCGCCACTTTTCAGTGTCATTTTTTTCTAACACAACAAGAAAGAAATATTTATATTTTGCTTTAAGAAAATGAAGAGTATTTGTAGGAAAATTAAGATTATCATGCATTGTGTATTGTTTAGATATAGGAAAATGACCCCCCCCCCCCCCCCCCCCCCCCCATTCTCATTACTATAATGCAAAAAAATTGATATATTACAGTAAATTGTTTAAATTCGGAGCATTTTTGCATTATGAACTTGTTTGTTGTACTGCTTTTTATCGTTTTTTGTTTTTTTTTATCATTTTATTACTTATTTTTGAAAAGGGTCTAATACAATAATTTAAAAAAAATTACTCATTAACTGTAATCAAAGTCTAAACTCAAACATCCAGACGCATTACAGTAATGTGCTTAATTGTAATGAAAATGTCACAATATAAAAATATCTTACATGGTCCTAAATTAAACCAATAGCAATTTTGACTCTTCACTTGCCGAGTTTTTGCTCAATATTCTCCTTGTTTTTCATGTAGTTGATTGTTGATGTTCCATTAATAGCACAAATACACAGTTTAAATTAAATGTGGTTTGAATTACCCTCTGTTCCTCCGTAATTTGCTGGTCATTAGCTTGCGTAAATGAGCGTATACATATACACAGACATGTGTGGTTGCATGCAGAGTTGTGCCTGTGCTCGGCTGTGGCCCTTCACCCTTTGTCTCAACACTATGAGACAGCAGCTACAGATCATGGGAACCGGGCCTTAAACATTTCATTGGTCTTTGAAGCACATAAGAGGGATTTTCAGGGGCACGGAAACTTCTTAAAGCCCCATGTTTTCATCACAGTTGCTAAATTCGGTGATCCATCTGCTTGTCGCCATCATAACTGTCTAAACTTTCCTTTAAAGTTATAGTGATTTGTGAATGCTGTCAATTAGTAAATCAATTTCCAAATAAAGCAAATAGGCCTACTTTTTTAAAAAAAAAATATATATATATATATATATATATATATATATATATATTAAAAAAATGCATTTCCCTTTAGGGGTAGCTTTGGGTTAAGATTAAAATAATAATACTTTTTTTTTTTTAATAATTTAGTAATTATAATTAGCTTCTTATAAAGGGAATAGTAGTTCACATTTTAGTGCACATTTGTGAACGACCCATTCTTTACTTTTCAGTTACAAGTGCTTTATCTGTTTTTCCAATGTCGCGATTAGGTTTATATTGTTACATGCACCTCAAAATGCATTTACAGTGAAATAACGAAAAAATTAATGACATTTTTTAACCACAATAACCCTAACTCAAATGTTACATTGTGAAATAAATGACATCTCCTACGTTGATTCTCACGCACAGCTGAAAGGAAAAAGATCAACACTGATTGTAATGACAATGACAAAGTTTACACTGCATTTCATTTACACATACTTTGACATATGGGACAAAAGCTTAGGTACACAGAACTGTGAGTTCATATTGGGAATGTTCCCTGTGGGGCGACGCACTTTGGGGCTTATCAGAAGAAGTGGTCCGGTGGGTCGGCCGCGAAAAGCTAAAATGAGCCGCCATGTTACGCAGAATGGACCACAAAACGGTGCCCCCCACCCCCCACCACCCACACACACACACAACGTTTGGGCCCTGACTGTGAGGCTTTTTAAAACGACAAAAGGAAAACAGACTATAAAAGTAATACGGACAGTTCAGGAAGAGTATGTGAATTTTGTTCCCTTGTGTCTCAGGGAATAACATCAAACACATTAGCACACAGTGCATCATGGAACGATAGAAGCTAAGGATCAGGGGTCGCAATGGGTTGTGCCCCGGGACTGTTATAAAGGTCAGAGGTTGTGAAGAAGATCTCACACCAGCGTCAAATTTGAGCATCCAATTAACTTAAATGATCGTCAGTTTGCGTGACATCTAGACGTATTTGCTTGAGTGGGGTTTTTTTTAATTGTGGCCTAGGGGTGCACAACACAGCAAAATAAGCAAAGCAAATAAAAGCTGAAAACACAACAGTTATAAACCACAGCACAGCACAATTAAGCCACAACACAATACCTGTCACAGTATGTCCTGCATTTGATGAGAAACGCTCTTCTCAGGTGGTGAAACAGTACACTCTTTAGGTTTGCACAAGGCAGTATGAATAGAATTCTGACATACTAACATCCGGGAACGCACGCATGGTCCCGTGACCAGAATATATGACGTGACAACAACAACCATGAACATAATCCACTCAGGTTTGGTTAAACAAGTTAAACGTCTCAGCTCCTGATGCATTGTGGGATAGGAAAGTGTTCAACCGATCCACACTTCGCATTCCCGCCAGAAGTAATAGGTCATCCGGGCATTTCTCGCTTACTGTCTTATGAAAACTATGGATTCGGACATACTACTCCACTGGCATACTGTTTTGTTGGGAAGTATGGATATTCGGACGCAGGGAATGAAATTAAGACACAACACAATGGAAATAAGTGTGACACTCCTGTTTTACCCGCTCCGTACGGGGCTCGAATCGGCATCTCTGGCATAGGAGGCGGGTGCGCTAACAAGGAGGTTAAAGGCTACAGCCTCTAGCGTCTGTCGCTAGTGCACCTCTTGAGGTCAGGAGAGTGAGGGTTATACAATTTGCATAGCTTTCTACCAGCTAGCCACTGTTACAGTCACCCCCTTAAACCTCACTCCCAACCGGGTCACGGCACCATTGTGATCCTCCTGTTCTACCCGCTCCGTACGGGACTTGAACCGGCGTCTCCGGGATGGGAGGCAGGTGCGCTAACAAGAAGGCTAAAGGTTACAGTCTCTAGCGTCAGTCGCTAGTGCACCTCTTGAGGTCAGGAGAGTGAAGTTTAAACACTGCACAGCTATCTATCAGCTAGCCACTGTTACACTCACCCCGCCTAAACCTCACTTCCATCCAGGTCATGGCACCATTTTGACGCTCCTGTTCTACCCGCTCCGTATGGGACTCTAACCACCGTCTCCGGCATGGGAGGTGGGTGCGCTAACAAGGAGGCTAAAGGCCACAGCCTCAGGAGAGTGAGGTTTATACACATTGCACTGCTATCTATCAGCTGGCCACCATTACATAAGACACAACACAACAAAATTAAGCCACAACACAAGATTAAGAAATACGTCCCAGGCTACATTAGATACAGGTTCACTTGCAATGTAGATAAACATAGTTTATGGTGAGCACAATGTTCATGCTGTAAATTATTGGCTACCAAGAGCATAAAATCAATCGAATTTCAAATTCAAGGAGCAAGAAACCAATTAATAAAACAATTCATACATTTCAAAGGATGATTTTTGTTTACTTTTGTATGATAATCAATTTTGCTACATTGTTGGGTTATCACTTGATGTCCACTGTCAAATTTGGATCCATGTTTGTTGTCCATTATTTCTGGACAAAAACAATGAACAAATAGTTTTAAATGGTGCTGAGAGCTTTACAGATTTATATAAGCTGTGTGATGGTAATAGAATATGACATTTGCTTGTATCGTAAGGGCGAGAGATATATATATAGGGCGAGACATGCCTTACTGACCTTTTGCTCACCGTGCCCAAATGCGTTTTTCATGCATGTTCTCACAAGTGAAAAGTGCTTCCTCTCTCTCTCTCTCTCTGTGAAAATGCTTTCTGTGTCCCTGTTCTCTTGGCCACCTCTTCCTATTTCCCCTGTCATTTTTAGGTCAGTTTATCCTCTAATTCTCAGAAGATTTTATCTTGTCCTGGAAGGACACACTAATCAAATCCATTACTGCCCGAGACTAAAACAGGGTGAACAATTAAATTTGTATTTCTTATGTGAGAGAGAGGACTTTTCTAAACGTTAAATATCTTGGAAAGAAAACACGATTAACCATTAAGCAAAATATAAAATTCAAACAGAACCGAATCCCTCCCACAGGAAATAATCACTGTAACTGTTTCCTTCTTTCTGTTTCAACAGTTGCCCTGAAAAACCACAACTGCAACAGTTTATCGGCAAACAACAGTAACCATGACAACAGTAAAGCCTCGGGATTGGCTGATGGATGGCTGTCTGAGGGAGAGCTCCTACTGCAGGTCAGAATAAAAGCTAATTTTGACCAAATTAATATATTTAAAATATGCAGTCTCTTCTTGGAAAACCTACCAAAAATATTGATGACTCATCTTGTTTGGAGGGGCATATTAAATGGTAAATGGTCTGCACTTATATAGCGCCTTTTTAACCTTAGAGGTTACCAAAGTGCTTTACATTGTGTCCCATTCACACACACACTCACACTCATGCACCAATTCTTGGCGCTAACCTGCTATTGGGAGCAACTTGGGGTTCAGTGTCTTGCCCAAGGACACTTCGGCATGTGGAGTCAAGTGGGGTATTAAAATTGGTATCCAATCAATAGCTCTCTACAATGAGAATGTACCGCCCCAATACCATCTGCCTTCAGCTAGCAATAGCAAATCATGTTTCAAGCTGTGATATAAACTAAAGGCAATTGGCTATTTATTTATTTATTTTTAAAGACAGGCCCTTTTCTATGTCCCGCCAAGCTTCCTGTTTTAATACATACATCAACACTGGACAGAAAACTGCATTGTCAAGTCAAAGGAGAAGAGGAGAGGCTATTTCTGTGTGGTCTTGGTCTCGTTTCAGACACTTAGACATGAATAATGCACAGATAGAAACCTCATCTATTATAAAGGAAGGATAAAATAAGAGGTGAAAGTATTTTCAGAAATTTTCTTTGGAAAGTTTCACTTTGTCCATCTGGTGACAGCATCTCAGACTCCACGTGTCCACTCACTTCTACAGCCTCTGATAATCTCTCTTCTATTTCCATGTTGTATTGTTCTCTCTGTCTATCTATCACACTTTCACTTCCTTCCTTCCTTCTATTCTTCCTTTTATTTATTTATTTGTCACTATGGTCCACTGTATTATTCAGCGAAAATAGGGTGCCATCATAATCAACCTTGAATGTGGACCACTTCCGGCTATTTTAGCCATACAAATATACTACATTATGCTGCTTTATCATTAATTATGATTTTCATAAACTCATTGATTTTAAGCGCATATAGTTTTACCGTTTATTGCATTTTGCACTGTTGCTCAAGCAGAATTAATAAGAAATCAGGTGCTGGCAGGACAGTCCTCTGCGCCATCTGACACGCCTCCACTAGCTTTAAACAACCAGCAGAGAGAAGAAAGCTTCTGGTAAAATGATGCTTCAAATTTCTTTGCACCAAAACTGCATCTTGTTTCTTCTTGACAAAAGAGTAAACGCATTATTCTCTCCGTTCTTGTCAGAGAGCATTCTCTCTTTTTTAGCGGTGTATAGTAAACAGACACACAGATCTCTCAATCAGCATGGCTTATGAAATATCGCATTTGGAAATAAAAAAATAAATAAAGGCATCATCGGAGGTTATGCAGGTACATATGAACGGAGAACTTCCTGCATTGTCACAATCTCGGTAAAGAAAGAAGCAGATTTTGACTTACTGACTCTTTTACTGTAAATGGTGACTTTAGATAATTATCTGACATTGGCACATAATTCTGCTGTACATCCTGTGGTTGTGTGATAGTTTATAAGCCCAGATCTCTCAAATCTGTTATTATAACCTTGTAGTTATTTTCACTACGGTCAATGCCAGCGGAACTTTGTAACATTCGCCAGAAATTCATCCGCTGCTTATTTCTGTGGTGCAAAATAAGGTGGATATATCCATCTCTTTATTTCTTCCTTCCTGTATATCCATCTCTTCCTTCCTTCCTATATATATCCATCTCTTCCTTCCTTCTTATATATTCATCTGTTCCTTCCTTTTTTCCTTCCTATACAGTATATCCATCTCTTTCTTCCTTCCTTCCTTCCTATATATATCCATCTTTTTCTTCCTTCCTTCCCTCCCTCCCTCTCTTCCTTCCTTCCTATATATCCATCTATTCCTTCCTTTTTTCCTTCCTATACAGTATATCCATCTCTTCCTTCCTTCCTTCCTCCCTCCCTCTCATCCTTCCTTCCTTCCTTCCTTCCAATATATCTATCTCTTCCTTTCTTCCTTCTTATGCTGTATATCCATCTCTTTCTTCCTTCCTCCCTCCCTCTCTTCCTTCCTTCTTATATATCCATCTTTTCTTTCCTTCCTTCCTTCCTTCTTATATATCATCCCTTTTTCCTTCCTATATAGCCATCTCTTCCTTCATATACAGTATATCCATTTCTTCCTCCTCCCCTCCCTTCCTTCCTTCCATTATTTATTACTTCTTTCCTATATATCCTTTCTTCCTTCCTTCCTATATATCAATTGTTTCTTTCTTTCCTTCTTTCTTATAAATAACCTCTTACTTTCTCCATTCCTTCCTTCTTATATATATCCATCTCTTCCTTCCTTCCTTCCATTCTTCCCATAAATACATCTCTTCTTTTCTGATTTCCTTCCTTCCTATTTATCAATCACTTCTTTCTTTCTTTCTTTCCTTCCTCCTTTCTTATAAATAACCCCTTCCTTTCTCCATTCCTTCCTTCCTTCTTATATATCCACCTCTTCCTTCATTCCTTCGTTTCTTCCTTCCTTCATTTCTTACTTCCGATTTATCCATCTCTTTTTTCCTTCCTCCCTATATATCCATCTATTCCTTCCTTCCTTCTTATACATCCATCTCTTTCTTCCTTCTTTTCTTTCTTCCTTCCTTTTTTCCTTATATAAGCACTTCAACCTTCCTCCTTTTTTCCTTCCTTCATTCCCTCTTTCCTTCCTTCACTTCTTCCTTTCTTCCTCCCAATATATCCATCTCTTTCTTCCTTCCTTTCTTCCTTCTTTCTATCTATCTATCTATCTATCTATCTATCTATCTATCTATCTATCTATCTATCTATCTATCTGTCTGTCTGTCTGTCTGTCTGTCTGTCTGTCTAGCTGTCTGTCTGTCTGTCTATCTGAAATCCAGCTGTTTCATACTCTCTCATTTTTCTCTCTCACTTAGCCCATCCCCTTCCCCCACCTTACTTACACCCCTCTGTTATGTATATAGATGTGTGTGTATGTGTTGTGTGTGTTGGAGTGTAAAAGATGCAGTGGTACATATTTGATAGTAATGCTTCCTGACTGGCCCCCAGCCCCACGAGAGCCCTGTGTGGGCTGTTTTACCAACGAACAAGCCGAAATATTTATATTGAGTGCTGCTGCTTGAGTATGTTCTCTGAGTGTGTTTGGGCCAGGTGTGTGTGTATGTGTGAGTATGTGAGTGAGTGCATTTAGGGAGTTCAGGCAAACAATTATTGTGTGTGTGAGGGGAGGGGGGGGGGAGGGGGGGTACATTCCTGTAGAGAGCTGTGTGAATTGTGATAGGGGAAGAAACTGAATATGCCAACAAACACTTACTAAAACACAAGCTCACATGACTTATACATGACAGCTCAAAAACTTTTTCATGAACCACCTGCAATTAGTTTAACCAGACTAAATGTGCAAAAATCATGTTAACTGTTTTTAAGTGATTGTCTTCATCACAAACAGAAGAGTTATAGATTGCACCTTATTCACAATAGTTAGTGCCATTTGCCTGGTGCAATTAATATTGCGCTATTACCAGCAACAGATATCAAGCTCTGCATTTTAAAGAATTGATTTAGGTGCTTGGAATGCAGCTTTCATTGGTTTTATGTTAGCACAGTAGCCCTGCAGTATATACACAGTTGTCTCTCCCATGTGTGTGTGCATGCTAAAGACTACCGTAATCACAGATCTACATTCAGAACCAACCAGATGGTGATGAGCTATAAAATCCTTTTCACAGAACTGCGCACAGAAGTGCACACGCACACACCATGATTAAAGACAACGTTGACCCGATATGTTTTCTTAGAGCTGAAGTCATTTCTATGCCACTAGTGTCACCAAATAACCGGAATAGCAATAATGGCTACTTTCAAGCTTCCCATCTCCCCATCTCTTTTATCGGTTAGACAATTAGATTGCTTATTAGGTTATTAATACTTGTCTCTGCATATTAACCTGGGATATTGGAAATAATTGTTACAAAAATCCAAAAAATTATACACATGAATAATATCATAGTTTAACATATTTGATCCAGTCAAATCCTGATGGATAAAATTAACTTTTATAGAGATAACTGGCTGTTAATGACTGGGATTGTGCTGTCACTTCCCCCCTTATGACTTTTGCTTGTCTTTTTGTTTGTGTATGAACACAGGCCCTTAATGGCTTTGTGTTGGTGGTCACCTCTGAGGGGATAATTTTCTACTGTTCTCACACCATCCAGGATTACTTAGGATTCAATCAGGTAATTATCCTTCTCAACTCTCTCTCTCTGTCTGTCTCTCTCTCTCTCTCTCTCTCTCTCTCTCTCAAATACACACATATGTAAAGTTCACCCACAGCTAAAATATTTATTCAATATACAATTGATTTTCAGTTGATATCTCTGGCATATCTAAAGCAGTAACACATTTTGCCATTGGATGTTGCTCTATATTATTTAAACCTCCTATTCTTAGCACACATACAAACTCATCAGATTTTTCTAATACTGATTACTTTAGTGTCTCTGTCTCTGTCGAAGAACTGTTTGAATGACTGTCACAGTAGAAATTCAATGAGCTTAATCAAATAGGCTTTCCTCTGACATGCAGCCTGCTACTGTGTAATCCAATTAATCATAATTTGCTTATGAATCTATCCAGCTGAGACATCACTATATTTGTTTACACTATGTACTTATGATTGTTGTTATTCTTCATGTGGATATAAATTTGATATAGATGAGCAAGCCCTTCTAATGCTTATGTCAATCGGCCTTTGTAACTTATTGAAATGTAATCTGGGACGATTACCATTCCAAATGAAAGACTTCGCTATGCTATCAGATTGCTTGAAATAAGTGAGGGGGACATGTACATGGAGAGACTGTAGCAGGTAGTTGAATTTTGGAATACAATTAATTTTAATAACATTAACCTTCCAAATCATAGATAAATTTAGTGAAGCCAACTCCCTACATCGCTCGAAACTGAAAATGAACTCTAACAAAATCACACTGTGCTGCTGTTTGGGCCACTGGACGGCGCCCGGCTGAAAAGCTGTTACTGGGCAGTATGCTGTCAGAGACGGGTGCCCCTATCCAGAGTAAAATAATCTGAAATGAATCCATTTGTTTGTACCGCCACTACCTGGTGACTATAAAGTAGCTTATTCCATCCAATAAAAGTATTCCCGAACCCATATATTTCCAAAATCTTTAAAAGATAATCCCATTCTACCATATCAAACTTTTCGGCATCAAGTGAGATGGCAGCGACCGGAGTCTGATCGTTCACCACTGACCACAAAACCATTGGCCAGGTCTCCAAAGCAACCACATTGGCCAATGGGGTAACCTCCTCATGGTCGCTATAATGTGGCTCGCTCTCGGTGGGGCACGTGGTAAGTTGTGTGTGGATGCCGCAGTGGATGGCGTGAAGTCGCAACACGTGCTATGTTGCTGCAGTAACGCGCTCAACAAGCCACGTGATATGATGCATGGGTTGACAGTCTCAGATGCGGAGGCAACTGAGATTTGTCCTCCACCACACGGATTGAAGCTAGTCTCTATGCCATCACGAGGACTTAGAGTGCATTGGGAATTGGGCGTTCCAAATTGGGGAGAAAAAAAAGAATCAGACTGATCCGGGTTTCTGTCATGATTGGTGGAAAATTTCCATTCTTTAATGATTCCGTATGAACTTCTAGCAAAAATGGAACTAGTTCTGTACCATAAGATCTAAAAAAGAGCCTTGTCTGTAGGCAAGGTCTTATTTATCTCGCCAAGCTCCTCCAAGATGATCTCAGAATCAAGAGAATTTTTTTGCTCAGTCGTCAGTTTAGGGAGTTCTAATGGTTTCACAAAGTTTCTAATATCTTCATCATTAGATGAAGAAGAGGAACTATAGAGATCAAGATAGAATTCTTTAAAAGCATTATTAATATCAATGTCCGAGGTAAATATTTAATCACCAGCAGATTTCACAGAGGGAATGGTAGAAAAAGACTCTCTCTGCTTTATATATCTAGCCAAAATCTTCCCTGCTTTATCCCCTGACTCAAAGTAAGACTGTCAATAGCCAAAACTCCACCTTCCGTGACAAAATAGTATTATATCTGTATTTCATTCGGGTCAATTCTCTGAGGCCATCAGACAACATTCGACACTTCAGCTCTGCCTCCACACTTTTAATATTCCCTTCCAACTCCACAAGTTCTCATGCCTTGGATCTCTTGATGAATTAGGCATATTGTATGATCTGACCCCTAAGAACTGGCTTAAGTGCCTCCCATGCCACACCCACAGAGGATACTCTGGACCAGTTGGTCTCCATATAAACATTGATTTTAGCCTTTAACATTTGTTGGGATTCAGGATTTTGCAACAGAGATACATTAAAGCGCCAACTCAATTATTTATTTTTCTCTGTATGTGGCAACACCTCTAAACTCAGCAGGGTGTGATCTGAGACTAAGATGTTTTCAATTGAGCAATCAACAACAAATGAAATGGGGCAGAATTGCCAGACTTTTGACTATGAGCATGAAGTTTGGTTCACACCACAGTTTATTCTGGCCATGAACTGCCCACTTAGACAGGAAGATACCTCTCTGACCAACTACAATTTGCTTAATGTCAAATCTAGAATTACTTTGAAAAACAAAGTGGACTGCAGATGGGATCGACGTTTATTTGCTACTAAATCTTTCATATAAATCTATTGGACTTTTAAATACAGTGCAAAAACACTTTGGCAAGTCCCGCGACTAGATTTTCCTCATAAGTGTTCACTGTAGCAGCCTGGGAATTTAACCCTAAAAGTCCAAAGTGTACTTCAGTTTACACCACAGAACTGGTGCCCTGCATGCAGGGCAGTCAGACACTTGGTCTGCCCCTGGTATTGTTTGTACTAATTATCGGGACCACAAGGTGGCAACTCTCACAGTTGAGCCATTGCTGCATTTACATTTATGCATTTGGCAGACACTTTTATCCAAAGCGACTTACAGAGCCCTGATTACAGGGACAATCCACCCAGAGCAACCTGGAGTTAAGTGTCTTGCTCAAGGACACAATGGTGGTGGCCGCGGGGATCGAACCCACGACCTTCTGATTAGCAGCCCTGTGCTCTAGCCACACGACCTTCTGATTAGCAGCCCTGTGCTCTAGCCACTACGCCACCACATGCGTGAACATCTGGAGAGGAAGGTGGAAACAACAACAGTGAATATGAATGTCAAGAGCAAGTTTGTGAAGAGTTCAGTAGATACATTTATTTGTATAGCTTGAGCCTGAAAAACTATAAAGACACATCTTTATGGGTCTAAACTCCTGAAGAGAAAAGTCCAGTATCGCGTAGCAGTCGTAACCTAACTCTAAATCCTAAACCTTACCCTTACTCCAAATCAACCCAACCCTAACCTTACTCTTACCCCCAACCCTAATCAAACCAACCTAACCTTAACCTTTGTAGCAACAAATGCACAAATTTTGCGGAACAAGTTCAGCTTGTCTCTATCTAGACACAACCCTTTTCGAAAGTGCATAGCAGGCAGCCAGTCAGATTGGAACTGGTGATTTCAGCCAACTTTTGCCAGTTTTGTGTGTCCAAATGGTCTAAATAGCCTTTTAACCTCTGATCGTATACAGGTTGGTTTGAATAATGCCACAACCCTTTCAGCTTTATCTCTCTCACTCTTTCTCCATCTCTTCACCTTTCCTATAGACGGATGTGATGCATCAGAATGTCTTTGAACTCATTCATACTGAGGACCAACAGGTCTTCAGACATAACTTACACTGGGCTCTGAATCCTCCTCCAGCCAGCACCCACGCAGATGAGTCCCCACAAGGTCAGTCAAACACACATATTTAAATGCCTAAACACACACAAACCTTCTACACCTCGGTCAGACTTTCAGTGGAGGCAAAATGGTTAAGAGATTTAGGAGGTGGCAAGGGAGAGTTGAAAAGAGTTTTGGAAAGCCTCATTTGGCCTTTAGTGGAAGCTCCTGGAGTGGCAGAGTAAATATTATGGCCACTAAAATGTCACTAACATTTTAATTATTGACAAACAAATGAATAGCTACAAAGAATAAAAATAGAAATATTGGTTACAGGGTCTCGCTAAAACTGAAGGGGCCCAGGACAGCATCTCCGCTGGGCTCAATGAGTAGGCTAAACGATAGAGTACCTTGGGGTCCCAGGGTTAGCTTCTTGTTTTCCCCCACTGACTTTGGCTCTAAGTGGTTCAGCAAAGCTCCTTGGCAGACGTATTTGGAGCCCCCCCCCCCCCCCCCCCCCAACATTCTAATAACTCTTAAGTGTTTCCTTTTTGTTTCCTTCAGATGGGGATGTGGTCCCAAGTATGGCTCTTGTGACATGCAACCCTGAGCAGCTGCCTCCTGAAAACTCCTCTTTCCTCGAGAGAAATTTTGTCTGTCGTTTCCGTTGCCTCCTGGACAGTTCCTCAGGATTCCTAGTAAGTTTCAACTTTCTAAGTGTCAAAATGTTTTGATTGAGCTTTTTTGAATGAAAATCATGAAACAGAATTTTCAGGGTGAAATAATAATGTAGGGCAGGACTTGATTTTACCCATTGTGATTTGATTGGATAGTGAAAAATTAAGATGATATTCCCTGTTAATTTCAGAGGCAGAGAAATGTATGAAAGATTGATCTTGTGCTTAATCGTTGTCCTATTTGAATATTCACAATACATGTGAATACTGCCAATTTAATTGTATTCCCTAATGGCCCAAGGTGGTTCGGTTTATGGTAATTGGTAAAATTAGGTTACACATCAGAATAGCACACCTCACCTTTCTTTAGTCAATTAGATGTGACATGGAAACCAAACAGTAATGACCTGGCAAGTGTTAGCCAACATGGCCTGCCCCAGAAGTAGAAAGAAACGGATGTGTTTCAGACCTTTGCCATATCCTGGATTGTGATTAACCCTGCCCTAGTCTTACAAGAGGATTTCCAATAGCTTGAGTTGGCAATGCCTCATACTCTGGAGACATGGTTTAGCGTGGGGGAAAATAAATCCCAGTTACCAAAGCTGTTGCTGTTGGGTTTTTTGGGCTGTTGTTGCTAAAAGATAAATATATTACAAACAGACTTTTCTTAAATGTTTTGTGTGAAAACGATGCCAAATCTTTTTGGATAATTCTCCCTGTTTTCCTGATAGTATGAATGTGCCACTGTGGTCACCAGGATTTGTTTTCCTTCACAAGCACACAGGGCCTCCATGCCGACAACAGCGAATCACGAATGTCAGTGCAATTTAGTTAAAGACTACACTTAAATATCACAACCCATTTTACTTATTTGGTGAGTAGAAAATTAAGGTTGTTTCAGAGGTAGAGTGAATACATTTTCATGAAAGAATGCAAAAAATTAAATAATAATAATAACAATAATAATTGCACTGATTAATCATTCACAATAAGACCAGAAACGTATAAAAAAAAAGGTAAATTGTGTAAAAAAAAAAAGAAATTGCTACAAACTGTGGCGAACCTTCCTCAGGTCAGCGCAGCCCACAAAATTCCAGATTCCAAAAGGTGTTAGCGTTTGGCTTAGCATGGCTAACTCTGTTCCTCTGTTGGCCTCTGTGAGATCAGAAGCCTCATACGCTCCTTGTAATCCCTCTTAAAGGAGCAACAGGGTCATGAGGAAAATGTTTTAATCTGTACTCTGAGCTATAGAGTGAGACAGAGAAAGGGAATAACTACAGCTAAGCAGCTTCAGGTTAGCACATAATGAAGTGAGAGAGAAAGAGTTTAGGCCTTAGCAAGAATAAACAAACATTGCTGTGCTACAGAGCACAACAGATTGCCAGCACAATATAAAACTACAGATTTATGCTGTGTTCCATAAAAAGTTGGATGTGGGATATTCCTACTTGATATCTCTGATCTCCAACCATAAAGGCATTTCATTGATAAATGCATGGAAGAGGACATGTAAGGAAACAAAACTGCAATACTCCCGTTAGCTTAGCATGTGTTCTGTCACCATTGACATCTCTATTAGCAACCCATTTGATAAACAATGCTGCAACACTAGCCTTTGTGCTACAGGTGTATGATTATCGGGAAAAGTTTGTATACCTGTCTCTGCAAACGTTTGTTTAGCAAGATTTAATATCATATAATGTAGAAACTTTCACTCATTGTTCATTATTATTTATGATAATGTACATCTTCTTGGGTGTTGACATGTTTGTGTGATGCCCACACCCCCACCTGGTCAAAATCGGAGTTAAAGATTTCCGCACGAGTTTCCAAGTTGGAAGTCCCGACATTCATTGCTTTGCATTCCTAGTAGGAAGCTGGAAATTCTGACTTTCCAATTTGAATGGAAAACAGCATTACAGTCATTGATTCTAGGTATAAAATGGCATACTGTTTCTTTGAAGCGTATTGCACAACTTTCAAAGAATTGCAAAAATGTGCTTTGTTGAGTGTACAGAGACTTAAGTATACACTGTTGAGCCAAAGAATTCTGTGCATCTGTGGGGTGTGCTGTACCATCAAGTCCGATCCACAGCGGCTCCACTCGCAGCTTACAGGACTTAAAAGATCTACTGCTAAAGTCTTGGTGCCAGATACCCAGAGTTGGGGAGTAATGGAATATATGTAATGGGATTACGTATTTAATATACTAAATATAGTAAGATATATTAGTAATATATTGTTGTTTCTCCTTGGAAGAAATTAATAGGATATTTTGCTGCACTCACTAGAAATTTACCTTCCAATAAAATCTAGAGTTGAAGACAGAATAAACCGGAAAATTAGTGTTTGATTCCAAATAAATCAATTTGCATGCAAAACCAATGACTGCAATGATTTCTCTTGACTTTGTCCTTATTTCCTCTCTCATCACCCCCTCTCTGTCTCACTCTTTTATTTTCTTTCCTCTCCATTTTTACCCCCTCCCTCAAGAATAGCATGACTCTGCTTTGCTTGTCAAGATAGGAAAGCTAATGGGGGTCTCCCCATATGCTCAGAGAAATGCATTTTCATGAGCAATAAACCTGGGCAGCCTCGAACTTTTTTTCCATTATGTTTTTGCTGTTATATTCGCAATCCTCTTGGTATTTTTGGAGCCTGAATTTATTTGTCATAACATCTAAGAATAGACCTAACTCAGAGTAGATGCCATATGAACAAGCAAAATGTTATAAACGAGCAAAACATGCCAAAGCATGCATTTAAAAAAAGACCATTGTATTAGCCAATATAATGTATGTATATACAGTGTATATATATATTTTTTGAGCCTTAAGATATAAAATAATAAAAATAAATGGAGGTGTGGTATCAATGTATGTGTCCCTTGGTCATAGTAAGACAGAGAGGATGTAAAGGAGGGTTGATTCTTAGTAGACAATGCCTTCCTGTCACAAAATGTGTGTGTGTAAGTGTTTGTGCTCCGATTCAAAGGTGACATTAAATAACAATAACCATGGCTGGCATGCAGATAAAACACTCACTCATGGATGTCATTAATGTTTTAGTGTCTCGGCCTCAGCCAATCAGAACAAATCGTATAAGGTTGACTAACAAATCACAAAACAGCAAGCATTCTGATATGACATTGTGGACGTGTCGTACTTCCTTTAGTAAGAGTTGAATTGGCTTGAACTCTATTGCCCACACTGAGTCAGAGTTACAATGATATTGTTTGCAAAGGGCACGTCAACAAAATCACGACTCCTGCCGTGTACGTCATTTATCAAGTGAAGTCATTTTTATTTGTATAGCACTTTTCACAACACACATCGTTTCTAAGCAGCTTTACAGAAACTCATGCATTAACAGAAGTCTTTGAGTCATCATTGTGTAATTTGATTAAATATGATTGTAAATTGTGTATAAAAATAAATAATTAAATAATAATTGTATTTATAACCCCAGTGAGCAAGCCGAAGGCAACAGTGGCAAGGAACACAAAACTCCATAAGATGTTGATTAATGGAGAAAAATAACCTTGAGAGAAACCAGACTCGCAGTGGGGGCCAGTTCCCCTCTGGATAAACAGCATGAATATAATGCCAATATTAGTTATTTGTGTGCAGTGCAAGTCATGGTTTAAAATTTGTAAACTATGTAAGTGTTAAGGGCCAGTGTTTAACCAAAGATTTTGTATGAACTGTAAGATTAATGACTAATGTCGTCCTGGATTAACTGCAGGATTTCACATAGATGCATTGTCCTTTGTTAGTTGGCTGATTAAGGCATTTGTTTGCAATTAATTGATAGTCTATTCCATTTCAAGAGTGTAGTCCATCAATAAATAAACGTGATGCAGGCAGAGATCAATGAGGTGCATCACAGTTCAACCAGCAGGTCATTCCGGTGAGGTTCGTGGGGTCCATCCTAAATTCAAGGTTAAGGTAGAGGCATATGAAGTATCCATTGTCTTACAGTTGGAGTTGGCATCAGTTCATCCTCTGAAGTCCATTGTAAAAGACTGAAGTGATGTCTGGCTAGCACCGGCTGTAGTTTGTCATCATCACTCAGCGACACATAGCAGTGGAGTCTGACACCATGCAGGAATGGAGCTGGATCTGGCTGCTCTGGTAACCTCAGGATATGAATCTGAGATTATTAGAAATGTTTCTGAAAAGTGTTTCTGGTTCAGGCAGACTAAACTAAAGCAGCATAATGGTTGATGATTAAATAAGGTGTATGCCTGGCTAAATAGATGAGGCCTTAGTCTAGACTTTAGTCTGTGTCTGTGACCCAAACAGTGTTAGGGGGACTATTCCATAGCTTTGGATCTACCTCCTTTTGTGGATTTTGATATTCTAGGAAATATTAACAGGCCAGAATGATTGAAATGAATGTTATGGAATATAGCATGGGAGAAGGTCACTTAAGTACTGTGGAGCTAGACCATTCAAAGCTTTGTATGTATTATATGTAGTTAACAGAATTTCTAAATTAATATGAAATTTAACAGGTAGCCAGTGTAACGTCGATAAACTTGGGCTAATGGGATAATATTTTTTGGTTCTTGTCAGCACTCTGGCAGCTGCATTTTTTAACCAATTGAAGTTTATTTATTAACTTGCAGTACATCCTCCCAGTAATGCATTACAATAATCTAGTCTCTTAGCAATATTTCTGAGGTGAAAGTATGCTGTTCTTCAAACGCTGGAAATTATATTTTCAAAGGACAGTTTGGTATCAAATATAACACCTAAAACAAGTTCTTCACTGTAGAAGACAACATAACAGTACATCCATCGAGAGTCAAATTATATATTTGTGGCTTATTTTTAGAGGTTTTTGGTCCAATGATTAGTACCTCAGTTTTGTCAGAACTGAGTAGAAGGACATTTCTGGCCATTCAATCTTAGATTTCATTGATACACTCTGCTTATTTGGAGAATTGTAAAATTTCATGAGGTTTAGAAGAAATAGAAAGTTGGGTATCATCGGCATAACAGTGGAAACTTATTCCATGATTCCTGATAATTTCTCCCAGGGGAAGCATATATAAGGAGAAAAACAGAGGCCCTAAAACTGATCCCTGTGGCACTCCATACTTAACTTTTGTTTGATTTGACAATTCCTTGTTTACACATGCATAGTGGTAGCGGTCTGATAAATAGGACCTGAACCATGTCCACTATGCCAACATAATTCTCCAGCCTATTCAAGAGAATGTCGTGATCTATAGTGTTGAATGCAGCACTAAGATCTAAAAGCACTAGAAGAGAAATGCAGCCGTGATCAGATGATAAGAGTCATTTGTAACTCTGATAAGTACAGACTCTGTACTGTGATGAGGCCTAAACCCTGACTGAAATTTTTCATATATACCATTTTGTCTGTAGAAATTAACATAGTTGGGAGAACACTACATTTTCTAGTATTTTTGACATGAATGGGAGATTGGAAATCAGTCTATAATTAGCCAAATTGCCAGGATGAAGCTGTGGCTTCTTAATAAGAGGTTTGATAACTGCCATTTTGAAGTTTGTTGAGGCATGTCCTAAAGATAGCAAGGAGTTAATAGTATTAAGAAGAGGTTCTGAGATTACAGGGAATATCTCTTTTAAGAGCTTAGTTGGTATTCATGAATGTAGTCATGAAATCATTACTATTGTGTTGTGATGGAATATCTGGTTCAGTCAATGCTTTATTCCTATCCAATTTAGCCACAGTACTGTACCTAGGATTGTTGTGGTTATTTTCTATGAGTTTGCTAAAATATACTGACAGCTTTTAGTGCCTGTCTGTAGCTACAGACACTATCCTTCTATGCACCTTGAAATACCTCTAATTTTGTATTCTTGCATTGTATCATGATGCAGGATTTTTTCATTCATTTTCTTTAGTCGAAGGGGGTTGACACTATCAAGAGTGCTAGAGAAGACTGTATTTATATTTTCTGTTATTACATCAAGTTCTTCCAGACTTTTTGGCTCCCTGAGAATGTGAGACAATTCAGGAAGATTATTAGTTAAGTTATCTTTAGTGTTGAAAGAATAGATCTAGTCCTGAACAATAGCGATTGAGTGGAATTAGCTGATCGTAGCAAACAAGAGCCAAGATATCCAAGATGTCATCGCTCTGCGGTAGAATTTCTATAGTATCAACTCCATATGACAGAATTAAATCTAGCATATGATTATGGCGATGAGTTGGTCCTGTCACATATTTTCTGACTCCAAGAGAGTTGAGAATATCGATAAATGCTAATCTCATTGTGTAATTTTCATTGTCTATGTGAATGTTGAAGTGACCAAGAATTAAAACTCTTTCTACAGTTACTACTAGATCTGATTAAAATGTGCAAATTCACCAAGGAAATCAGAATACGGTCCAGGTGGTCTATATACTGTAACATGGGCAAAAGACAACAGAGATGTTTTATTTATAACTGACGGTGTCATGTTAAGCATTATTAGTTCAAAAGACTTAAACTTATATCCTGTCCTCAGAGTATCACCAAAAACTTCACTGTAAATTGTAGCAACACCTCCTCGACCCCTCAGGCAAGGCACATGTTTATTACAATAACCTGGGGGAGTAGATTAATTTAAACTAATATATTCATCTGGTTTAAGCCAGGTTTAAGACAAACAGAGTGCATCCAAACTATGATCTGTAATAATTTAATTTACAATTAGTGCTTTGGTAGAAAGAGATCTAATGTTTAGTGGCCCTACTTTATACAATGTTTATCTTCAATTTTTTATTTTTTTTTCCAAGTTTGAACTTAATCATATTTTTATTAAATGATTTAGTGAGGGGTTTGAGTTTGGTATTTCGGGGAACAGACACGGTCTCTATATGATATCTAGGTGATCCAGTCTCTATGGGTTGTAGTTTATGCAACATGTGTGATGTCTCAAGGCAGCTAGTAGACATTCAGATTTACCAGTTTGTCTGATTCCTGACCTGGGTCCCAGTTAGTCAATTACTATCACTATTAAGACTATGAGCCAAATTACTAGAGAGGAGAGTGGCACCTTCGCAGGAGGGATGGAGTCTGTCACTATTTAGCAGGTCAGGTCTACCCCCAAAAAATCTTTAGATTGTATATACAGTGCATCCAGAAAGTATTCATAGCACTTCACTTTTTCCACATTTTGTTATGTTACAGCCTTATTCCAAAATGGATTCAATTAATTATTTTCCTCAAACTTCTACAAACAATACCCCATAATGACAATGTGAAAGAAGTTTGTTTGAAATCTTTGCAAATTTATTAAAAATAAAAAACTAAAAAAATCACATGTACATAAGTAATCACAGCCTTTGCCATGACACTCAAAATTGAGTTCAGGTGCATCCTGTTTCCACTGATCATCCTTGAGATGTTTCTACAACTTGATTGGAGTCCACCTGTGGTAAATTCAGTTGATTGGACATGATTTGGAAAGGCACACACCTGTCTATATAAGGTCCCACAGTTAACAGTGCATGTCAGAGCACAAACCAAGCCATGAAGTCCAAGGAATTGTCTGTAGACCTCCGAGACAGGATTATGTCAAGGCACAGATCTGGGGAAGGGTACAGAATAATTTCTACAGCATTGAAGGTCCCAATGAGCACAGTGGTCTCCATAATCCATAAATGGAAGAAGTTTGGAACCACCAGGTTCATCTCTGTACTGTGTACTGAGACATCCTTGATGAAAACCTGCTCCAGAGCACTCTGGACCTCAGACTGGGGCGAAGGTTCATCTTCCAACAGGACAACGATCCTAAGTACACAGCCAAGATAACAAAGGAGTGGCTACGTTCCTTGAGTGGCCCAGCCAGAGCCCAGACCTGAACCTGATTGAACATCTCTGGAGAGATCTGAAAATGGCTGTGCACCGACGCTCCCCTTCCAACCTGATGGAGCTTGAGAGGTCCTGCAAAGAAGAAACTGGCCAAAAATAGGTGTGCCAAGCTTGTAGCATCATACACAAAAAGACTTTAGGCTGTAATTGGTGCCAAAGGTGTGACTGTGAATACTTATGTACATGTGATTTTATTTGTAATAAATTTGCAAAGATTTCAAACAAAATTCTTTCACGTTGTCATTATGGGGTATTGTTTGTAGAATTTTGAGGAAAATAATGAATTTAATAAATTTTGGAATAAGGCTGTAACATAACAAAATGTGTAAAAAGTGAAGCACTGTGAATACTTTCTGGATGGACTGTAAATCCTATGCTATTCTCTGGACACCACTCAGACATCCAGCCATTCAGGACACTAATCTATTATAAACCTTGTCACCACGATGAGCAGGAAGGGGACTAGAGCATATTACAATGTCTGACATTGTTTTTGCAAGTTCACACACCTCTTTAACATTATCTTTAGTGATCTCTGACAGACATGGTTAGTGCCAACATGAATATCAATTTAAGAAACTCTACATTTAGCATTAGCCAGCACTTGTAAATTTTATCTGATGTCAGATGCTCGAGCCCCAGGAAATGCATTTAAAAATAGTGGCTGGAGTCTCTTTTTCCATGTTTCTTACAATAGAATCACCTATTAATAAGGCTCTTTCAACATGATTCTTGGTGGGTGCATCATTGAGTGGGGAGAATCGATTGGAAACCCGAACAGGAGAGTGGTGTCTCTTTGCTGAGCGAGTATGTTGCTGAGACAACCAAACGCCCTGCTGTGGGGGCTCTACAGCCTGAACCAAAGTGTGTGTGTTGCTCGCTGTACCAACTGCATCAGAAACAGTGTCTACTGGCTTCTCCTTCTCACTGACCTCAACTAGTATTCAGATGCGTGTCTCTAACTCATTAACCTTCTTCATCAGCCTGACTAATTCCTTAATAATAATTAATAATTTATAACATGTAAATCCCTCACTGCTGATGGAAGAAGCTATAGTAAACATGTGGCATACACTACAGGAAGAAATGACATGAATGGATGCTATGACTTACCGCAATTGTTTGTTGTTGTTATGGTTGTTCTTGAGTGGCGAGGGTTATCGATATGGTTCCTGATCAGTAGATGTTTAAGATTGATGCAATAATCTGTGTAAAACAGAGAAAACCTATGCACGCAGTCGAGATGTGAGATGTAGACACTTGAAAAAAAGGCAAAGGAAAAAAGAGAGAAACAGGTGTGCACTGTAAAATAAACGCAGTTGAAAAAAAAACTAATCATGTGGTAAAAAAACATGATATATATAATAAAATGTTTATCGGTTGAGTACATCTTTCATAGCTGCAGATTTAAAAGGCTGAATTTTGTTGTATTCTGCTAACATTTTCTTATACTACATTTACATTTAGCAGACGCTTTTATCCAAAGCGACTTACAGAGCCCTTATTACAGGGACAATCCCCCCGGAGCAACATGGAGTTAAGTGACTTACTCAAGGGCACAATGGTGGTGGCTGTGGGGATCGAACCAGCGACCTTCTGATTAGCAGCCCTGTGCTCTAGCCACTACGCCACCACCTACAACTTATACATACTAACTTATAATTCGACTTCTTTTGGTACATTGTGTATTTTATCAAACTGCAATCATGATGATTTATGTTTCTAACATGCTGTAAACAGAATTTCCACATCAAACATTTTAATATTTAATATTTTTTTTGTGGAATCCCTTTTGAGCTGGCAAAATACATGATCATTTCCCTTTCTGTGTAACCCAAAGGCCCTGAATCTACAAGGACGTCTGAAATTCTTGCATGGACAGAACCGACGATTGGATGACGGAAGCCAAATGCCACCCCAACTTGCCCTGTTTGGCATAGCAACGCCCTTACAGCCTCCCTCCATAATGGAGATCCGATCCAAGAACATGATTTTCAGAACTAAGCACAAGCTGGACTTTACCCCAATGGCTTGTGATGCAAAGTAATGAAGGCTCCATTTAAATCCAAAATATTATAGTTTAATCTAGCAACAACTACCTGAAAATGATCAGTGTAGTTTCCCAGCTGGCACAACTATGTTTTAAAATGTTTTATTTAAAGTTGGGAAAAGGATGTGATGGTGTTTTTATCCTGCCTACTTCATATGAAAGATGTCTGTTTTTTTAACATAATAAATACATATTTTCACAATGTTACAGAAAGGTTTTGATGTTTTTACCACATACACTGATCACCCACAACATTAAAACCGCCTGCCTTATATTGTGTAGGTCCCTCTCGTGCTGCCAAATCAGAATAGCATTCAGAGATGATATTCTTCTCACCACAATTGTACAGAACAGTTATCTAAGTTTCTGTAGACTTTGTCAGTATGAACCAGTCTGTCCATTCTCTGTTAAACTTTCTCATCAATAAGGCATTTCAGTCCACAGAACTGCCAGTTACTGGATTTTTTTTTTTTTTTTTGGCACCATTCGGAGTAAATTCTAGAGACTATTGTGTGTGAAAATCCCAGGAGATCTGCAGTTACAGAAATACTCAAACCAACCCATCTGGCACCAACAATCATCCATGTGATTACCTAAACAGCCAATCGTGTTGCAGCAGTGCAGTGCATAAAATCATGCAGATAAGGATCAGGAGCTTCAGTTAATGTTCACATCAACTATCAGAATGGGGTAAAATGTGATCCCAGTGATTTGGACCATGGCATGATTGTTGGTGCCAGACAGGCTGGTTTGAGTAACTGCTGATCTCCTGGGATTTTCGCACATAACATACAAAAAACATCCAGTGAGCGACAGTTCTGTGGACAGAAATGTCTTGTTGATGAGGGAGGTCAACAGAGAATGGACAGACTGGTTCAAACTGACAAAGCCTACAGTAACTCAGATAACCGCTCTGTACAATTGTGTTGAGAAGAATATCATCTCATAATGCTATGCAGGTTGCCGCTGTTTTGGCGGCATGAGGGGGACCTACACAATATTAGTCAGGTGGTTTTAATGTTGTGGCTGATCGATGTACATATCCTTTCTATGAAAGCAACATTTTATGAACCTCGTTGTCACAAATTTTTTAAAACATTTAATTTAATTGTACAGATTACTTATCTAAACCAAAAAGCTAAAAACAAACATTACGGTTGGGTGTTGTTTTGTTTAAGTAGTAAAAATAAATTGTATTTGCATTTTGAGGCTACTTAAAGAAAAACAGTATTTTTCAATATTTCCGAAACTCTTTAGATTGGTTGTATATAAGATGCATTTGCGACTAAAATACAACTTTTGCGAGATGCAGTTTGTACAAATTATTTTGGTAACCCAAATACATCATCATGTTTTGGATTTATGCATGTTTAATAGAACTTTTTAAAATGAACGGAAATGAACTGCAACCAAAATGCAATTTTAAATGTAATAAAATGTTAAGTACATGCAGGGTCAAAATCTAAAGACAGTATAAAATAATTTATAATTTGACATGCAAATATAGAAAATGGTACCAAAGTCAAATATGTTGGTTCTGACTTTGTTTTAGGGGGAAAATCATTCTTGGCTACACAGAGGCAGAGCTGAGAGTTCGTGGTTCAGGGTACCAGTTCATCCATGCTGCCGATATGCTCTACTGCGCAGAGAACCACGTTAGGAGTAAGATTTTCACATTTCTAATTTTATGCTTATGTATAATTAAGGTGAATTTATCCTAAAGGAAATATTTCAAAGAGCAACCTAGCTAAAAATGCAACAACATGTCAATTGCATTGATCCAGTGTTTAAGAAACAGCTATCATACAATAAGTTCCACAGTTCCATTGCACCCCAAGCTCATACCACCTCCTACAGGTTGTCTCTGGTTTGATACATCGCCTGCTTCCCGGTCCGCAAAACAGCATTCATAATACCAATTTTTCATGTGAACTGTGCTCTGTTTCATACTAAACTGCCAGTCTGAAAGCATAAGCCCTGTGTGCTTAGAAGAACATTTGAACATGTGATAGTGCCCCCATTCAGGGAGGATCATGGGAGATGACGGCAATTTACATCTAAGGAAATCCATACATTGGAAGTAAAATCTGTTGATGATGTCAATGATATGGGCAAGCCGTGGGTGGATCTGGTGCATCCTGGTTCTTTTACAAGTAGTGAAAAGTAAAAAAAGAGAGAAAGGAGGAATGTTTTCCAATAATCCCACATATTATGGTGGGGAATGTAGAAATCCTTGGAGCTATGAAAATATAGAAATGTAAACTAGGGTCAGAAATCCATATCCATATTTTAATATGGAACCAAAATCCACACAAGCAAGGTTGTTAACTCTTGATTTTGATTTTAGAGTGGACATATCTTGTGATTTCATCAACATATTATCTGCACAATATCTGTTAAATAGCCAAGCACCTGATAAAGAAATTGTCCCAAGATTTGTAATGACTATTAGTAGTTGGCTCCAAACATAAGATTGAACAACTGTGGCTATGTTAGTTATTACTTCCCAGCCATTAATGACAACCTAGAAAAAATGTTAAAAAAAATTGCATTATTTGGGAACAAACATTTGGTCAGCCTATCTGACAAGTTGACAGCTACTATATAACCAGAAATCATGAACTAAGCAAGAATAACTAAATGCTTTGCAGTTTCAGAGAGTTCAGTAAAAATGTTTGACCCTTTCCCTTACAGTGATCAAGACTGGAGAAAGTGGACTGACTGTGTTCAGACTGCTTACAAAGGACAACCGCTGGAAATGGGTACAAGCTAATGCTAGACTTGTTTACAAGAACGGCAAGCCTGACTACATCATCGCCACCCAGAGACCTCTTGTGTAAGTATATTAATATTATGTTCTGTTATGCTAACAATTGTTGCACATGTTCTACTATAGATTTAGTTGATCAGCAAGCTAACGTGCTAATTGGCAGTACTGCTTACTACGTAAGTTTTGAGCAATTTTGAAAATAAATTAAAGGACAACTTTGGAGGATAACCTCCACTTATAAAATTTCTCTTATATTTATACAGAGAAGAAGAGGGAGGGGAGCACTTGAGGAAACGATCTATGCATCTTCCTTTCACCTTTGCCACTGGAGAAGCTCTGCTGTACCAAACCAGCTACCCCTTCCCAGGCTTCTCTGACAACCTTCAGGGCAAATGCAAGAGCAACAAAACCAAAAAGTGCAAGGTGGATAAAGACTCCAAGGATGATCTGGACCCCAGCTCTCTTCTGGGAGCCATGATGAGACAGGATGAAATGGTTTATGTTTGCCAGCCTGCAGTGGAGCCAAGAATGTCCTTCCATAGTAGCCTCTTCAGTGAGCAAGGAGAGACTAGCTCTTTCTCTTCCTCTGCAGAGAACGATAGTTGGAATCCAGCGCAGAATGGTGTAGTTGCAAACTCCAAACAAGAGCCTTCAAGTTTTGACCCACTTCTAGCAACATTAGACTCTCTGTCCCTGGAAAATGAGGAGAGCTGCTCCAACAGTGAGCTCTTCAATGCCCTGGAAAACCTTGGACTCAATGCAGAAGATCTGGAGTTACTTCTTCTGGATGAGAGGATGATCCAGGTAGAGATGGAACCAGATTACATCCCATCTCTTAACAATATTCTTACCAATAATGAAATAATTTCCTATGTTCATGATTTGTTGGAAAACCGGATCGATGATGGACCAAGTGGTGAAGATACTTGAATCCCTGTTGCTGCACTAGACTCTGCTGAACCTCCTAAGCCATACTCTGCTTCTGAGTCGGCTCCTCAAGTTACTTCCTCTATGCCTGCTCCGTACATACCTTTCTGTCCACAAAAGCAGCCAGCACCCATTGTTCAGCTTTCGCAACGGATGCAGCAACATCTCAACGGACAGTCAGTTTGCCACAAAACTGAGAGCTGGATCCATGAGCCAATTCCTCAGGTGTCTACAACAAACACTAAGACAACTACATTTAACCAGCATGACTCCTTGTTGGTTAACCCGGTAACAGGTTTGCACAATGGTCATTGGGTTGCAGAACACACGCAAACCAACTTGAACAAGACCTTACAGTTTGTAGACAAGATAACGGAAACTAGTAAAGCACAACCACAGCAATTGCAGCAAAACCAGTTGCCACTCCTATTCCAGTACAAAAACAAAACTGTTGAGGGTGGCAACACCCCTACAAATGGCTACAGTGATTCTCAATGGCACAGATACAACTTCACCGACCAAGTAGACCTTGTCAAAAATGGATCTTGTTTTCCTAATGGCCACCCCACCACATATGTACGGAACACAATGAGTAACTATGTGGGTTGCAGTATGGCTGAAGGATCAAGCATGGATTTTACAATGAACAGCAGTTCAGCTGGGGATGTAGGGCAGTTTCAGGGAGTCATTGCATCATCTTCATCCTATCAGCAGGGTTATCTGAAACAGAAGCAGCAGCCAAAGGTCACATCCACTTATTACACCTCCTATACCAAACAGAACTCCTCACTAGAGCATATCCTGGGATTAGCCCCACCTCCAAACCTCCCCACATTGACAGATTACAGCTCTGATATGACCCATGACACCACCCACAGTAAGGTAAGAAAAAATAAGGGTAGATGGACATGCTCTTGGATCAACATCCTTTGTTGGTCCTTGATCAACATTCCTAGTAATCAGTCAAATATACTTATTCATAACCTCAAGCCTTATGGATAATTTACCCCTAAAATCAGAGGTAGATGATTGGTTGCTGTTTAAGCCCCTAAACCCCGACACTACATTGGTTAATGGGAATGTTGTTCCAGGACCAACAAAGATGTTAATCAAGGGATATGTCACACTTGAATAAAGCAGATATAACAATATGACTCTGATCATTTTTATAGGGGATGACAAAAGATATAGCATATATTGGTATTGCACCATATTTCTTTCGTTTTTATTTACCTTGTCAAGTTGGTATTGGGTTGGGATTGAGTTGTTTCATAATGTCTTTAACATAATCGTAAAGACACTTTAAAGTCTCCATAAACTGGCTTGATGAATTTATTTCCTGTCTTGAAACAGGACAGTGGGCTTCAGATGGCTTTAAAGCTATTAGACTAAAAACCACAAAACACCAACTTTAAATCACCTTTTTAACAAAGAAAAGATTTTTAATTAAACCTTTATGTGGTGTTGAAACAGCTCAGAAGGTCTTGGATAGTAGTTTGTAAGGTATTCTCGGACCCACCCCCTTCATATTTCTCTCTATTTTTTCCACTGGCCCAAATGCTCACTCTGATCTAATTGTGCTCTCTGTAAGAAACCAAGACCTAATAGGTCACAACTAATCTGATGAGATTGCATAATGAACAGCGACAGACCTACAAAGTCTTGCCAGGCTCTGGAGATCTGCCTTGGGGTTTTGCACAGGTAGACATTTGCTTTGATCTTATGTAGTGACTGTGGTCAAGATTGTAAACTTAAGCTTACAGGTGTAAGCTTCTTCCTGGTCGACCCACTCACAACAGACAGGGTTTTCCACTTTTTCAATACTCACGGTAGACATCGTTAGCATTTAGTCCATTGTAACATGTTTGCCTGAGGCTATGAAAGAGAGAGAGAGAGGGATAGAAGCCCCCACAAAAGGACTGCTCATGCAGCAGACTATAGTCGGAGACTATGGGCCCCTGTCTACACTTATTTATCGAGTCGGTCTTGTCTCTCCACATCTAAAGCACCATGCTGTTGATATGGGATTTGTTTTCCTAGTTGATTGTTAGTGGTTCATGTTAAGTCAATATCACTATTAATATTGTTCAAGCTTAGTGTTAGGAATCTGAAGAAACACCTATTGTAAGTATTAAACTTTGGTGCCCAATTCCTTAATTGTTTGTGCTATGGACATGAATCAATGATAATACCTCAAATCATGCGGCTTGTTGAGAAGAAGTGTAATGAGACTTGTGATTTTCACCAAGTAGAAGGCAAAAAACATAGACTATATTGGAGGAGGGACCCAAGCCATATCTAGAGACCAGAATATCATATAGAATTGGGAGTGGGCGCTTTTGACTTGATCCAGAAAGCAATCACTGAGCAGTGCCCTAGCAAACACCTAGCATGCTAAAAAACACTTTCAGTAAGATTTCAGTATCTTATATCAAGAAGAATGGGAAGAGCTCTCTGTGTGTGTTCATGATTATTGCTCTAAAGCTGAAAGGACAATAGAGCTTCACTGCCCAGCCAGGCGTGAGCAGCCATGACCTACAATCCAGCTTTAATATTAGCTAATGCATATTAACATTCATACACGCATAGCCAAACTTTCATATACAGTGGCAAGAAAAAGTATGTGAACCATTTGGAATTGCCAGCATTTATATAAATATATTTGTCTTAAAATCTGGTTTGATCTAAGTTACAATAAAGAACACACACAATCTGTTTTCACTAATAACACAAATGATTGTATTGTTCTTGTCCATATTGAATACATCATTCAAACATTCACAGTGTTGGTTGGAAAAAGAATGTGAACCCCAAATCTGGCATTCAATTAATTAAACTAGACTGGAGGTGTAGGTTAGAGCTACTTTGACTGATAAAAAGGATAAGAAGACCTACGATCAAGAATTGTTGCTTTGCATAAATCTGGCAAGGGTTACAAAGTTATCTCAAAGCGCTTCAGTTGAATCATTTGGGAAGAACATGCAGCACTACGTATGGTGTAAAAATGGGACTGCGTACCAACATGAAAACATCCAATGGTGAAATACAGTGGAGGGAGCCTCATGAGTTGGGGCTGCTTCGGGGCCTGGACTGCTTGCTTTCATCATGGGAAAAATGAATTTTCAAGTATATCAAGATGTCCTACTGGATAATGTCAGGGTTGCTGTGCACCAGCAGAAGCTCAGTAGAAGTTGAGTGATGCAGCAGGACAATGACCCTAAACACTCAAGTAAATCCACTAGAGAATGGCTTAAAAAAAAAAAGAATATCCACCTTTTCGAGTGTCCCAGTCAGAGCCCAGACCTTAACCCAATAGAGATGCTGTGAAATAACCTCAAAAGAGCTGTTCACACCAGACATCCTAAGAATATAGCTGAGCTGAAGCAGTTTTGCGAGGAAGAATGTTCCAAAATTCCTTCTGAATGCGGTGTAGAACTAGCCCGCAGCTACTGAAAACATTTGGTTGAGGTTGAGTTTATTGCTGCCAAAGGAGGATCGATCAGTTAATAAATCCAAGGGTTCACTAACATTTTCCACAGCACTGTGAATGTTTGATGGGATGTGTTCAATAAAGACATTATAATTGTTTGTGTGTTGTTACCTTAAGCCCAATGTGTTTGTCTATACTTGTGACTTTTATGAATATGAGATCACATTTTAGGACCAATTAATGCAGAAAACCAGCTAATTCAAAAGGGTTCACATACTTTTTCTTGCCACTGTACTTACTATAGGAGCTTAGTTTTACTTTCACCTTTAAATGTAAGTACCAAAACATTTATTGATGACTCATCTTGCACTATACAGATTTTTGTCCAATCAGTTAATAATTATTAGTGGGATTTTGCAGGCAACCATCACTTTTACGATTGCTCATACTTGGTATTAGGGATTGTTTTAAACTTCTAATCCTAAATATTTAAGGAATAGTGCATGGGGGTGCAACAGCAGAAAAGTCCTTTGAGTGGTGGAGAAAGGTATAACATTTTGATGAAAGATAAATAGTGTAAATTTTGATTTCATGTTGCCTTCAAAGACTATCTTTTAGACTTGCCACAATTTGATGGAGATTAGCTTGGGTTAGCATGTAGCATGTTAGCAGTTTGGATCTTTGGTTATTTTTATGTGTTTATCCATCGTAAATTCCAAATAAAAATCACAGTTGGATAGTGGGAATGCTCGTTTGTTGCCAAAAGCACAGTATCAGTGGATAACACACTGTGTTGCTTGGTCAGTGGGGTAATTTTGTGATTCTGTATGTGATCCTGATAAACGTATCATGTTAGGGTCTTAAACGACCATAACAAATCTTCTGTCCAGCTGCCACAAACCTGCTTAAATAAGCAACCACTATTCTAGTTCTCTAAGCTAGCGATAAACATTGAAAATGAGCTGTGTATTTAGGTCAGTAGCAAAGATATCACTGCTAATGCTAATGAGTTAGCGTACCTGCTCACGGTCACATTTTTCTGTATTTATTGAAAAATGTATTTTATTTATTTTCATTTTAAAAATAATTTTACAACACAATCTTTTTTTACTAAAATGCAATAAAAATGACTATGTTATGGTAATGAGAATCACCATTGACAGATACATCCATGATATACCTAGGGTAAGATGGTGCCCCCCTAGGGAGCTGGTGCCCTATGCAGACTGCATAGTATTCATGGAGGGAACAGCGGTACTGCATTTAAAGCTAAGCTAAATGTCTAAGCTAAAAAGCTAAATGTTGCGTTGCTGACTAATTTATATATAAAAAGGGTTTCAATGTGTTTAATTAGCATGTTTAATGATTGTTAGCATTGTTAGATTATCGTTTTTAGACTCATGATTGTTTATTGTTTGTTTATTTCCAGATGGAGACTGGCTTCATACTCAACTCCACTACTGTGGCCTACACAGGAAGTTGTCTGGTTCCCAACGGCAACGCAGTGGCCACCCCTGTCAACAGTCACCATGCCCTTTCTGAGCCCCTCCCACCTCCTCCAGACCCTCATACCACTGGCTTCTACCTCTGATCAGATTCAGACAGATCCGTCCGGAGAGACAGTCACTCACATGTCAACTAGCAAACAAAAAAAGTGACTTTTTGTATTTAAAGCTTGCTTATCAACTTGAATTACATTTATTTAAATTTATACTAAATGAGCCACATTCACCTTAGGAATATCAAACCACTTATAGTCGCGGAAGACACTCAAGCCAACCTAACGTGATAGCACACTCAATTGTTACTCAATTGTTAATTGATTAATTGAGTAAGTGTAATAAATTAATGATGCTTTGTGAAATGTACAGAAAATGTTTGCAGTTGGCATTCAGTATGCAGTTTAATGGGTCGTTCACACGGAACACGTTTCTGCGGAATTATGTTTTTGAATTACTTTTCCATGAAACGTGCTGGACAGACGTCTTTGACCGTTGCGACACGTCTTGCTGCTTTTTAACGTTTTGTGCTACGATCGACACGTAGACGCCCTGTCAAACTAAAAGAACTTAAACTTCTAAAACTGTGTCTTCTTGAGACACCTGCATTTTCTTCCGTTCATTGCAGGTTTTTTTGTGTGTTTTTTTTAAGCAAGAACACTTTCTGTGTTAATGGCGCAATTAGTGATGTTCCGTCTGTAATAAGTGTGTTTTGGGGCATGTATGTGTGAGTGTGTGTAACGTCAGTCGCCATTTATTGGGCCTCATTCATTAAACGTGAGAAAAGCACATTTCTGTGTAAATCGTACACATAAATTATATTCAACAACAGTTTTAATATCAATAGTTAATTAATAACTATTGAACAATAGTTTCGTTCAATCTCAAATTATAGTAAACATTGAATTACACAAAGACTGAAGAAGAAATGTCCACGTATAATGAATGTTGTGACAGTCTATGTAAGACTGTTTTTTCGAGCGATTTGCACCGCAATCCGTTCTGCTTCATGTTTCGGGAACGAAGCCCATTGAGACTTATTCATTAAATGCGAACAGAACAAATTTCTGCGTAAATCATTCACGAATCCATTCTTGTGTCTATATTGGCATGGTATTGAATTCAATGGTTTTACTAACAATTTACACAGAATTTGTTGCTTCTCGCATTTCATGACGGACTCCAATTGTCTGTAAATGATGTCAAGAGTGTATGTAGCATATAGCTATTATGAAACAAATTGTTCAGAAACAGTAAACGACTTCAATTTTATATGAACCAGATTGCGATGCATACTTATTTATGAACAGGCAAGAGTGTTACGTTCCTTTTAACGGTCATATAGTAAACGATCATTTAAAAGTATAAATGCCAAGATGTCAATAAAAAAACAGTAAAAGTTAGCTGTAAATAAAAAGTCACTTAGCCATTGCCTGACCTCTTCATCTCGCTAATACACTGGGTGAGGTTAGATTTCGAAAAGCTGATTCTGGATCAGCGTTACAAATCTACTTTTACCAGCTTCCGTCCTTTTAGATACAGGTGTTCAAGTGTTTAGTAATCCCAGAACTTATCCACAGTGATCTTTCTTATATTCGTAGGTATTTGTACGTAAAGTGTACGCGTACAATCGTGTACGTTTGAATAGACACGATAACGAACAATATCAACGTATTGACGGAAAAATTGTAACTTTTATGTATGTACAAATATTTACGAACTGGTCGGAGCTCAAATTGTCACCGCGTGTGATCGTGTTCAAAATGCAAACACAATGAGGTAAATGCGCTAATTGTTAAAATGTGATTGTGTTAAACTTTTAATCGCTATTTTAATAATTTAATTATAAATACAATAAAACCAACTTATGGATTCAGTATTCTACAAACCTCAAAGTATGTGTAAACATTCGTGTCTCTAAAGCCGTTTTGCGTAAATTTAAGTTTTCAATTTACGATTTACATTTTTATATTTACTCTTCTGATTCGTTGATATTTCAGTGTCTATCCAAACGAGAAGCACACTTAACGTACAAATTCGTACAAATGCTAATGAGATTACATTGACTCATCAACGAAACCAATTCAAAAGCGGGGTTTGTTTCGTCTCGGAAAAAGAGATTCTGGAAGCTTATTATTGAATGTGTTCCGTGTTTTGTAAAGCAGTAAAAAAAAAAAAAAAAAATGTTTTGTGATATTATTTCATCAAGGTGTTTATTAATAATATTGTTAATTTTAATAGTACTATAAAGTCACAGAGAAAATACATTTTCAGGCCAGCCTATGTTTCTAAGTTTTAATTTTAAATATATACTGTACATATTTTTCTTATAAGAGGTAACACTCAAAATGTAACTATGGGTTCAAATTTGTTTAGCACACCTATATGAGAAAACAATATGACAATCATTTATGAAATGTTTAAGTACAAATTTGTAAATAGTGGAAAAGCCGTTTATTTAATATTGTCGTAAGCACTATTTTAAGAAGCACTGCCTTTTTAGCGGCACAAGATGTAGCTTCTAGAGAGATGTTTTTTTTGGAGAAATATTTTATAATTTCTTTAGGTAATGTGTTCTGTTTGTCTGCTTTAAAAAATAAATAAATAAGAAAAAATAAAGTTATACACTTAATGAAAATATAACATGATTAACATGTTTTGCTATTTGGTTAGAAATGATGTCAGCCATGTCAATTCACATTTGGATTTATTTGAATATTTTAACACACTGAAAGTAGAGGTGAAGAGATGCAGTTCTGTCTGTTTGTCATTTGACTGCTTGTTGAAATGTACAATTTGGTCCTTTAATTAAAGAATCTGTGCAATCACAATGAGCCCTGTGCTATGATGTTATTCCAAAAACAAATCATCCACTCATTTAAATAGAGGTTTCTTTCTTGGGACCATATAGTTTTTCATATTACCTACTAACAAAATGTACTTTTCTTAAAGCGAAAGTTTACATTCTGATGTTATCATACATGGAAAGAACGCCATACAGGTTTCATAGTTTACCATGTATTTTTACATCTTCAAACTTCACAGGTGATTGTTACCTAAGGGAAACGAGGCCTGGTGTAAATGCACTTGTCTCACGCGAATGTGGATCACAAACATTTCAGTTTCCAAACATTTCTTCCCAACGCTTTTATCCCTACGTCTGTATCGATTCGACTGTGGACAAGGGCGAATGGCTCCTTTTTACACCCATGGTGGTGTGAAAAACAGACCCACTGAAAGCAAACAAACATGGAGGGGTGGGCCAGATTGCCACTAGAGACTAAACATGCTAACAGCTGAGGAAGTCGATAAGTGCCACGGAAAGCCAAGATTTTAAGTGAAGACATCTTCTACTAATTTAAGGAATTTTCTGGGTTCAATATGTTTCTGGGCTCAATCGACAACATTTGTGGCATAATATTGATTACCACAAAAATGTATTTCGACTCGTCCCTAATTTAAAAAAAAAAAGGGGGAAAAAGGGAAAAATAAATAATCGAGGTTACAGTGAGGCACTTACAATGGAAGTGAATGGGGCCAGTTTTTGGAGGGGTTTAAAGGGTTTAAAGGGGTAAAAATACTTACATTAATCCTTCTGTTAAAACTAATGTGTTAATCGAGCTGTAAAGATGTTTAAATTGTCGTTTTATGGTTGTTTTAGTGTTTAAGGCTTTACGTCGTCATGGCAACGAAGTGGTAAGATTGAATAAAACTTTACAAAGACAAGGTTAGCAAGCCATTTTTATCACACTAACTTCATGTTAGCATGCACATGTTTATATTTCGTGGCTATACTAAACAGTGATTATTTGAAAGATTACGGATTGGCCCCATTGACTTCAATTGTAAGTTCCGCACTGTGACCCCAAATTTTGCTTTTTATTAAAAGAAAATGAGGGACGAGTAGAAATACATTTTTGTGGTAATCAACATTGTACCAGAAATGTTGTTGATTGAGCTTATCTTGTATTGAACCTGGAATATTGACAGAATTCGACACTAAAGGAACTCTGTGTGGTCGTTCAGCGTAATGTTTTGCTAATTGCTAAACATTTCAAATGAAAGAAATAGTAACAGTAGAATAGTTACCAGAAATTTGGGGTTGGGCTTGGGCTTTTTTTTTTTATTTTAGTCAGCAAGTAACCACCTAGTTCTGCCCTAGCAACCACCCAGAACAGCAGTGTGTCAGTGTGGCGACTTTTGCACAGGCAAACTCCTCTCACAAAATGGAGATTTCATTGACATATTTCCCACAAATTCGCCACTGATTATTTTCACACGCGAATGAGCTTTGCGGCAAATTCTCCATAGTTTCCCAAAGGTTTGCTGCAGTTTCACCACTACTGGTAATGAGCTGCAAATATTTGTGGCGAATCACAAGCTCATTTGCATGTCAAAAATAATGAGAGGGAAATTTGTGGCAAGTTTGCGGCTATTTTGCCAGAACTCTAGAAAACTCTTTGCTTTCATATGTGGTACATGTTGTAAAAGGTCTAAATAATCTGTGCTCACTTGTGCGCAAGTGCTCAATCACTTGAGATGAACAAAATATCTCACCCTCGGTCCACCATAGCAACAGAGGCGAAACAGAAATGTGGTGAAAGAGGGAGAAAAAGAGAGCGAGAGAGAGAAGATGCCGTGAACCATGCTGTCTTAAAGAGAGATAGAGAAAGTTGGGAATATGTAGAGGAGAAAGAGGGAGTTGCCTGGCTGTCTCCAAACTAGTGATGGGAAGATTGATTATTTTCCACAAACTGGTTCATTCAGACAGTTTGTTGCAATGAACCAGTTAAAAAAAATTAACATCATTGCATTTTGATGCCACCAGTACATAATGCTGTCAACCCTACATCATGGAATATACGCTCAAACAGGAGGTGGTGGCGTAGTGGCTAGAGCACAGGGCTGTTAATCAGAAGGTCCCTGGTTTGAACCTCACATCCACCACCATTGTGCCCTTGAGCAAGGCACTTAACTCCAGGTTGCTCCGGGGGGGATTGTCCCTGTAATAAGTGCACTGTAAGTCGCTTTGGATAAAAGCGTCTGCCAAATGCATACATGTAAATGTAAACACATTCAAATAAAGCCATATGTGTACGCATATTGTTGATTATTACCATTTATTTAATTAAGTTATAATAATAAGGGAGTTTATTTTCATCAGTGTTTTTTTCAGTGATCCTTCACCTTGCATATGACTAGCAACTATTGATTACATCTTGGATAAGTTTCCTACATTAAAGATTTGCACCTAAAGCACCAAATAGAGACACTTGTACACTAATGTTCTATCAAGTCATAAACGTATGTTTTATTTGTTCTACTTTCTACTGTTCATCAAAATACATCATAAACATACATTTTGCCTCCCTTAATCAAAAGGCACATGTAAGCTCAATATCAGCAGCTCATCAGTTCTCACTATGTCGAACACATATGAAAGATGCGATTCTCAGTTCAGTGTACTGTTCACTGGAGAACTGCTGCGAGCAACTCTTTGTACTGTTGACACGAGAACTGTTCTGACCAGGGTGTTCAGTCCAATTTGTGAACAAGTTGGAGCGGTTCATTGCTAAGGAGACTAAAAGCCGATATCACCAGTTCAAGGATCACATTATTATCATATCCCGGTTATCTGCTAATATCGAGTGTCAGGCATGTCCGAGAGACATGTTAAGATGGATTAACTTGTCGATTGGTGTTGACTCGAGACGCAAACGGTTTCAAATGATTCAGGCTGATTTGGTGAACTGGTTCAACTTATTTACTGAATAACAACGAGTTCAAAATAACGACTCGTTCACAAACCAGACATCACTACTCCAAAAGCGTTCTTGCGCTGAAACAAGCTCGACGTAGCGCAACAAATAACAGGTAACTAAACACGGTGTTCGCAGGTGTTTCGAAACATGTTAAGGTACTTTTTAACTTGATACGGCATCTAAAAAAACCACGCAAGATGCTAAACTGACAGCAAGACACGTTGCGACGGTCAAAGACATCTTTTTGTAATCGTGCCGTGCTGAACCGTGCTTAAGTGGAAATGCTATTGGAACTGTTCCTCACCATGCTCAGAAAGATTCGGCTAGATGCCCCATTTGCTGTAGATTGAACAGAAAGTACCGCGCCCAACTCACAGCATTGGTTGAGTCAGTGTAGTTGTGTCTGGCTGGACAGTTGCTCAAAATAAATGGGAATTTTTTTTTAGCATCACAGAGATACAGTGTTTACAGTTTGAGAAAATGAACCAACAAATTGCTTACTTAGAGTTGCCTCTTCATAGTAAGCTGTGATGGGACACTGAAAAAACCTTCAGCTTTAAAACATGTGTGAGGGCAACGAAGGCTATCCCATCTAGCCCGAACTAACAAAAATTGTAATGCTGGTTACTGGAGGAATGTGTCACAACACACAGTGCATCAAACCCTGCTGTGTATGGGGCTGCGTAGCCGCAGACTGATGACCCTTGATGCCCATGATGGCCCTTGTCCACCATTGAAAGCACCTACAATGGGCACGCGAGCGTCGGAACTGGACCTTGAAGCAGTCGAAGAAGGTCGCTTGGTCCGATGAGTCCCATTTTCTTTTACATCACGTGGATGGCCGTGTATGTGTGCACCGTTTACCTGGGGAAGTGATGGCACCAGGATGCACTGTGGGAAGACGACAAGCCGGTGGAGGGAGTGTGATGCTCTGGGCAATGTTCTGCTGGGAAACTCTGGGTCCGGCCATTCATGTGGGCGTCAATATGGCACTTACCTACACATTATTGCGACCAGGTACACCCCTTCATGACAATGGCATTCTCTGATGGCAGTGGCCTCATTCAGCAGGATTATGCGCCCTGCCACACTGAACACATTATTCGGGAATGGTTTGAGGAACATGATGAAGAGTTCAAGGTGTTGCCCTAGCCACCAAATTCCCCAGATCTCAAATCCTCAATCTGTGGGATGTGCTGGACCGACATGTCCGATCCATGGCAGCTCCATCTCGCAATTTTTTGGATTCACCTGGAGCACAACAGCATATTAGGCAGATGATCATAATGTTTTGGCAGTGTATATGCAGTTTTAGCAACAATAACATTTTTATAATATAATAAGTAAATTATTGTGGATTTCCATTAAAAATAAGGTAGTACACAGGTTTTTTTTGTCCATTTAATCGTTGCTGAAGTATACTAGAGCTCATAGATGACTGGTTGCTGTAAGTCACTTAGAATGTTAACTTCGACACATCCAGTGTACACAGCCTCAAGCGGTTGCGTTGAGTCAAAGGATGCATCTGGTGTGACAGGGTGTAAGGCAGTGGTTCTGAAATGGTTTTGCTTCAGGGCCCAGATTTTACATTGGACATGAAGTGGTGACTCAACACAGTACCAAACTTGCTATAGCAAATTAAACAAAACGTCCTTAAAATCAAACATTGACATTTTATAACCATGAACTGCATAGGCTCAGCAATATGAAAAATGATCAGCATGACATATAGGACATATACCACATATGTCCACACTGCTACGTTTTCATACGTCTATGTTTTGGCCTTCAGTCCACACCAAGATGGCTTTTCGAAAATGCTTTCCCAAGTGGATACATTTGAAAACGTCGTCTTTCGTTGTAGTGTGGACAGGAAAAGTGGACATATTCAAAAAATTATGACTTTTTTTTTTGTCGTGATGCATTCAACCCAAAACAATCAAGATGTCAGCCCATCCGTTACAAAAAATCTAGAGCTGTCGCCACTCATTATTTTCACATGCAAATGAGTTTGTGGCAAACTCTTCATTGCTGCCAAAGTTTTGCTGCATGTTCACCACTACCGGTGAAGAACTGAAAACTTCTGGCAAACATTTTTGGTGAATTACAAGCTCTATCTGAAGAATTTGTGGCAAGATTGTCAGGGCTCTACAACCTTCACATTACATTTCTTCAAAGGCGATAGGAGGTTTACTCAGAATTGCTGTCCGGCGGCAGAACATGAGAACAATTGCGTTTCAGACCGTACATGGAAATGACGCAGGGTCACGCTTCTTATGTTTATGTTATTTATTTTTTTTGCATGCACTGTAAGGGGTTTTCAGACGTTTCAGTGTGTAAAAGCGACTTTTGGAAAACATTTGAAAACGGAAGTGTGGATGGAAAGCGTTTAAAAAAACGAAAATGTAGATGCTAAGGAATCATGTGGATGTAGATGCTAAGGCATCATTTTTTAATTGATGTAGTTGTCGTAGTTTAGTGATAAAAGGATAAGTTCACCAACAACCCCCCAGATGTACTTCCCCTCATGTCATTCCAAACCCAAATTACATTTTATTTCTTCCATGGAACGGATGCTTTATTTACTACCATGGTATTTTTGTACTGTAAGGGTACATTTTGTTTCCTTTTTTTAAGGATATTTACATGTGTACAGTGCCTTTTTGGTACTTTTTTGGTCTTGTACCAAGGTAATATCATGGTATTCATGAAGTACCATGTAAATTCAATCGTACATCTGAAAACTGTACCATGGTGACACCACAGTCATTTTTTGTAAGGGACATTATTGTCTCTCTCTCTCTCTCGCCATCTGGCTCTGACCCCAGACTGAGGTGTCCACTCATGTTTGGAAGTGTGGATAAATCTAGTCATCTCCTCTCCGGGAACCCGCAGGCCCCTACTCACTGTCCGCTTGGCTCTCACGCAAGGCTGTCTGTCACTTCCCCATGCAACACACCCCAAAATTTCTTTGACCGTTTATTGTTGCCCTGTGATTCATTTATGGGTTCAGAAAGTTATGTTTCTACCAAATATTGGCTTTCCCATGACCGGTATCTTTTCATGAGGTGTTAACAATGGAGCACGTCTATTTATAGTTTTGTTTCCCAATAAATTTACAAACCACAGAGCAGTTTCCCAGACATGGATTAAGTTTAGTTCTAGCCTAAATTACCACTGATTCTCCTTCGAAAATCCTTCTTTGTACAGATTTAGACTTAATCGCTGTCTAAGAATCATTACCTCGGTAGAAAATGGCATACTAGACTGCTGTTAAAGAGGCTATTTTCTATGCAATGGTAGTATTTTTTCAAAATTCTTGCACCAACACAGTTTCGCTCTCACAGTTTTCTGCCTTCTTTCTGAATTGAATAAATAGTTGTGCCACTTTTGTGCATGTCAGTTCGTTGCAAAAACCTGAGTCTTATTCACTAACCACACGCAATCTAGTTTAAGCAGGCGCAATTAATGATGCATGTTGAATATTCAAACAGTCATTGTAATTCCTTTACACAAATCAAGCCTCCTTTCTATGTAAATTAGGCTATTTATGTTGGCCACATACTGTTATTCTAAACCAAGACCTCAATTATCAATTACAATTCTGCTACAACAACCAAACTCGGAATAGTCCTTTAGACAGAGTTAGTATGCTGTGTCTTTTCTAACTGACTTTAGTTTTTTTCTGTAGCAAACAGTAAAAAATCCCCATAGACTTACATTGACACAGTGTTCAAACGGGCCAAGACTCACAGAATGTTCGTGATTTCAAACTCATACTGTCAAAACTCACGGAATGTTAGTGATTTAAAATTTCAACTGTCAAAACTCAAGGAATGTTAGTGATTTAAAATTTCAACAGTCAAAACTCATGAAATGTTTGTGATTTCAAACTCCAAATGTCAAAACTCACGGAATGTTAGTGATTTTAAACTCAAACTGTCAAAACTCACGGAATGTTCGTAATTTAAAACTTTAACTGTCAAAACTCACGGAATGTTAGTGATTTAAAATTTCAACAGTCAAAACTCATGAAATGTTTGTACTTTCAAACTCCAACTGTCAAAACTCATGGAATGTTTATGATTTTAAACTTCAAATCTGAAAACTCACGGAATGTTCGTAATTTAAAACTTTAACTGTCAAAACTCACGGAATGTTAGTGATTTTAAACTCCAAATGTCAAAACTCACAGAATGTTAGTGATTTTAAACTCAAAATGTCAAAACTCACTTAATGTTTTTAATTTTAAACTTCAACTGTCAAAACTCACGGAATGTTAGTGATTTTAAACTCCAAATGTCAAAACTCACAGAATGTTAGTGATTTTAAACTCAAAATGTCAAAACTCACTTAATGTTTTTAATTTTAAACTTCAACTGTCAAAACTCATGGAATGTTTATGATTTTAAACTTCAAATGTCAAAACTCACGGAATGTTCGTGGTTTCAAACTCCGACTGTCAAAACTCATGGAATGTTTGTGATTTTAAACTCCAACTTTCAAAACTCATGGAATGTGTATGATTTTAATCCAGCACTATATTAGCGTTTTTTCATGATATGTCCCTTTTTAAAGATTTTCTGCATAAACTTTCATCCTTGAGAGTGCACTCTCCTTCTAGTCAAGGGAATCTGAGGGCTTTTATTGATTCTGTTCTGTCGTGTTTGGGTTTCTGTATTTTCCTCGTCCAATGTTTTCATGGACACTTCACTCAAAATTCCCAAGAAACAATATTGCTACACAAGACACAACAGCCAAATATTGCAACAACTCTTTCTCTCTTTGAAAACTGGCCTCTGTCTGTCAATGACTATTAGTTCAACTACATTTCTCCCATCTCTCTCCTTTTTGCAGCTCAATTGATTTCTTTGGTTTACTGTAAGAATTTGCTGTGGCTGCCACTATAATAATCCAACACAGACCTCTAAATTGGGTAAATGAGCTTCTTTGTGTGGTGATATTTGAGGTTGGGCTTTAAATCAGGTTACTGAAATGCTATTGTGGTTCCGACCTCATAGAAACATTCCATTAGGATGGACGTCAACAAGGAGTTCCATTCTTACTCAAAATTCCATTCTCATTAAGGTTCCATTCCATTCTAACATTCTACTAATGAGTGGAACATGGATGCAAATAAAGTCTTATTGATATTCCAGCAGAGCAAGAAAGATCCCCGGTTCAGTCTACTCCGCATCCAGACAACTTAACCTAAATCCCACCAGTAGCCTTAGAGAAAATGTATGGAGATGGTCGTTAAATAGGTCTTGTCTATATTTCTTGGCGTATCCTTGGGTCTATTATAGTGTATGATTTATTAGTCTGTGTCAAAATGTATCCAGGCTTTAGAGATTGGCTGGTCCATTAATGACCAATATGAAATCTGATTAAATAAATAATGGGTTGTAGGAATAAGCTTTGAGCCCAGCTCATATCCCGGCTCTATTGCCCCACTTTTTTCTCTTCTCTTGCCGTCAACTCACTGGGGGAATGGTTGTCTCGCTGGACAGTGGTAGTGATATCTCTGTTAGTATGGAGTTTGGTTTGTTAGTAGCGTGATCTAGACAAAATTAATTGATGGCTAGTAGTTCTGATCGGTTTGTTCATTTCTGTGTACAAATAAACAATAAACGTAAAAACATAAAACAATAAAAAACTACTGCCCAGTGGAGAGCACCAAGCCACTGGGTTTGTACGCGCTGCCATTACCATCCAAAGGTTTGTGCGTGGTACCTACGATGCAAGTTGCATAATTATTCCATCTGTTGCCATTGCGATCCATATGGTTCATACCAATGGGAAAGTCGGAATTTGGTTGATTAATTCAGGAATAAAGGATATGCCCAATTGCAACTAGGTTTCTGGCATGATCGTCTGATTATCTCCAGGGTCCAACCAATAGCTTGCTTGGTGATCGTTGAAATGACTGTATCCATGCAGAGTGAATAAGGGGATTCATTATGGGTATAATAGTTGCAGATAGTTTTTTCATCATTTCAAAATAAAAGTCCCTGGTGTATTTTGGGCTTGTTTATACTTAAAAGTCCTTAAAATGATTTAAAACAGTCCCTACGACTTTGATACTAATTTATAAGCAGCTGCAGCCATTTAGGATCTTTCATTATGAACAAAATTAGACCAGCACAAATTATTACTAAAAACTAGAAAAACTAAACTATCTTAATTACAGAAATCAAATGTAAACTGTCAGAATTCAGAGTACAAGCAAACATTCACACAAGTGCTTGGTGCCATGTGGAATTAGCAATAGTCGCATATCTATCAACTGAGAAGGATTTGACATCTAATAGAATCGTTTTCCTTCTAGCAGGGGCTTGGCACACACAAACACAGAGATCTATGTAGGATGAGTGCATAATAAAATGTCTGTGCCAACCAGACAAGCCCAGGAGCACAAAATATTTTTCAATCAATGGTGGTTGCCATGCTGTGCTCTGTGAATCTGACTCTGGCATCAGACTGGTGCTTAAAGACACTGCCGTCAAAGGGCATGGAGGAAGTGTGGGGAGAGAAAGATTAGTGGAGTGTTTGGAGGATGAAGGTGGATGATCAATATGGAAATGTAAGGTGAGTGAAAAGTAGAAAGAGAGTGTGTGTGTGTAGGTCTCTCACATTTATGCTTGTCCTGCTCTCTCTCTCTCTCTCTCTCTCTCTGTCATTGATGGCTTGTCCAGTGTCATCCATTATGGTGTCACTCTCTCAGCAGGGGGTACAACATCTGGGGGGGGGTGTGTGTGTGTGTGTGTGTGTTAGCAGGGCAGATCTCAAGGGCAAGCCAGGATGTTCTGCCCACAATTTGCCCCTTCAACATTTGTAAAAGACTTTTTGCTGCGGCTTAAGGACAGAAAAGGCCCATTTGCTAAAGTTCATATTCCATTATAATTTTTATATGAAAATGCACAATTATCATTGATTAAAGCAGGCAAATTAAAAAGAATATTAAAGGAATAGTTCATCCAATAATGTAAATTATGTTACCGTTTATTTACTGTCACGTCTATCCAAACAAAAGTGCTCTTTTCCATAATAGGAACTGGGGCAAAAACCCACAACTCATAGCAACTGCATAGTTACACATAAAAAACAAAACTCAAAAAAATCTTAGCAACCATATAGCAATGCACTGGCTATCAATCACAACCCCATTGTAACCGAATAGCAATGCATTAAAAGAACACAAAAGCAACTGTAAAGCAACACCCTGGCAATTATCCACTATGCCGTAGCAACTGCATACCCTTACAAAAAAATCTAAACTAGCCGCAAATTTGCATCAAATTTGCTGCTCGTTATTTTCACATGCAAAATAGATTTTGACTTGCCACACATGTTTGCCAGAAGTTTGCAGCTCTTCGCCAGTAGTCGTGAACCTCCGGCAAACCTTTGGCAACAATGGACAGTTTGCTGCAATTTAGCTGCAAAGCTCATTTGCATGTGACAATTATCAGTGGCGAATTTACGGCAAATTAGCCATGAACTCTGATTTTTGTAAGGGTAGTAACATGATAAAAAACACATTGCAAACACCCTAGCAGCTGTAGGGCAACACCCTGGCAATCACCCACAACACCCTAGCAACTGCATAGCAACACATTAAAAACCACTCAGAATACTTGAGCAACAGCATAGTTATGCCCTGGCAAACACCAACAACACCATAGCAACTGCATAGTAACACTCTAAAAAACACTCAAAACACCTTAGCAACCACATAGCAATGCTCAGAACATCTGAACCAACTGTGTAGCAACACCCTGGCAATCAACCACAACACCATAGCAACTGCATAGTAACACGATTAAAATCATACAAACATTTTAAATGAAGTAGGCTAGTTGTCATTCCTTCCTGCGCACCCACAAATAAACAGCGTTTTAACCAAATGAAATTCATGCACTTTCTAAGACTCAAATGTCATTCTCTGAGGGAGTTCAGGTATGCGTTGACCTCTAAGATCACCTGAGACAGTTATGTGGCATACGTTGAGTGAGTATTGACTGCCAGCTTATCCTCAGAGTCCCTGTGTCACAACGGCTTCAGTCAGAGTCACAGTCCGCCACATTTCACTGGACACAGTGGAAAAACTCATATCAAATATTAATACAGTCCATGTCCCAGAAGACAGAAGATGCCGCTCACTCCACTGATCAGAGAACAGTCTCACTACATCTCTTCCTGAAGATTCAGTGTGCGTTTAGGCAGAACCAACAGATCCCAGATCAGCTTAACCACAACACTAACACAAGCACAGCTTCATGAAACATTCATATGTGAGTCCATATTCATACGTCCCAGAGGATACACGCTGAAGTGTTACACACAGGGGCTTTACTGTGAATCTGTGTTTGTTTTATTATTATTAAAGGGATAGTTCACCCAAAAAAATTATTCTGTCATCATTTACTCACTGTCAAAACCATAGGAAATTCTTTCTTCCATGGAATACATAAGGAGATGTGACCATTTCTTAACAAGTCATCTTTTGCAGCTTTAACTTTTGAGAATGATGGTTTTACTATAAAAGTACCATAAAACAGAAGTACCATAAAAGTACCAAGAGTTCCACAGAAGAGAGGATGATTGTGTCTTTCCTAACCAAACTTTCCTCTACAAAAATCAGTTACCACTAACAGGAACTGCTCAGACCTTTTACGGTTTGTCTTTCTGACCAAAATGGACCTATCAAGCAGTTGGCATCGTCCCTTGGACATTTAAATACTGTAGTATCCATTCGGACCTCTCCGTGGGATCTTAATTACGTTTAACGGGAATTTTGTGTTCCTTTAGGTGGCTGGTGTTTAGAATTACAAGCATAAATTATACAAATGAATCATCCTTAAACAGACACAAATGCCAATAATTTAAGCCAATAAACTAAGTTGAGCATCGCGATTGTTATTGCTCAGATTTAGAGTTACACTTCTGAGCAGAACTCGAAGCATCATTTGTGAGGTGTGCTATTTAGGGATGGGCGATACCACCACTTATTTTCTTTTCGATCCAATACCAAGTACTTTTAGGCCAATATCACCAATATCGATAACAATACCTATTCAATTTAGTAAAGATAAAATTAGTAACTTTATTATTATTTATGGGTCTAAACAGAAAATGATTAGGCTGCTTTGTTTACCCTTTAAAAATGTGTTAGTATAAGCCGCATATAAAACCTCAAAATTAACCATAGATAATATTATATGGTAACTATTCCTAAAACCAAGTTACAATAGAGATACTACAGTAATGCTGTAGTAAAACCATAGTTAATGAAAAAGAATATCTGCTTTTATCTTTCTTACTTTCATAACGGAGTGACCTAGGCTCATCAGATAGCATTGTGAATAAATCCTCGTGATTGGTCGAATGCCCAGAAGAAAACGTAAACAAGGGAAGAAAAGCAAAAGACTCACTCATAATATTTTGATAGGGCTTCTGGATGTTAACACTTGACTGCACTGATATTTTCAACTGTGTCCCGAGGACTTGATTGAGTGTGTGTATGTGCTTTGGTCTTTCATATGAGCAAGCATTGCCCTCGATAAAGATATACTTCATTAGCTTGTACAATCATTAGCTTGTACAATGATATTTGCACAGCTTATCCACAACATGCTTTATACTTACCTGTTGAAAATACACAGTTATTTAGATTTCAATTAATCTTCTTACTTTTTCCTCCTTTTTTTACTCACAATCATTCTATTCCATACCTCGATGAGTTTCTTAGAAATGCCCTAGCAACCACTCAAAACACCCTCGCAACCACACACTTACTAGAAGCAACTCAAAACACCTAAGCAACCGCACAGCAATATCCTAGCAACCACTCAAAACACCCTCGCAACCACATACTTATTAACAACTCAAAACACCTAAGCAACCGCACAGCAATATCCTAGCAACCACTCAAAACACCCTCGCAACCACATACTTATTAACAACTCAAAACACCTAAGCAACCGCACAGCAATATCCTAGCAACCACTCAAAACACCCTCGCAACCACATACTTATTAACAACTCAAAACACCTAAGCAACCGCACAGCAATACCCTAGCAACCACTCAGATTACCTTGCAACCACATACAGTAACAACATAACAGAAACAACTCAAAACACCTAAGCAACCACACAGCAATGCCCTAGCAACCACTCAAAACACCCTCGCAACCACACACTTACTAGAAGCAACTCAAAACACCTAAGCAACCGCACAGCAATACCCTAGCAACCACTCAAAACACCCTCGCAACCACATACTTATTAACAACTCAAAACACCTAAGCAACCGCACAGCAATACCCTAGCAACCACTCAGAATACCTTGCAACCACATACAGTAACAACATAACAGAAACAACTAAAAAAAAACACCTAAGCAACCACACAGCAATGCCCTAGCAACCACTCAAAACACCCTAGCAACCATATAATATAGCAATATACTAAAAACCACTTAAAATGCCTTAGCAACCACACAGCAATGCCCTAGCAACAACTCAGAACACCCTCGCAACCACATACTGTAGCATCATACTAAAAACCACTTAAAACACCTTAGCAACCACATAGCAATGTCTTAGCAACCACTTAGAACACCTTTGTAACCACATACTGTAGCAACATACTAGAAACCACTTAAAACACCTTAGCAACCACACAGCAATGCCCTAGAAACCACTCACATCACCCTCGCAACCATATAATATAGCAACATACTAAAAACCACTTAAAATGCCTTAGCAACCACACAGAAATGCCCTAGCAACAACTCAGAACACCCTCGCGACCACATACTGTAGCAACATACTAAAAACCACTTAAAACACCTTAGCAACCACATAGCAATGCCTTAGCAACCACTTAGAACACCCTTGTAACCACATACTGTAGCATCATACTAAAAACCACATAAAACACCTTAGCAACCACACAGCAATGCCCTAGAAACCACTCAAAACACCCTAGCAACCATATAATATAGCAACATACTAAAAACCAATTAAAATGCCTTAGCAACCGCACAGCAATGCCCTAGCAACAACTCAGGACACCCTCGCAACCACATACTGTACCATCATACTAAAAACCACTTAAAACACCTTAGCAACCACATTGCAATGCCTTAGCAACCACATAGAACACCCTTGCAACCACATACTGTAGCAACATACTAGAAATCACTTAAAACACCTTAGCAACCACACAGTAATGCCCTAGAAACCACTCAAAACACCCTAGCAACCATATAATATAGCAACATACTAAAAACCACTTAAAATGCCTTAGCAACCACACAGCAATGCCCTAGCAACAACTCAGAACACCCTCGCAACCACATACTGTAGCAACATACTAGAAATAGAAATGTCCTATCAACCACTCAGAACACCCTAGAAACCATATAGCAATGCCCTGACATCATGGCACCAACTGTTGCATGGAAAATGTATTCAGAAAATGTAAAAATTTAAAAAGATTATACAGACTTTTTACTTTCTTTACGTGTCATAATTATAAGTGCCATTTCTGCTTCACAGATCAACATGCCAAAACAAATAACAATCATGCATGTGATTTGAGTCCATGTGTCTAGGCGGCTTACAGTGGCGCACATTGCCATCCAATAACATGACACTTTCACTCCCAGCTCTTCTTCTTTTTTATAATAAAAAAAAAATTCTGATCATACAAAGCCATTTTAATTGTGTCAAGATCCATTAGTTTTGAGGCAAACATTTCAATGCTCTACACCCAGTCCCAAGCTGAATTTACCACAGACAGAGCTCTATTCCTTTCTTAGTCATCTGTGTTAGATTCCCAAGGGGGAATTTTCTGTGAAAAACAGGAAAATTGTGGAACAGTTCAAAGAGGACCCGTTTTAATCAATCCAACAGTTCACAGTTCCCATGGGCATGGAGCGAGGCCCCAAATCAGGGCCCCGACAAATTCTTTGTGCATTCGTAAAAGAGTTTCATTACTATGTAGTCCTGTTAAACATCTCTACTCCTCCGACCTCTCCTTTTCTTCATCCATGAGCGGTCTCTAAAATATTCTCTTATCATAACCTCATACACCTCTAGAGAGCAGACAAGGCCAAGTTTACAGACAGGACAAACATGGACCAGCAATGAAGTTAGGGA